>LR749900.1:1059610-1250479 GCA_902729485.2 Mus minutoides
CATGGTATGAACACCACAAAAGCACAGGGGGACTGTTCATAGAGTGAGTTCAAGGCCAGCATGGGATATGACTCTGTCCCAGGCATTGAATACTCTAAGGGTACCCTGTAGTACATACCCAAGATGTCCCTGGACTCCTCCTTTCCTATTCTGTCCCCGCACACAAGGTCACAGAGTCCAGCTGAACAAAATCTTCCTTTAGTGGATAGAAAGTTCACAGAAGCCTGCCTCTGCTTCTCCTTCCCTTGCGGCAGCTGGTCCTCGCCTCTCCCATGCCACATTCTGCTTGTACAGCTTCTTCTTCTTCCTCCTCCTCCTCCTCCTCCTCCTCCTCTGCCCACAGACCTACCTCTTCTCCAAACGTGTATGGGTGTTTCACATGTATGTGTGTCTGTGTACCGCTTGCATGTCTGGTGCCTGTGGGAGGCCAGAAGTGGGCACTGGGTTCCCTAGAACTGGAGTTGCAGACATTGTGAGACACTGTATCACTGAGAATCAAACTTGTATCCTCTGGAGGAGCAGCCAGTGCTCTTGACTGCTGAGCCATCTCTCCAATCCCCTGCTTTTTGTTTTGGTTCTTGTTTTTTTTTTTTTTTTTTTTTTTTTTTTTTTTTTTTTTTTTTTTTTAAGATTTATTTTATTTATTATATGTAAGTACACTGTAGCTGTCTTCAGACACTCCAGAAGAGGGAGCCAGATCTTGTTAAGGGTGGTTGTAAGCCACCATGTGGTTGCTGGGATTTGAACTTATCACCTTCGGAAGAGCAGTTGGGTGCTCTTACCTGCTGAGCCATCTCACCAGCCCCGGTTCTTGTTTTTAAGATAGGGTCGTGCTATGCAGCCCAGGCTAGCCTTGAGTTTATAGTGTAGTCCAGGTTGGCCTCAAATGTATTTCAATTCTCCTGTGCTCTGGAATTATAGACATCCCAGTATGAGGCCCCCATAGACTCATGTGTTTGAATAATTGGCCATAGAAAATGGCATTTTCCGCCCGGCGTGGTGGTGCATGCCTTTAATCCTAGCACTCGGGAGGCAGAGGTAGGCGGATTTCTTAGTTTGAGGCCAGCCTGGTCTACAAAGTGAGTTCCAGGACAGCCAGGGCTACACAGAGAAACCCTGTCTCAAAAAAAAAAAAAAAAGAAAGAAAAGAAAATGGCATTTTCAGGAGGGATGGCTTTGGGCGGGTAAGAGCATTGACTGCTCTTCCGAAAGTCCTGAGTCAGATGAGCCCTTGATTCTGCCTTCTCAACAGCCCTTCTCAGACCGCTGTGGAAAGCACCCCTGACCTCATCTCCTTCCCACAATACCTCAGGAAGCCTTGACCCCAGCACTCTCACCTGTGACCTCTGTGGTCCCTTCTCTGTCCCTCTGCAGGAGCCACTGTATCTGATGAGGCGGCCCACTTCCTCTTGTTTGTTTTGTTTTGTTTAATGATTTGTTTATTTTTATTGCGTGTGTTTTTCCTGCACGTGTGTCTGTGTGTGTGAGGATCTGACACGGATCCCCTGAAACTGGAGGTACAGACAGTTGTGAGCTGCCATGGGGGTGGTAGGAATTGAACCTAGGTCCTCTGGAAGAGCAGCCAATGCGCTTAACCTCCAACCGGTCTCTCCAGCTCCTGCCCACTTCCTCTTAGCATCTCACACCCCCCCCCCCCACCTCCAGGACTCCACTTCCTCATCCTTGTCCTCCTTCCCCACTGGTCCCTCCTGGTGCTCACCTGGCTCCTTCTCTGTCACTCATGTCTGCTCTCGGCTCACTGTGCTCGCTCTTTCCCGTTTGCAGGCCCTCCTGATGCGACTGAAATCTTCCACTCAGACCTCCCAGGCCCTGAGCCAAGTAGATCTCACAGTCTCCGAACATTCTCAAACCGACATCAGACATTACTCCCGTCCTCCATCTCCACTCCCAGGATGGGGGACTCCATGGTAACCCCAGGCAAGACCTAGAGTGGATCCTTACCCACTCCTACCCTCTGTGTGTGTGTGTGTGTGTGTCTGTCTGTCTGTCTGTCTGTCTGTCTGTCTGTGTTTGTTTGTTCTGAGACAGGGTGTCTCTGTGTAGCTCTCCCGGGCTATCTTTGAACTTGCTCTATATAGAACAGGCTGGCCTCAAACTCACAAAAATCTGCCTGCCTCTGTTTCCTGACAGCTGGGGCCAAAGGCATGCTTCCACTAGGCTAGGTCTTTTTAATATTTTTAAAATGAGATTTATATGATACATCCCCGGAATGGGAGTTGCCGATGGTTGTGGCTCACCCTGCAGGTGCTAAGACTCAAACCTGGTCTTTCTCAAGGGCAGCCAGTGCTCTTAGCCACTGGGCTCTCGCTACAGCCCACCTCCTGCCATTCTTGAAGTCCTGCCCAATTTTGGAGACACAAGCCGCCCTGTGGATTGAAGGCTGAAATATGGACAGACACACAGATGTGCTTGATTTAGAGGCCACAGCACAAATGAGGGGGTGCTCCTCAGTGGAAGGGTCACAGGCGGCAGCCAGCTCCGTGGCCCATGTCACACAGCAGGCAGTCCAGACCTCTCCACAGACCACGGAAGAGATGGCACAGGCAACCTGTCCACCTCAGCCCGGGCTTTGCCAGTCACTCACTGAGCTGGTCACACTTCCCCTATAGGCCTGCCCTACCCAGCTCTGCTCCTGTGTTGTCCCTCGAGGTCACCCGTCCTAAGAAGTGACTCCAGATAGAGACGCAGCTCTCCACCAGCCTTCAGTGTTTGGATGCCTCTCATAACTCCTCAGTTCAAGTTTCCTTAAACTGCTAAAGACCTATTTTCACCCCATCTTTTTCCCCCTTTGGGATAAGATCTCCTGTGATCCAGGCTGTTCTTGGACATCCTATGTGACTGACAATGACCTTGAACTTTTGGTCCTCTTGCCTCCACCTCCACAGTGTTTGGGCCACCAAACCTGTCTGTCTGTCCTCCTCTATATATGTGTGTGTGTGTGCAAGCATGAGAGCATGTTCACGTGAGCACAGGTGCTGCTAGTACCACTGTCTTAAGTACACTGGGACGAGTGTACTTAAAGCATATGAGCATAAAGCCGGGCAGCAATGGGTTAAATAAAGCTGTGGCTCTCTAGCAGCCCAAGGGCTGCCTCTGCCAGCTTTGCCATCACTGCTAGGAACCACAAACAGCAGGCAGGTCTCAGTACAGTCCACTCATTTACTGTCACATCTGTGGCTTTGGCTGGGACCGAGGGTATTCCCACCTAACCCTGTCACTTGGCTAACTCTCACTAGTCTCCCCAGCTCTGGCCGTCACTCCAGAGGTCCCTATTCTTCCAGGTTGACAGCTGCTAGTGATGGTGTCTTTTTTTTTTCTCCCCTTGTTCCGTTCAAACCCCCCCCCACTCGCTCCGCTCTACCCCCGCTTGCTCCAGCTGGCTCCGCTCGCTCTGGCCAGCCCCGCTCACTCCTCGCTCCTCGCTCCTCGCTCCGGTTGGTCTCTCCAGTCCAAGGATTCATTTCTTATTATTCTTCATAAGTACGCTGTAGCTGACTTCAGACGCACCATAGGAGGGCATCAGATCTCATTACGGGTGGGCCAGTATGGGTACTGCATGGCCCTTGGGCCCAGGCCCTGGGCAATGTAGACATTTATCTATAGAATAGTTGTAATGTGAGCAGTATTGTGTCAGGGCCAAAGGGAAAAAAGAAGCCAGTGACAGACATTCCATCCTTCACTCTTTTTTTTTTAAGAACTCAGGACCTTTAGGAAGAGCAGTCAGTGCTCTTAACCACTGAACCATCTCTCCAGCCCCCATCCTTCACTCTTCTTGTCTTCCAAGCTCCTGTTCCGCCTCCCCAATGCAGAGCGGTGTGGAAAGAGACAGGGCAGATCCAGTCTGGATTTTGTAAGTGTTGACTGGAAATTCATTGTTGAGAAATCTGAGCAGGACTACAAAAGATGATCAGTCACCTCTCCCGACAAGAAAGGTCACAGGGCCGCCTGTGAGCTCTTGATGGTTTATGCTGGAAACTCAGAGGCAGAAACCCTAGGGGTGGAGCAAGAGAAAGAAGGGTCAAATGAGAGCCCACCCCCACCCCTGAGTAGGGCTAAACTCCACCTCACTACTGCAGGGATCACTGAACAGAACCGCTTACCCAGCACCTAATGGGCTTCCATGGTCCAGGATTTTCAGAGAGCGGGAATGGGGTTTGGGAAGACAGAGAACACATCGCTGGTGTGGGAGATGGCTCACCTCCTTCATTTAGTTCTTTATTCAACAAGCATGGAGAAAGCATTTCTTGCTGGGTACCGAGAGCTCTGTGGTGCGCGGCACAGGGCACGGGCCCCATGAAGGCAAAGGGCCCGTTTCCTTGGCCACAGTGAATGCAACCATGAGATGACAAGAGGCAGACCTGGTAAGGCAGGCGGGCGGGCAGGTAGGCGGGCAGGCGGGCAGGCTCCAGCGGGAAGCACGGTCTTCCCTTCCGGTCAGGCTAGGAGAAGATAATCCAAGAAGTCACCGGAAGCAACTCCAAATATCTTGGTGGTTATCCAAAGGCTACTTCCGGGAAAACAGTTTCAGTTTTAATTGCTGGGGAGGGCGCCTTACCAAGAAATAGTTTCAACTTAGGTCAGGGGAGCTGAAAGAGCAGGAGTCATGAGGTCAGATGGTCCCGATTTGGAATCCCAGCCTGCCACTTGCCCTGCAGTTCCTGAGGTCTGATCAGCTTGGGTGTTCTCTCCTAAATCAGGCATCCAACCTGATGAGAGGGCTACTTGAAAGACAAGCTGTAAAAGGCTCCTGTTTCGGATGTTTCCTGTACGCTTAGTATCTATCTTAAGGCAGAAGAGATGTGGCTTCTGTTCCCAGGAACCAGTTAGTGCAGGATGCACTTATAGAAACTCTCACAGCGTGGAAAGATGGGGGGAGCCCTAGGATGGAAGAAAAACAGGTTTGTGGGGTTCTAGAAGGAGGAATAGAGGCTTCTATAGAGGGGCAGAATTTGGGGCTGAACACAATTCCCAGAGCGTTTGCCTAGCGTGTATAAAGCCGTGGGTTCCACCCCTAGCACCACATAAGCCAGGCATGGGGTGTATACCTGCAGGAAGGGTATGCCAGGGCATCCCAGGACTCAGGATGCAGAGTCAGGCAGATCTGTAAATTTCAGGCCAGCCTGGTCTACTAAATGTGTTCCAAGCCAGCTGGGGCTACATAGTAAGACCTCGTCTAAAGGGAGAGAAAGGGAGATTGGAAAGTAGCTTTCAGTTTGACGCTCCTTTTTCCTACCTAGTCCTGGAACAGACATCAAAGTTAAAGCCAAATGTCACATCAGCAAAGGTTCTCTCCAAGAAACACATTGATCCTCTGCGCATAAATGCAGACTCCAGTTTAACCGGGTTATCAGTCTAGACTTGGCACAGGAAGACACTTCACAAGTAGGAAGCCCGAGACACACAGCCAGTACGGGCAGAGTTTGTGGGGGTAAGAATCTATCTGGAAATGAGCAGCCGTGCCCAGCACAGGTGCTTGTTCCAAACCTGCAAATGTCAGAAGGCCAACCTTATACCAGACCCTTGCACTACGACTCCTTTTATGACTAAATTCAAAGTAGAAGGGCCAGGAGTGATGACACAAGGCTGTATTCTCAGCCCTTGAAATTAGAAGCAGGAGGATCAGAAGTTCAAGGTCATCCTGGGCTGTATAGAGACTTTAGAGCCAGTCTGGGCTACAGAAGACCCTGTCTCAACAAACCAGTTGCCAACCAGCAAAAATATGGGCTGGAGAGATGGCTCAGTAGTTAAGAGCACTGGCTGCTCTTCCAGAGGTCTTGAGTTCAAATTCCAGCAACCACATGGTGACTCACAACCATCTGACATGTGATCTGATGCGTTCTTCTGGTGTATCTGAAGACAGTTACTCACAGACATTAAATAAACAAACAAACAAGTAAATTCAATCAGGCATGATGACACATGCCTTTAATCACAGCACTCAGGAGGCAAAAGCAGGCAGAGGCAGGTGGATTTCTGAGTTCGAGGCCAGCCTGGTCTATAGAGTGAGTTCCAGGACAGCCAGGACTACACAGAAAAACCCTGTCTAAAAAAAGAAAAAAAAAAAAAATTGGGCTGGGTGTGGTGGTGCACGCCTTTAATCCCAGCACTTGGGAGGCAGAGGCAGGCGGGTTTCTGAGTTCAAGTCCAGCCTGGTCTACAGAGTGAGTTCCAGGATAGCCAGGGCTACACAGAGAAATCCTGTCTCGAAAAAACAAAACAAACAAACAAAAACAACAACAACAACAAATAACAACAAAAAAAAAATCCAGCATAATGAACATTTCTGCTCAGCTCACTTCTCTATACAGTCTAGGAAGCAGTTTCACCTAGAGGGGACAGCCTTCTCACCTCAGATAACGTAATCAAACCATCTCCTTCCCCAGGCCAGGCACCCATGCCCCAGGTGAGTCTCACAGGTCGACAAGGGAGGCTAATCATTACAAGGCCTTAGACAAGCCCCGTGGGGGACAGACAGATGGACGGAAGCAGGCCTGCAACTGTGTTGTTCAGAAGCCATGGGGATCTAGATAAGGAAGTGCTCAGTAAGTGGTCAGTCCTGGAGGGGAGGCCCTCCCGGGTTGTCCTAGGCTGTGGGGGACAAAGGGCTCAAAGGGGAGTCTCCACACAGCATCCCCAATGCCTTGCCTGCTGCTCAGTCTGGACTAGTCCGGTCTGGTCCAGTCCAGTCTGGTCGGGTCCAGTCCGGTCCTCAGCTTTGCCTCACTGTATCCAAGTCGTTCTTGAAAACCAAGCCCCCACATCATAGCGGCCTTCTTTTTAACCAGTCCAGCTTCTTAGGCTAGTCCCATCCACAGGTTTTTTTTTTTTTTTTTTTGTCTTTGTTTTGGGAGAGTTTTCTGTTGTCTCATTGTGAAACGGGGTTTCCCTGTAGCTTCCCTGTAGCCTGAGCTGGCCTCAAACTCCTGACCGTCCTGCCTCTACTTCTCACCCTGTGGGATTATAGGCATATGCCACTTGGGCTAACTCTCAAAGTATGTTCCAGGGATTTCTTCAGCGTCAGAGGTGAGAGAGCCCTCAGGGGTCCCCTGACTCAGGGAAAAAAGCAAGCCAAGCTAAGGATCTGAAGACCTGGATATGTCCCAAAACTGCCACTTTCCTCTTTCTTTCTTTCTTTCTTTCTTTCTTTCTTTCTTTCTTTCTTTCTTTCTTTCTCTCTTTCTTTCTCTTTCTTTCTCTCTTTCTCTCTTTCTTTCTCTTTCTTTCCCTTCCTTCCTTCCTTCCTTCCTTCTTTCCTTCTTTCCTTCTTTCCTTTTCAGATTTATTTATTTAGTTAATGTATATGAATACACTGTAGCTGTCTTCAGACACACCAGAAGAGGGCATCAGATGCCATTACAGATGGTTGTGAGCCACCATGTGGTTGCTGGGAATTGAACTCAGGCCCTCTGGAAGAACAAGTTGACAGTGCTATCAACTGCTGAGCCCTCTCTCCCGCTCCAAAGCTGCTATTTTCATACATAATGTTTGGGAATGTTTTTTCTCTCTCTCTCTCTCTCTCTCTCTCTCTCTCTCTCTCTCTCTCTCTCTCACACACACACACACACACACACACACACACACACACACACTTTTTCTACATGTGTTGTGCATGTGTTTGGGTACGTGTCTGTGGGGATGTGGACATGTGGAGGTCATGAGCTCTCCCGCCTGATTCATCGATTCATGGAGGCAGGGGTGCTCAGTCAAACCCAGAGCTACACAATATGGCCAGTCTGTATCTACCTTCCTAAGCTGGCATAACAGGCAGGCTCCCATGCCCACCCAGCATCTCCATGGGTGCTGGGTATCTGGCCTCAGGCTTGCACACCACATGCTTAACTACTGAGCCACCTCTCCAATCCCTCAGGAGGTTCTTTAGCCCCCACATCTCCATGCTCATAGGGAAGGCTGTAAGTTTACTTCAGCCCTGCTCTGAAATAAACCGTCCTTAAGTCTCACGTCAGCTGACTACAATGAAGCCTTGACCTAGGAGAAAGACCCCCTTTGCATCTCTGAGCATTAGATTTTTAAATCTAACCCTTTTAAGGGAAAAAAGAAAAAAAAAAAAAAAGGGTAGGGTCTCATGTAGCCCAGGCTGACTTCAAGCTTAAACAAGGATGACCCTAAACTCATGATCAATCCTCCTGAGCACTGGGGTCAGAGAGGCCTGCACCCACACTTGTATGGAACAGCACTGGGGATCAAGCCCAGACCTTCATGCACACTGGGCAAGCACTCTGCCAACTGATCTCCATCCTTAGCACAGAGCCTTGAAATGGAAACCTCCAAATTCTCACAACCTAACAGCAATACTGTGACTGAGGTCTTAAATGTCCCTTATAGGCTCACATGGAAAAGCTTGGTCCCCTGTTGGTCCTGTGTGGGAGGGCCTAGGGTAAGGAAGTTAGGCCATGGCAGCTTGTGCTTGAAAGTGACATTGGGAGGTTAACCCTTTCCTCTCTCTGCTCTGCAGGCCCTGGGATGGGAGGAGCCTTCTCCATACTGTGCCTCATCATAGGCCTCAAAGCAATGGGAACAGCTGACCATGGCCTGAAACCACAAACCAGACGAGGTCTTCCCTGCTTTAAAGTCACTTCTCTTGGGTGGTTTGTCAGGCAAGGGGTCTCCCCAAGGACCCATGGCTTACAGCACCTGTAACTCCAGCTCTAGGAGATCAGATACCTCTTCTGGCCTCTAATAAACATAAAGTAAAAATAAATATTTCAAACACATAAACATATGAACCTTTGGAGAGAATGGGGCTAAAATGAGTTTGTGTGACAAAAATGAACATATCCACACACCAAAAGTCTCTGCAAAAGGTTAAATACAAAGGATGCCCATGGGCTGGGAGGTCTGCAGCAAAGGTTGTTTGGGATCATTGGGAAACCACAAGACAATCTATAATTACAGGGACCTGTCCCAGAAAAAGAGGTCCTACAAAGAATTCTAAAACCTCAATTTAATTATTCTTCTTTCACCAGCACCTTGAACCAGGGCCAGCAGCAAACTCAGTTAGTGTTTCTTATGAGCAGAACAATGGTAAGATTTATGGACATACGGAGCTCACTCCTTGGCTCCGACATGCCCACCCCTTTCCGGACATCAGCTGAGGCTAGCCAGGAAGGCACTGAATTAACCCAGAAAGGGCAGTACAGTCTACTCCTAGCTCTGAAAATCCACCAGAGGCTAGGTGTGGCAGCCAGTGCTAAGGCTAGCATCTGGGAGCGAAGGACCAGCCTTCTCTTCCTAGGCCACGCAGCTCTGGGGAAGCAAGGTAAAATCAATAGGAATCTGGTAGGCGGAGTGGGCAGGGCACAGGTAACGAATGGTCATCTGGCCCCTCCATCCTGGGTGACCAAGGGTTACCTCCCTCTGTTTGACATGTAAATATTGGGTCTCAAGCACTCACCCACTCCAGGTTTCATAATACCCAAGGGTATCCCAATTATGCAAGAGCTCTTTTCAAATTCTCAAAGTCAGTGTTTCCTCTTCAAAAAGCCCATCCGAGAAGACAGACGGCCTGTCAGTCTGTCAAGCAAACAGCAAAGAGGTCATCACTACCCTGAATGTGTGAAGCAAGCCCATAATCCCTTTCATCTCAGGAAAGGCGGAGGAAGGGACTCAAATTTGGTGAAACCCATTTAGCAAAAATACACCGCAAAGGCTGAGAAACGAACCAATGGTCCACAGCCAAACGGGTGGGAGAGAAGGAAACGGAATGCCAATGTTCTCTCTTTGTTGGAGAGCGAATTACAGAATTAGGGAAGGGAAAGAGGCTGTGGGATGGATGTACAGATGGGATGTACAGATGTGCAGATACAAGTATCGCTCCAGCTGTGCACTGGACTCCAGAGTAATGCAATTTCCAAATTTTCTCAGCCTGAGCCAGGCCTAGCACCACGTGCCACACATCCATAACCTCGGTACGTGGGAGGCTGAGGCAGGTGTACAAGTATGAATGAGGTCAGCCCGGTCTACGCAGAAAACTCCAAGCCAGCTTGCACTACAGCAGAACCCACTCTAGAGTTCTCGAACCAAGGACCACAATGGAACATAGGAGGTGAAGAAAGCCAAGACCATGCTGGAGGCGAGGCTGATGGCATTGGGGATGTCAGGAAAGACCATCTGACACTCCTGCCAGAGACAGACAGCCTCTAGGGGTGCTTTGGCCGGGTCCCCATCTGCAGCCATGGGCACATCCTTCAGGGTGGATGGGACAAGGACTTATAGTTAGCGTCAGCCTGGATCTGCAAAGTGAAGCTGTTTTAACCAGACGCCCTGAGCACCAAGCCATCAAAGGATGAGCCGCATATTCCCTTCAGCCTGAGCCTGTGGCTGCGTGTCAGAGAGACACATAGCTAGCCAGCGACCGACCGGTTTCCAACTGCAGATGCTGATCTAGGAGCCTTTCCCACCACAGTCCTTCTGGAGCAATGTGGGCAGGACACCGGCAAAGACAGTGCAAGGAAGTCCGTGGTAACTCTGGAAGACGAGTGAGGCCTGCAACCCGACAGGGGTGGCTTTCTTAAGGGCACAGAAGGGGAACGAACAAAAGCAAGCTTATACTCCCAAGGAAACATAATCTGTGATTATAAATATTTCATGGGCAAAGAAAGTACCGGCTGTGGACATGGTGGGGGCTGGGGGGGTGGGGTAGGCTACAAATTAGATCTCCCTTTGCAAAGTGATAGGACGGCTGGAAGGGCAACCAGGCTGGGGCTATTCTGGGCAGTGCGCTCCAAGGCCCTGCGTCACAGGCACTAGCCTGTGTTGAAACCACAGGCTTCTAGTGGTCAGCATAGAACACCTTGGGAGGAGAGCTTAAGTCCATAAGAGACCAGAGGGGACAACACGGATAAGAGTCACTCAGAGGACAGTGGTGAGCTTCAGCGGCAGGGGAGGAGGCTGAAGGGGCACAGCAGAGCAGCCAGCACCCCGAAAACACACAGCAGGGCAGAGGGAGGGGAGGGCCCAACCCCTCCGCTAAGCAAATGGCCAGAGAAGCTGTAAGGTAGCCCACATCAAGCTGCCCTGTGAAGGGCAAAGGTCCAGGGGAAAGCAAGTTGGGTCGGGCTGAGGACAATCGCTGCTTTCCTTTGCCCCAAGACAGAGGAGGCCTCATCCACCCCACCCCCGCCCCTGCCAGTCCACCGTCCTGAAGCTGCAGAGACAGCAGGGAATTAAGAGTCCACTAAGCCCCAGCACCAAGCCTGTAAACAGACCAGCAAAACAGCCACGTGTTGGGGAGAGCTCTGCTTCAGACGGCCCATTACAGCAGCCACACTGCCAGAGGGGACCTGGGAGCTGGACCCGCGTGCACTGAAGACATAAGCTAGGTTTCTGCCTCCTAGTATTCAGGCTGGCAGCTCCCACCTCTGCCCTCCAAGGTCTGCCCTGAGGCCTGGATCATCCAAATGGCAGCCTGTAGGATCACAGCCGATAGGGAGTCAAGAAAGAGGCTCCAGCAACAGTAAAAATGACAGATGGGGGATGTTAGGGGGAAAGACAGAAACCTGGCCTGTTCCCACATGGCCTCGGAGACTGTCCTCAGTGACAATAAGACCAGTACTCAAACCCAAGGACCGTGAGGAGCACTAAGGAGATGCACATACCTGGGTCTCTCCACAGCACACTGCTTAAGACGAGCGTGGTGGTGCACACCTTTAATCCCAGCACTCGGGAGGCAGAGGTGGGCAGATTTCTGAGTTCGAGGCCAGCCTCTAGCCTGGTCTACAAAATGAGTTCCAGGACAGCCAGGGCTATACAGAGAAACCCTGTCTCGAAAAATGAAGAGAGAGAGAGAGAGAGAGAGAGAGAGAGAGAGAGAGAGAGAGAGAGAGAGAGACTATACACAACTACTTGTTTAGCGCCTCAGAGGAACAGCAGCCACTTACCTACCTATGACCCTTTCTCTCAGATCCTCAGGCAAATAGCACCCAAGCTCCCAAGCTCTGCATGGCTGAGTCCAGGAACCCCAGACTCCTCTTTGGCCTCCTCCATATGAGCCTCCTGCCAATCCCATTTCTTCAAGCACTGATGTCTGAGTGTGCCACGGTCCGTGGTAGCATCTTGCAGTACTGCAGTCTGACCTCTTCAAACCCTCAAGTTAAAGCCAACCCACCTAATACCCATCACCTGCATCCTAATGCCTTTGGGTAAGATAAGCCTCCTTCCCTGGGCCTTGCAGCCAGGAGTAAATGGAGGTCAACTCCCCTCCTGACTTGGTATAGCAGGATCTCAAGTGGTTCCCAAAGGCTCACAGGTTAAAGGTTCTGGTACTTACTCCAAGGTGTAGACACACAATGCTCTTTTCTCCCTAGCAAATTCCCACTCCTTTAAAGGGACATGAGTGCACAGCTCATTAATTATTCACAGATATAAATACTCACGCAACTGCTAAGTCTAACAACACACTCCCAGTGGTCAGAAGACCCTCTCTTGCCCCTTCCCAGTGCACACTGCACCCAGCCCCTTAATTAATCCTCATTTGGGCTTCTGTCTCGTTGCCTATTTAGACTGCAGCTGAGGGAACCCTTTCTCTGGGACAGCACTAACCCGCAGGTCTAAGCCTTCATTATAAACCCTCGTTAGAGGACTTTATTGGGCTCCTTTGTAACACTCTAAGTGCCACACCTGCTTCCTCTCACCTTTGCTCTCCTGGAGCAGGCACGTGCACAGTCACAATACAAGAAACAGCCAATCCCGAGCGGCTCCTGCAGCCAGGGCCTGCTTTGGCTTCACAGGCCCTGGCTCTTTTAATCTTTGTATCAGTGGCACCAAATGTTCACCATCATCATGTATCATGTGGAGACACCGAGGCTCAGAAAAATAAACCAACTTGCCCAATGTCCTAAATTGTTAAAGGAGGTGCTGTGACTCACACCCAGGCAGCCTGAACCTAGAGCCTGTGACCACCACCCTCACTAGCGGCTCTTAATTTATAGATATCTTTTATTTCGTGTGTAGGCATGTTCTGCCAGCATGTATCTGTGCAGCACACACATGCAGTATCCACAGAGGCCAGAAGGGGGCATCGACCCATCAGAACTGGTGTTAACAGAAGGTTGTGGGCCACCAGATGGGTACTGGGAATGGAACCTGGTCTTCTAAAAGAGCAGCCATTGCTCTTAACCACCAAGCCATCTCTCTAACCTCATAGTATCGTCAACAAATGGCTTTGTGAGTTGATAAGATTCTGTTAAAGAAATAAGGGAGATCAACAAGTAAAGAGAAAACAAACAGTTGTCCAGTCACTGCACAGGCCCAAGGCTGTCACCGGTCACTGCACAGGCCCAGGGCTGTCAGATATAAGAGAAGCCCAGGCCATGCCCGGAGTCTGGGAAGGACACCAGCCCAGGCCATGCCCGGAGTCTGGGAAGGACACCAGTCCAGGCCATGCCCGGAGTCTGGGAAGGACACCAGCCCAGGCCATGCCCGGAGTCTGGGAAGGACACCAGCATTCACCTGCTTTAGTTACCCACCTCACGACCAGAGCTCAGACAGCATAGAAAGAAAACATACATTAAAACATTTATTCTGTTCCACAACACTGTCACCAGTGTGGCAGGAATGGCTGCTCAGCCCAGAGCCGCTCTGCTCACACAAAGTTCTGAGCGATGGCCAGGACCTTGGAATACTCTCCTTCCCTCCTGCGAAGGCTGGTTGGGATAGGTGTTTTAATTCGAGTCCCCACAGGGTTGCCATTGTCCTCAATGAGGACCACGTTGTTGGAGTCAAACTTTGGGGTCATTCGGGAGCCGGGCATGCGGTGTCCCACGATGAGTGCTTTCTTCTTCTGCCCCCTGATGGCCAGCAGGATCTGGTCGCCCACCTTGCCCACCCCACTCTTGTTATAGACGTGGATGCATCGTGGAGGCCGATGGTATGGGGTGTTGCCCAGGGCGCTGTTGTCCACTACGCGGACCCGAGTCATCTTCTGGATGGCACTGAGGCTCCCAGAGGTGCTGATGGGAGAGAAAAAATAAGTCTGTGACAGAGATCTCTCTGGGCCTCGGAGAGAGCAGGAAGGTGCATGTCTGCTACATGCATATACATACATGCATATACATACATGTACACACTGAGCAGAGTGACTCAGGAGCCACAACAAAAAGTCAGGGGTTGTGAAGTCTAACTACCTACTTCCTTATGGTGGAGAGCTTCTAAGATGGTTTGCTGACAGATACCTGTAATCCTAGCACGTGAGAGGCTGAGGCAGGAGGATCACAGGCTTGAGGCCAATCTGTGTTACTCTCTCAGAAAACTAAAAGCTTCTATTGGTCTCAAGACTCCAATCTTTCTGTGACAGGAAACTTGATGGCATACTTCACCTCCAGCCTTTGCCTTCTGAGAGTCGAGGGCTAAAGGCGGCTCCACAGGCTGCCTCCCTCACCCAGCCAATCCTGCAGAACCTGCTTCTCCAGGTCCTGCTTCCCTGTTCTGAGTCTGGGAACCTGGAGACCCTATTCTGAGGGAGCCCTGACAGGGCAGAAACTAGAAACTGTCAAGATAACAACTGTTTAACAGTAGCAAAGGGGCTTCGTTTGCTTTTGAGATGGGTCTTCTACCTTACCAAGCAAACCTCCCCCCTTAGCCTCCAAACATGGAGAATGGGAAGACATCTTGCGGCACCACCACCCTCCAAACCCGTTCCTCTTCAGAAACAGAAGAGTATCAGGAGCAGATCCAGTCTTGCCACCGTGGGAATCCCACCTGCCCAGTGGAGTGATGTACTCTCGCACAGTCCCAGGGCCTCCCTCTTCCCATCATGCCTCTATCCCCACGGCTTCCTGATAGCGGGCTCCACCTCCAGGCCATGCCTCTGCTTTGTTGAGCCTTGACTTTCCACTGCATAGCTCTCTTCAACCTGTGCTCCTCACACCGCAAACCCAGGAGGTCCCAGCTGACCTCCTGCTACGCTCTGCCAGCCACTCCAGTCCTGCAGCTTCTATTGTGAATGCTTCTCCAGGAACGCCCCCCCCGGGGGGGGGGGGCTTGGGCAGGCTGGACCCACTTCCCTTCTAGGTACCCTCACCTTCCTCCCTATCGGCTCTACTCAGACACATGCATGTGACTGTGACAGTAAGAGGACAACGGACAGGCGCTGGTACTGTCCCTCCACCACTAGGGATGGAACTCAGTCAGGTCACCAGGCCTGGTGGCAGCCACCATCACGGCTGAGCCTCTTTCCTCACGCCTATCACTTCTTCTTAGAATAAGCTTGTTTCTGAGAGAGGCCTGCCTTGAGAACTCTTCTCCACGAGAAGCAATTCTCATTCATCTCTGCAGGATGAAGTAAGAAAGGGTAAATCGGGTCTCAAAGGGAGGGCACTGAGGCAGGGGTGGGGCCACCTTGCCTTGGTAAGGAAGCACAGACCAACAATAATCATGCAGTGTTGTCATTAAAGGTTAAGTTTGCTGGGCTTCATGGTCCAAGAACGCAATCCTGGCTACATGGAAGACTGAGGCAGGAAGATGGCAGGTTCCTGGGTCACGTGGGTTCCAGGGTGAGATCAAAGTCAGCTTGGGAAACTCGGTGAGATCTCGTCTCAAAATTACAAGCAACACAGATGGCTGATAGCATGTGCCTGTAATCCCAGTGCTCAAGAAGCAGAAGTGGGAAGTGGCTAGCCTGGTCTACATGGAAATGTCTAGGCTTGCTACAGCTGTACAGTAAAACTCTATTGTATAAAGCAAACGAAGACAACAAAAATCAAAATAAAAATGTAAGTCGAGGATTGGAAACCATGGGTTTCAGTCCACAGTCATGAAAATAAATAAATAAATTCATTCTTAAAAAGGTTTGGGGTCAGCAAGATGGTGGAGCAGATGAAGGAGGTGCTTGCCACCAAGCTCAAAACCCTGAGCCTGATCACACTGTGGAGAAAACCAACTTCTGCAAGTTGTCCTCTGACTTCCACATGTATACCGGGACACGTGCATGCCCAAACACACACACACACACACACACACACACACACACACACACACACACAGAGTAGTAGTGACAGGCTCCGGGCAGCTCTCTAAGGAACTAGCAGGGACTGGAAACGAACAGATTCCACCACAGGCCACTCTTTCCTCTCATCTGCCCGAATCCGTTCCCCATGCTAACCCCAACAGCTCTCTGAGTTCCCTCTTCCATTCTAGTCACCACAGGATCCAGCCAGAGAGGCAAGCTTACCCAGGGACACTTCTTAAGAACAAGATGTTACATATTACTTACCTGAAGCAGCGCTGGCTGAATGTTCTGCTAACATGGGCAAAAGAGCCCCAAAGCCCAGTAAGGATAGCCATGGGATCCCAAGACGGCAAACCTGCAGGACCTGCAGGAAAGGGGACAGAGGCTGTTTTCTCTGGGGACCTGTGTGGGAGAAGACACTGTAGCACCAGTTCATTAGTCACTAAATAGGAATCTTGGTGTTTGAAAGATACACGGATGATTAGACAGAACTCCAGCTCCCAATTCTGCTGAGTCACACTCCCCGCAGGTCTGCTGTAACAGACCAGCATAGAGAACGCCCACCGCCCTCACCTTCCCCAGGCAGCAGAAAACAGGAGGCCATCAGCATACCCAAGTTAGCCACAACTTCCCAAGAGGGCCACAAAATTGAATGCCATTTCCCTTCTTGACAGCAGCACCTTCTGAAAGTGTGCCAGTTCAGCACCCAGGAAGAAAGCAGATTAGCCAAGCCTGGAGGCACAGGTCTGTAATCCCAGCTATTCTGGGTTGGAGGATCGACATTCCACACCTGGCTGGACTAGGGAGTGAGCTCATATGTTAAAAACTATTAAACCAGGTATGGTAAACATGGCCTGGGTTCCATCCCTAGTGCTGAAGTGGGGTGAAAATGTTGCCGAGGCTGGAGAGTGAAAAGTTCAAGACCTGTGAGGTACATGGTGAGTTTCAGGCCAGCCTGGGCTACATGAAACCCTGGTTCAAAGAAATTAGTAAAGACAAAACAAAACATGGAGCTGAGAGATGGCTCAGTGGTAAGGACACTAGCTGTCCTTGCAGAGGACCTTCTGGTCTCCTTGGGTACCAGGTACATATGTAGGTGAACACTAGTGTGCATGAAAAGGGCTTGGTGGTAGGGTGCTTGCACATGGCCTGGGTTCCATCCCCAGCGCTGAAGTGGGGTGAAGATGTTGCCAATCTGAGCCGCTCCCTAAGCTGCTGGTCACGTATCACCCTTCCCCCAAATACGAATGCCAGGACACCTGTAGAGCCCAAGGTCGGCAAAGTAGGGCCAAAGCCACCCTTGCCAAGGCACTGACCAAAGTCTATATTTGGGTGAGTCTCCCCCACAGCATGGAAAAACATCCACCGACAGGAAACAAAGCTATAGCATCTAGGAGTCAGGAGTCCAGCTCATAGAACTTGGCTCTGTTGCTTTCTAGCACAATCTTACACTTACACACACACACACACACACACACACACACACACACACACACACACGCTGAAAGGTCCTGCAGGGCATGAACATCACTGCAGCATGGTGAGGGATACCACCCAGGCGGGGATCCCAGCTGTCAGCAGGCCAGCTCTTCCATCCAGGCGCCTAGCTGCAAAGGGCACCGCTGGAGAGCCCCGCAGAGCCATGCCTGGGCACTGGAGTATTTACACACAGCTCTGCTTAGTGAGGCTTCAAGGCGCCACAGATAAGACTATTTAATAAGGTGGCAGGAGAATTCACCACTCACTTCCACGTGGGAACATTCCACAGACGCCAGTCACTTGGTGCCGCCACACATCCCAGCACCTCAGCGTCCTCCTCAGAACACCCATGAGGTGCCGTGCTACTGTACACTCTGAAAACAACCTGACGAATACAGCAGCCAACCCGGGCAACCGGCGGGCTGGACAGATGAGGCCAGCTTTACTAAGGTCCTGTGCAAGTCCTCTAGCTGTGAGCCCAGGCATGAGCAACGCAGAGGACCCAGCCCAGGCTGCGCACCCACCGCATACCTATCAGCTCTCTTCTTCCTGTCTCATTTCATAAATGAGGAAACTGAGATACAGAGACTATTAGTGATCTCCATAGGGCCCCACAACGAGCCTTAGGACCTCTGCACCCCCAGGCTTTGAGTTGTCGGGTCCCTGTTTTCTTGGATCTTTGCTGAGGCAGTTATATCACATCACATACTAGGCTAAATGCTGTACACTGGCATCTCATCTAACTCACAAACACTACTGTGTGGTGCACACCATCACTGACCTCTCCCTCCCTCTCCCTCCCCCTCCTTCCATCCACACACAGACAGAGCCACCAGAGGATAAGTTGACCAAGGTGACACAGGGGTAGGTGACAATTTGAACCACAGTAACCGGCTTCCTGAACTGTTGCCACACTTACTCAAGCGAGAGTAAACACGGCAGCCATAAATATTATTTCTCCACAACTCTTAACAAACTCTGGTTCCATCAAGAATACTGCCATTTTCCAGGTGTGGCATATGCCCTCTATCCCAGCACTCAGGAAGCCCAGGCAGAGTTTGAGGCAGACCTGGTGTACATACCAAGTTCCAGGACAGCCAGGGGACCACAGATAGACCTCAAAAACCAAAACAACACTGATATTACATGTCCACTTTGATCACAGGCACCTCACTGCCTGCTGAAGGGCTTGAAAAACCAGGTGAGGAGGACTCCTTTCCGTCTGACCTAAGGTTCAGCTGTGTCCTGTGCTGGGATTGTACCCAGTACCGTGACCATGACCGTGTCTGGAGAGCACTCAGTGACTTCCCAGCCCCCATCTTAGACCTAAAGACAGCCTGTGGTGCAGGGAGCAAAAGGGCTCATGCTCTATGTATAACTGAAAGAGGGTACAACCCACCACATCTCTGATGGGCATCCAGGCTGTGCCTCAAACCCCAATCAAGCTGTGCCTTCCAAAGCCATCAGGCCCTCAGGCCCACTCCCAGACGACAGGGTCTCCCTGGCAAATCAAGATGATCTGAATGCAGCCCACATTATTGATCCTGGGGTCACAGGAACCTCACCTCTGCACTGGGCTCTTAGACTCCTTGCAACTTACTACCCCAAATTCAGAAACGTAGGACACCTCAAATGGCCAAGGTACCAAGAAGGCAGGGACTTTGTGCCCACCCTCGAGCACAGGGGCCATTCCTACAGAGAAGACTTCAACTTTTTGTGTGTGACAGGGTTTCTCTATATAGCCTTGGCTGTCCTAGAACTCCCAGAGTTCGTGCCTCTGAGCACTGGGATTAAAGGTGCACATGACCACCGCTCAGCTTCAACTTTCTAAGGAGAAAGTTCATGATTACTTTCAGTTTCTAAGGTATCAGGTACTGACTGTGACCTCTGACCTCAACCGCAGCAGACTTAGCAGTGAAGAGACAACAGTATGCGCTGCTGTGGCCTGAAGGCACAGTCACAGACACTCATCTGCTTCTCCCACACTGGAAAAAGATCTCAGGTCCCCCCAAAACAGTAGGAGAACAGTAAATAAGTTAGGTACCCCCACTCACACTGATGAGACATAGGGACTTCATAGGGAACCAACCCCTCTAAGGGTCCCCCTGGAGCCATGATGGTGCTAGTGGTTGGGGAAGCCTATGCTTTGTGTGCAAGGCCCTGGAAGTATGACCCAGTGTAGTGTGAACACTTCCCGTCACTAAATAACTGCTTCGGATGGGGAGGGGTGTGCATGGGACAGCAAGGGACTGCAGAGAAACGCTTAAGAGGCCTTTGTGCTATCAGCTAGCAGGAGTTCGTGCTGTAGACAGGCTCTGAGGCTTGGAAGACTCTGGCACACAGAACGCTGTCTCTATCTAAGCCTTGTTTGCCCAGATGGTCCTCAGTATTTCTTCTATGACACTCATTTAGACAGGGCCAGGTTACTGGGAAGATTCCGGTGCAGAGGTGGCCTTTCCTGAGACTTCCTGGTCAACTCGGAGTATTATCTTTCCATTTCAGAGTGTGAATCAAAGGGCAGGGTAGAGATGATCTCATCCATGAGAAGCATGCCTGCCCCTTTCCCATCTTGGTTAAATTCCATTATGCTGCAGAAGCACAGAGAAGCAGGGATTCCCCAGTGCGAGGTGTGCACCAGGCTCATACCCACTGGGATGCAGGCTCCATGGGGCAGAGACCCTACCCACCCTGCTTAGTTAGTGCTCTAGGGTGGAGAGCAGCTACTAACACATGGCTACAACTAAGGGAGGGTCAAATAGAGACCAGAGTGTCCGTGCATGTGTGTGTTGACTTCTCTCTCTCTCTCTCTCTCTCTCTCTCTCTCTCTCTCTCTCTCATTTGTTTCAAGACAGGGTTTCTCTGTGTAGCCCTGACTGTCCTGGAACCTGCTCTGTAGACAAGGCTGGCCTCGAACTCAGAGATCCACCTGCCTCTGCCTCTGCCTCCTGAGTGTTGGCATTAAAGGTGTGAGCCACCATGCCTGGCTAGACTTTTTTATGCACCCAGGTGGATTTTTGCTACTTTTCATATAAGAACAATCAAGGAAGCACCTACACTTGGCATGCTTTGGGGGCGGGGGCGGGGGTGGGGCGGGGCGGGGGTGGGGGTGGGGGTGGGGTGGGGAGCACCGCTACCTGAGGATATTTATTATCCTGTGTAGGTCATGAAGAGGGAAGCTGTGGAGTCAGAGCTCTCCTTCCACCTTCCCCTAAAGGTTCTCACACTTGTGTGTAAGAATGTTGCTGCCTAGCTCAGCCATCTCTTGCAGGTATCACTTGGGTTTTGAATTTCAGTTATAAAGTAATCAGCAAAGTGTCTCACTACACAACTCAGCAGTACAATGAGCATCAGAGACCTATACATTGTTTCCAAGCCATCAGAGACCTATACATTGTTTCCAAGCCATCAGAGACCTATACATTGTTTCCAAGCCATCAGAGACCTATACATTGTTTCCAAGCCATCAGAGACCTATACATTGTTTCCAAGCCATCAAAGACCTATACATTGTTTCCAAGCCAGGCCTGCGGGCACACACCGTCTATCCCCGCACTCTGGAGCAAGGATGCAGAGGAGTCACCTTTAGCCTGGGAATTCTAAACTAGCTTCATTTTACAGAGTGAGACCCTGTCTCCAAAATCAAACAAATACATCATGTTAACAGCAAAAAGCAAAGGCCTGGCCACTTTGAAGACCACCATCCTCCCACACGAACCCTTCCCTTCTTTTTGACCCAACAAATACTATTTGTTGCTTAAACACTTGTTATTGTCTTCCCACTGGCTCGTTCTCTTTCAGGAGTTTATTTTGTGTATACAGTTTAATCTCACACAAGTCTAACATGTTGCAATTCTCCAAGTATCCTTGCCAGTGCACCATCCTTGATGATTTCATTCCTTTGGAGCCATTGGAAACAGAAAGACAAATAACACCAGGAACTTGCCTGAAGGAGGCTGGCCCAGCCAGGACTTGCAGCATTTTGCAGGTGGAGAAGTGAAATCCGAAATAGTACTACTGCTTGTCACACCATCAAGGCTATATGGCAACCAAGTCCAGACCAGAGCTCAAACTTGCTCTTACTCTAGCATACTCTGTAGGGCAGGGGTATGGTTCAAATGCAGTTCTACCCACTAAAAACTTCACCAAAACCAAATAAAAGTTCAAAGCAGTCTGGGCTACATGAGACTGTCAAAAAGTAAAGAAAACAAACAGCGAGGCCGGGCGTGGTGGTGCACGCCTTTAATCCCGGCATCTGGGAGGCAGAGGCAGGCGAATTTCTGAGTTCAAGGCCAGCCTGGTCTACAGAATGAGTTCCAGGACAGCCAGGACTACAGCCAGGGCTACACAGAGAAACCCTGTCTCGATAAAAAAAAGAAAAAAGAAAAAAGAAAAAAGAAAAAGAAAAAAACCCAGCAAACCAACCAAGGTCAGGTGTGGCGGGTCATTCCTATAATAACAGCATTTGGGAGGCAGAGGCAAGTGGCTCTATGTGAGTTCAAGACCAGCCTGGTCTACAACGAATTCCAGGCTAGTCAGGCTTACATAGTAAGATCCTGTCAATAATAATAATAATGTACCACACCCAGCACAGCCCAAGGCAACGCAGAGGCCATTTTGCCTCACCTTCCCCGGGTGGGAGTTTTCCCTGCATCTACCAATGAACAGAGCTCTCTTTAAGGACATGAAGATCAGTTTCTACCACAGCTGCCACTGAACTTTTCTCAACTTGGTGCACAGTTTTTACCTTATGTTTAACTTAACGACGGCAGTGGCAAGGATCCAGGAATAAGATGTCAGGTAGCTGGAGGAATGCAGGACAGCAAGGTTAGAACCGAAGAGGAAATGCTACTGGCAGGACTCATCTCTCAGTGCCAGCCTCTCCTCTCTGAGAAGTCTGTGACCTTTAAACCACTTCTCCAGGTCTCAGTGAATCGTGGGCAAACAGGGGTCGTTGGGAAGAGTCAAGCCACTTCGTTATCAAATTGCTTTAGCTTCGTTTAGGGGAGAGACCACTCCGGTCGATCAGGGAATCCTCTAGTTTACAGAGTAAAACAGCTGGTTTCCCATGCTCGGGGCAGGAAGAGTGGTCTCACTCCTCCATCACAAGGCTCCCCCTCCTCCCTAGAAAAATCACACAATCCTCCGAGTCTTCCCAGCTTAGAAGAGACACGAGAAAGTGCTTCCTGATCTTCTGAGGACATACATACACGATTTTTAAGAGTGTTTGACGGGGGGACCTCCTTCCCTATTTCCTTACTGACGCCTCCTCTAGGCCCGCACATTTTGTGACCCAGAACAACACAGTGAGCCCTGAATCACAGCACTGTAGGCAGAAGCAGAAGGACTTTGAGTTTCACACGAACAGACAAACCTAAAAATACAGGCTGAACTATGCTGTGGCTTCTTGAGGCCTTCCCAAGCTCCCATAGAACCAAGTAACATAAACAATGGGGAAAATACACTTGGGCGGGTCCACATGAGACAGAGGACATCACTGTCCACAACAGAGGAGCAGATCAAGTCAATCTTTAAAGGACTTTTGCGTTAACTCCAGCACTCGGGAGGCAGAGGCAGGTGAATCTCTGAGTTCGAGGCCAGCCTGGTCTACAAAGTGAGTTCCAGAACAGCCAGGGCTATACAGAGAAACCCTGTCTCAAAAAAACAAAAACAAAACAAAACAAAAACAAACAAACAAACAAAAAACAAGAACAAAACAAAACAAAAAACACATAGAAAATTAATTAATTAAGTAAATAAATAAAAGTAGTTTTTAGTGAAAAAGGATCTTCTATGTATTGTTTTATATAAAACAGGTTATCCTTTTTAACCACAGGGCTTCTTGGATGTGTTTTTCCTGTCGGACTTTTTACATAATTGTATTAATTTGGGTGTGTATTGATAGAAAACTAGCATGATCCACTCCCTGGAACAATAAAATTCACTTTGAGGCCAAACAGCATTGATAACAGGTATCCAGAAGTGGAGGGCCTGACAACCTGATTTGGGGACTTCTGGAGATCACTGGAAAATGTTTCTGAAATTCTACTATTAAAAAAAAAAAAAAAAAAGTGGGAGTCTGAGCCTCTGTGCTCCTGAGCCCGTTTCTCAAGTTGCTATATGCCGCAGTTATATGCCCAGAATCTTGGATGATGCAAAAGTCCTTAATCTTGTTTCTGGAGGGCTTTGTGCCACCACAGGTGTGCCTCCACTACCACCAGCTCCATTAAAAACTGTTTCCTCACAACAGCTTCTCAGACCCAGACATACAGTCTCCTGCCACTACGCAGCCCACAGTGACAGCCCCAGAAAGTCTACAGCGACAGCCATACCTCCATCTTCTTTTCCTTACCACCAACAAAATCCTCAAGGTTGGGGAATTTGTATGTTTGGTTTGATTTGTTGAGACTTGGTGTCAGGCAATCTCAAGATGGCCTTACACACCCAAAGCAGCTAAGGATGGCTTTGAACAGCTACCTACACCTAGGATTACGGGCAAGCCCCACTGATGGCCAATTCCAATGTGCCCATTGCTAGTACTACCAACTGCATCTTCAGAGGATTTAACTGACTGAAAACCCAAGCTGAGGAGAGCAAGAGGTATACAAGAGATCAGTACTTTCCCAAACTTTTCCACAACACACAGAAACAGTAGAAGACACCTAAAACACTCCCATGCCCTGTGTCCCAAGACAGAACACCTACTGTAAGTCACACACACACACACACACACACACACACACACATGATGGCCACGATCTACTAAACTGATTTCCAAGCCGCTCATGGGAGTGTCTGAAAGACATTTCAACTGACCAAATCTTAGAGCTGCAAACCCCCACCTACAAAACGAGCAGCTGAATGTCCGAATATCCACATACAGCAGACACACTGACCAGGATGATAGTGTCCAGTCGTGACGCAAGACCCTCCCTGGGTGCCACCATTTCCCAAGGAATCCAAGGCGATCCTGTCTCAGCGCTTGTGACCGCTACACAATCAGTTTCTTAACATCTCAGCGTGAAAAGCACACTTACTGCGTACAGTGGGAAGCAGTGTTTCCTCTGTCCCCTTTCAGACCTCGAAATTTAACAGGTGGTATCTGTCCTGTCTTTGTATTCGTGATGTGTGGTGACATACAAAAAAGGGGCGTTCCGCCTCTCCATCTCTCCAGTCTTACCCCCACCCCCACGAGGAGAGGTCTTTGGAGAACTGAGAAAACAGGGAATCCCCGGGGCAAAAGGAGTCATTCAGCCTGACAGAAGCGAAAGCAACGACTCCCTCTTTACACCACAGAAGTTTCTAGCAAACTCATCTCCAGGCCCAGCAGGAGAGAGAAGCAGATAAAACTGCAGGAGACGCGGCAGAGCAACCGGCCTAAGCCACTTAACCCTGGCTAGACCGCAGCCCCCATTCCCCGAGGCTCTACATCCCGAACCTGGATAAGCAGACGGGCGCATCGGGAGGCGCGTGCCCCGAAGCCCTTGGCAAAGAGAAGGCGAGAGGGTCCAGATCTGAGGCCTCGCGAAGGGTGAGCACCCTTCTCACTTGCCTCTGGGTTTCCAGTATGGCCTGTCCTCACCCCTTCCCGACAGCCCCTCCCCTAATGCAGAGAAGAAGCCGGGAGAAGCAGCGCGAGGGGAGCGAGGTGTCCCCCCTGAACCCCCACCGTACCACGTTGACAGCCTGGGAATCTCCCGCCACGGACCCCCCTCGGCTTGGCAAGGCCCCGCCCCGCACGCTGCGCCTGCGCGCCAGGGGTGCTCCGTGAGTGCGCGCGCACTTTCTACGTGTGCGGCGTGGGGGCGGGTCCTGGGGGAGCCCCGCCCTCGGCCCCCCCTCCCTCCTTCTGCTCCCCCTCCCCCACGCGCTGCCGCGGCCGCCGCAGGAGCCCAGAGCTCTAGCCGCCCGGCGACTCCCCCTCCCCCTCCCCAGCCCCGCCCCGCCCGGAGCCGGGGCTCCCGAGTCGGAGCCGAGTCTGCGCCTAGGGGTGAGTACGCGGACCCCTCCCCAGCACCCCTTACTTGGCTCATAGGATTTCACCACCACCCCGAGGAAGGAAAAAAAAAAAAAGCACCGGGACTCTGCTGCGCGTCCCCTCCCTTCCACCTCCTGCGGGACCCAGAGGTGCCCGGGCCCCACGGGACCCAACGGAGGCACGCTTTGTCCCCAAACCCGCACCGTCCCTGCCAGATGTGAGTCCTCCCACCCCTGTCGGGGCTCCAGATGTGCGCCGTCCTCTGCCCCCGCCCCGCCGGAATATCCCAAGGCGTGGGACCCCTGCGTCCCGGCCCTCGAGTGCCACTCTAGTTCCACCTGCTCCGTCCAGGTGTGCGCCCCTGCGCGGCCCTCCTTGGGTCCCAGCTGCTCCCCAGCCGCCGGCGCCGCTGAAGGGAACCACCCGCCTCCGCCCCCGAGTTTTGCATTCTAGGGTCGCCAAGTCCGATGCCCTCGGTCTCTCTCTCTTTTTTTTTTTTTAATTCTTTTTCTTGTTGCTGGAGACGAAGCCGGCCTCAAGCAAGGGGTTCAGGCTTGGGCAAAGGGCAGGGCTCGAGGGTGCTAGCACCAGACGGGTGGCTGCCCCAGCCCTGGTGGGGACTGATCTGCCGGCTGGAGAGGGCGGCCGGCCCGGGGAGCATGTCCTCTCCTGCGCCCCACACAGAGCAGTTCATTCATGAGCCGCCCGGGCCTGCGTTGGAGGGTGCGGTGGGGAGAAGATTCAGATGCGAATCCGGAGTAGGCAAAGGCCCTATTGAGGGGGAGGGGGCGCGCTTTGTCCCTCCCGGCCGTCTTGACCGCCTGGTGCGGACTGTCCCAAAGCTTGTCGTTGTGTTGCTCAGAAAAAGCAAGGATGCCCGGGAAGTGGGGAAGAGAGGTCAGAGGGGCTGGCTGCCCTTGGAGCTTTGTGCTGCCACCCGCCTTGGTCCCCTGATCGGAAGTCTGACGGCCCATTGCTCAGAGGGGCTTGGGGCTCTGCTCCCTACCTAGTACCACTCCCTGACCCTGAACCCAGTCTGCAGTAGTCTGGGGTGAATGAGATTGTACCCAACACCTCCTGAAGAGGGGCCCACAGCCCTCTGCCTTCCAGATGTAAGAGAGAAGGGGAAGGGGAGTGGCTGCCAGGCTCAGGTGGTGGGTATGCTGGCAGCACCTTTGTCCTCCCGGGTACCAGAGGGTCTACGTCCTGGCATGTACCAGGTAGCACATGCTGGGGCCTGCTGTTGAAGTCTTGGCCAGGGAGTGAGCGAGTAGGTGGGTGGGGATGTTTTGAGGCAGAAGACCGGTGATAAGTCGCTAAGAACCCCTTTTTGGCATCGGTACAAATTCCTTCCAAGTACAGCAGAGTAACAGAAAACCGGGTTCAAATCCCAGCTCTGCTGTTCTTTGAGCTGTGCGACCTTGGCAAGTTACTTAACCCATCTGAACCTCAGTGTCTATCTAAAAGTGTGATTAGTTACTACCACCTCCTTCCGAGGCGCATCTTTGGGATCCAATAGTTTAATGCAGGTAAATAGCCTGGCACTCTGCCTGACAGTTGATCGATTATAATGGGTTCACATCTCTGAACTTCCTGACTTATCAGTCTCCTCTGGAGTCCCACCCCACCTACTGCAGGTGGATGGGGGTACATTCTGGGACTTGGTAACAGAGTCCCTAATATAGAGGAAGCCCCCACTTCTCCCCCCTCCACTGAGGAGTTCTATTCTATTCCTTTCATGAAATTATATGCTTTACTTTGGTCTTAACCAGCCTTCCTCCACTAAAGCAACCTCTTGGAGTCTATATCTTATTAATAACAGCTGTTTTTGTGTTTTATTCTGTTTGAGATTGGGATGTCATTTAGCCCAGGCTGGCCTTGAACTCCTAATCTTCCTGCCTCCATCTTCCAGGTGCATGCTTGCCTTCAACAGCTGGGCCTTTCTTGTAGTGGTTTTTGTCTGTTTGTTTGTTTGTTTGTTTTAAGAGCTGTGAACTAGAGTTTTGGTGGATTGTGTTGTGTGTTTTGTTTTGTTTTTCATTTTATTAAATCTTTCAAGCAGCCGCAGGGTTGAGTCGTCTCCATTTTCTAGGTGAAGGCCCTGAGCTGGTTAAGTACCCTTTCCAGAATAAAAGCCAAGTGTGCTTCATCTTAGGGCTCTTGGTCCTCTTCCCCTGCCTCAGAGCTTGAACCCACAAACCCCACCCCTGAGTCAGGGATCAGCTCCATGCAAGATGAAAGGCAAACCTGTAGATTTAGGGCATGGCATTCCTCAGAGCTGGTGCTGACAAGCCCTCTGAGCCTCACCGATTGGCAGGAGCAGCGAAATGCCTTGGCCCATCTCTGGATCTGTCACAGACTGCTGTGTGACCTTCCCTAAGTTAATTGCCGTCTCTGTGCATCAGTGGCCTGTTGGGGTTGTGAGGGGTTACAAATAGCAACATTTGCAGAGTGCTTAGTGAAGTACTAATGCCGGGGACAGAGTAAAAGCAAGACAGGCAAGGGTGGTAGAGCTTACTTGTGTCTTGACTTGGAGTCAAGCCTAGGCTATATAGCTAAATCCTGAGAAGATGGGGGAGGGAACCACCTATGGATACAATGATATACCTTTGCCTTTCTCTGAGTTCCACCAAAGCCAAGCAAAACCTTTGGTATTTGTTACAGATTGGAAGACCGAGGCCCAGATGGCATACTCAGAGTTAATTTCTTATTCACTGGCTTTGTAAGAACCTGAAGAAGCCCTAAACTCTACAAGGAAAACAAACAAACAAACAAACAAACAATAACTTCTAACCTATAACACAGGTTTTTTGTTTGTTTGTTTGTTTGTTTGTTTGTTTTGGTTTTTCGAGACAGGGTTTCTCTGTATATCCCTGGCTGACCTGGAACTCACTTTGTAGATCAGGCTGGCCTCGAACTCAGAAATCCGCCTGCCTCTGCCTCCCAAGTGCTGGGATTAAAGGCGTGTGCCACCACCGCCTGGCTATAACACAGTTTTTATTAGTGAAATGACAACCTTGATTTGGTTAAGTTAAAATTCTCCCCCCCCCCCCAATCCCTATACAATACCAACTTCAGTATCCAACTAGAGAAATGGGCTCACAGCTGCCTGGGTATGTCTAGATTGGGAGAACCTTCACCTGCTACTCCTACCCTTCGGCTCCCCAGTGCTAGGCTGGATTTGAAAGCAGCTGCCCTGAATGACACAACCCAGCAACCCCACCCCTACAGTTAGAGAACTCGTTGTCTAGTCAGCCTGTCAACCAGCAAAGTCACCAGCCCAACTCCACCTCTTACCTACCCCGTGACCTTGCCTGGCTCCACTCCCTTCTCTGGTCCCTATTTCCTTCCTGTGGATGGGTGATCTGGGTGTGCCTTGCTCACCTTGGGTGCAGGGGAGGATCTGTGTGTTCGATCCTGGGGAACTCTCACCCACATTAACAGAGCCACATCTTATAGAAGCTCCCAGAGTGTCCCATCTTCTTTCAGAGTAGGGCAGACGGGAACAGGAGGATGTCATTGAAGGAGTTTGGACAAGGGGTGGGAACAGGCACTGAAGTTCCTGGAGTTTAGAGAAGTCTGGGCTGGAGATATAGCATGGTTGATAACATGCTTACTTAGCATGTGTGAAGCCCTAGGTTGGATTTCCTGCACTTGGGAAGTAGAGACAGAAATTTAAGGTCATCCACACCTTCATAACAAGAGTAAAGCCAGTCTGCAATACATGAGACTTTGTCTCAAAGAATAAAAGGTGGGGGGAGTAGGAAGAAGGGCTAACCGGAGCCTCCTTCCCTAAATACCTGTACCCACCTTTAACCTGTCCTGGAGCCTCAGCATCTGTGTGTCTTAATTTATACACCGAGACACAGACAGACAGACAGACACACACACTCCTCCATTCAGAGGCCACAAGTCCCTTTATTTCTGCACACCATCATGTAGTTATCTAGCATCCTGTGCAGATAGACACACATATGACCACATTTACATATGTGAACATATGTCTGGACTAGACTGCTCTTGTATTCATTGGCCCAAGAACAAATAATAAGCATTTTATTTATGAAACATCCATATATGCAGAGGATCATAAGTCGGAGATCAGCCTAGGCTACGTAAAGAGACCTTGGTGAGAGACAGAGACAGTGTCCCCTTCCCCTGCTGTGGATACATTGTTACCTCTCTGTGAGAGCCATCCTGGTGTTTCTTTGTTACAGATTGGAAGAGTGAGGCCGCAGCTACACCTTCATCTGTTCTAGGCCTTGTGTTCTGAGAAGGGTCCCAGTTTAGGTAGAAGTTGACTTAAGTTCTTGTTTTTGTTTTTTGTTTTTGTTTGTTTTGTTTTGTTTTTCGAGACAGGGTTTCTCTGTGTAGCCCTGGCTGTCCTGGAACTCACTTTGTAGACCAGGCTGAACTCAAAGTCAGAAATCTGCCTGCCTCTGCCTCCTGAGTGCTGGGATTAAAGGTGTGTGCCACCACCCCCCCCCCCTTGATATAGGTTTGAATTCCAGCTTTTATCATTTTATTGGCAGTGAGACCTTGTGGGAAAGTACTTAGCCTTTCTGAGCCCTGAACTCACATCTTCAAATGACAGGGTGTTTGAGGATTTAATGCGGTCATGTATGTTATTCTTTTGTTTTAAAAGATTTAGGTCTTTTTTAGTGTCTGTGTACCGTGTGGGTGCAATACCAGCAGAGGCCAGAAGAGGGTGTCAGTTCTGGAGTTGGAGTTCACAGTTGTTAGCGGCTGTGTGGGCACTGGGAATTGAATCCTTCTCTTCAAGAGAAGCCAGTGCTGTCGTCTGCTGAGCTACCTCTGGAGCCCTATATATTGTTATTCTTAAAACAATGGACACTGGATAACTAGTACTTGCTACAGTGATTAAACTTATGTGTTTTTAAAGGCAGCTTTGGGCCAGAAAAAGGAGCCTGTATAACACATGCAGGGAGTTATTCTCTGCTCTGCTCTGCTCTGAGCCAGGCTTTGTAAAGACTCCTCTGGACCAAGAGAAACACACAAACAATGCCCACGTCCTTGTAGAGCGCTCCTGGCTCCTGCCCTGAGTGATTGGATGTTTGAATAGGAAGAGGGGACCCCAGAGGTGCTAGGTCACCCTAGGGGGCTAAGGGACAGACAGTTGCTTCCAACCTGCTAGTTACCTCTTCTAGATTTGTTGTTCTCTCTCTTTGTCTGGTTGCCTTTCTTCCCTAGGGACCCTACCCCAGGCAGGCTGTCCATGTTGTCAGCAGAAGGGGCCCCCAGAGGCCCCTGAGTAGGGCCGGGGGGATCTGTGCTGCTGTGGTAGCTGTCTCTGCTGCAGCCACACTTCTTCAGCCTGGGAACCTCCCCAGGGCCCTGCTCAGCTTTGTCCCCAAGCCCTTCCAGAGCCCAGGGCTCCAACTGGCTTCCCCTTCCCTCCTCTCCTGCCCTTCATCCACTCAGGGCACAAAGGCTGTGGCAGGGCACCAGGCAGGCACCGGGCAAGACAGTAGTACAGTGGTTGCTGGGGGCCTTTAGAGGCCTCGCCCACTCTTCCCTCTCTTTTGCCAATGGAAAAGCTGGCTGGAGGGCACAGCATTCCCAGCCTGCTCTGCTCCGTAGACAGAAGCACGGCATTCTGGGAGTTGTAGTCCTTACACCCCAGTTTCCCCCTGTACAGCTAGTTGGAGAGAAGGGAGGAGAGCTGGGCTGGAAATGTGATGGATAGAAGCAGGTATGGCAGGGGCCAGCATGATGACACAGACCCTGACGTTTGGCTCGTTTACCTGCCTTCCAGCACAGTGCTCTGCTCTGAGGACACAGGAGCAGCTCTGATGCTGAACATCTGTTTAGAAGGTGGTTATGTGGAGGAGGTTAACAGAATTAAAAACTCTAAGCGCATTTGATCATTCTGGTTCTCTTTTCGTATTTTTCACTTGAACTTAGCCAAAAGGCAGAGAAGTAAGCCCCCCCCCCCTTTAATTCTTCATTCATTCATTATAGTCACAGAGATTGAATTTAGGGCTTCTTCTGAGAAGATGAGAATGTTGGCTCTGGACTCTTATTCTCTGGCATAGAGACAGGTCCTTACCCATCATTTTAAAATGTATTTCCATTGCTTTATATGTATGAGTGTTTTGTCTGCATACATACATGTGTGCACCACATGCATGCCTGGTGCCTGCAGAGATCAGAAGAAAGCATCGTATCCCCTGGAACTGAAACTAGGATGGCCATGAGCCTCCGTGTGGGTGCTAGGAACCCAACCCAAGACCCCTGGAAGAACGGCAAAGCTCTTAACCGCTGAATCATCTCTTCAGTGTCCACCCTTCCTCATTTCTCGGGCTTGAGAGGGATTCTCTCTAAGTTGGGGGTGATGCTGGGGTTAGTAAGGTCAGGGTGTGCTGCCCTAACCTAGGGTAGAGTCATAGCGAGAGGGCCATGATGTAAAGTCATGTGACACACTCGTGTGTCTCTAGGCTCCTATTTCTCATGAGCAATGCCACCCACTGAGGCAGCTGATCAACCCTCCCTGTACCCATCTTGCCAGGCCAGGGTGGGTAGGGGATGAACCCAGCTGACTGACTTGCCCTCTGCCCAGGAGGACCATGCGGCAGTAGCAGCCATGCTGCCGTTCTTGATGGCCACACTGGGCACCACGGCCCTCAACAGCAGCAACCCGAAGGACTACTGCTACAGTGCCCGGATCCGCAGCACTGTCCTACAGGGCCTGCCCTTTGGGGGCGTCCCCACTGTGCTGGCTCTGGACTTCATGTGCTTTCTTGTGAGTGACCTCGTACTGTCCCCCACCCTTGACACCCAGGCCCAGGACATCCCCTACAGATATCCTCCACCTCTCCCAGACCCAACCAAGAAAGCCGGATTGGCGCTTTCCAACTTCCGTCCCTTCACCCAAGCCAGGGTGCTTCCTTTTAAGTTAAGGTTCTGACCCCTGGCTGTAGACAGCTGTTCCACTTGCCTTCCCCTTTGCCCTCAGGCCCTGCTGTTCTTATTCTCTATCCTCCGGAAGGTGGCCTGGGACTACGGGCGGCTGGCCTTGGTGACAGATGCAGACAGGTAAGAAAGCCTGAGCCCGTCCCCTTCCGCTCGGCACACAAACATCATACTCCATGTTGCCTTTGGGAGACGCCAGCCTTCCTTCGTCCCCTCTGTTGGGGGATGGAGAGGGACTAGTAGACCTTGGGCCAACACGATGGTGTGAGGACCTTTAGTTGGGCCTTCTGTCCCTCACAGGTTCCCCAGGGACTCTCATCTTCTGCATCTAACCCTTTCTGTTCTCTGTCCCCAGGCTTCGCCGGCAGGAGAGGGAGCGAGTGGAACAGGAATAGTATGTGGGGCATCAGCCCCCTCATCCACACTAAACCTGCTTTCCTTTTTTTTCTTCTTTTTCACGCTTTGTCTCTTCTCTTCACGCCCGGTTGCTGGGTCTTCTCTTTTGCAATTCTCTCCTCTGCAGGCTCATGCATCAGATTAACGCAGGCGGTGGTGCTTCCGCAGAGCAGGGGGCTCCTCAACTTGTCTCTGCCCATCCTGGTTCAGTTCCTCCTCTTAGGCTCCCTGCCTAAGAAAATCCCCTCTGTGTGCACCCCCTGCATGCTCAGCCTTCACTGGCAGAGGGCGAGGGACCGCCCTCTGGGAACTCCCTAGACAATCCCCAGCACAGTGATGCAGAGACAAGATCGGGTGTCACCAACAGCTTCCCAGCCCCTAACAGCTAGTTCTTCATATTTCAGGCTTCCTTGCTCATCTGGAGGCCTGGGCTGGGCCTTGTCCAAAGAGGCCCCCCACCACCACCATTTGTGGCCTTTTTGACTCCTTGTGGTCTCTGTAGGACTGGAGTTGGAGCCGTGGCAGCTAATGGCTTAGGGCAATGGAAGGGGAGGGTCTTGCCCCAGAGACATCTTCCAGTCTTGTGCCCCCCACCCCGCCCCCACGGGTTCTTCCCGTCCCCACTTTCCTTCTTTTCCCTTTTGCTTTGGGGGTAAAACTGTTTCTGTTGCCCACCTCCCACTCCTCCTGCTGGTCATCTTTGGAACTGCAGGGACCTCTAACATCTTGCTTCCACCTCTATTCCGGGCAGTGATGAAGACACCCTCTCAATTAAGGCCCACTCACCAGTGATCCCTAAAGCAGGCGTGCTCGAGAGAGGCGTGGGTAGGGGAAGATCACTCTTGCTTCAGCCTCTGCGCTTTTCTGTGCCTTCTTTAGTCCCTCTGGGTGCTCATAGCTGGCCCTCTGAGGCCCACACGCCCCCTCTCACCTACCTCTGCTCTGTCTCCCCCCACCCCCCCCAGTGTGGCATCAGCTATGCATGGGGACAGTCACGACCGGTATGAGCGTCTCACCTCCGTCTCCAGCTCTGTCGACTTTGACCAAAGGGACAATGTGAGTGTCCACCTTTCAATTTCCTTGGGGACACAGCCACAAGGTCAGGGACACTAGTTATGGACTTCTCAGCAGGGGGAGTGACATGCTAAGGTTCAGAGGACACCAGCAGGCCTAGAGCTCCTGTGGCACAGGCCGGGAGCTTCTAACATTTGTCCGTTCCAAACTCTGTCTGCCACAATAGAGTTTGATGCCCACGTCCGCTATTCATTAAAACTCCTTTCTTTTTTGAACATGGCTTTAGAAACTATAATGAGCCTCGAAGGTCTGTGCAATAAAACATAGAAGCCATTGATTAAAGCTCTCCTTTTCTTTGAATGTGGTTTTAGAAATTATAATAAGCCTTGAGGGTCTATGCAATAAGACTCAGACACCACCATGTTACACAGAGCTGGTGTCTGTGCACATAGGGACATGCTGCCTTGCTGGGGGTTAATGCTGACTGAGTGTCCCTTCAGACCTGATGGGCCACAGCAGTCCCCAGACCTCCTTCCCTCAGATCAGGTGCACAGAAGTTTCCTAACTGGTTCCAGGCAGAATGCTAATCCTCACACTCTGGTGTGGCCCTGGTTAGCCCCATTTGGGCTGGGGCTCCTGCAGCAGCCTTAGCAGAGATGCCTGTCAGCTTCCTGAGACCCCCAGAGTACGTGACAAGGTACCCCTGCCAGACAGAGGTGTCTGATGGCCCCCAGACTTGAATGGAGCTCAGGTAACCAGTCCTGAAGGCACACTCTCCCGTCCTGTACCTTCTCCTGGACCTTCTCTTGGTAGAAAGTAGTGTGGGCCCTCTTTCTAAGCATCCACCTACCTGCAGACTGAGAGGAGGACAGCGAGAGGCCTGCAGCCCAGGGAACCTTGATTTTGGTCCCTCCAAGGTGGACTAGGAGACAGAGTGAAGAGTGTAGCACCATAACACACCCCTCTGTTTTTGTTAGCCTTGATTATTTTTGTAGATTTTTACATTGTGTGTGTGCATGTGTGCGCACGTGCATGTGTGTGTATGTGTATGCATGTGTGCATGCACGTGTGTGTGCACTCCTACACACCCAAATATGAGAAGCTGGAAGATAACATAGCAGTACATGTGTGAGATCAGAGGACAACTTCCGGGATCTAGTCGTCAACCTTGGCAGCAAGTACCTTTGACTTTGCTGAGTGATCCATCTTATCAGCCCTGCTTTTTCTTTTATTTAATTAATTTATTTGTATAAGTTTAGCATATATGTACGTATGTATGTGGAAATGTGTACATCCTATGTGTGAAGGTCAGAGGACAACTCTCAGAAACCGACTCTCTCCTTCCACCCTATGGGTCCCTAGGATTGAACTCAGGTTGCCAGGTTTTGCGGCAAGCACCTGTACCTTCTGAGCCAGCCTGCCAGCCTGCGAACTCTTTCTTATTAGCTAGAAATTAGGAGATCTCAGTACCTTCCTTGAACCCCATCCCCAGCTGGCCCATGGAACCCCAGAGTTTTATAGTTATCTGCATTTCCAGATTGTGTGTGAGTGCATGCATGTGTGCGTGTGCATGAGTGTGTGTATGTATGTGTGCGTGCACATGTGTGCACATGTATACAGGTTCACAGGAGGACAGTGGTCACCTTTGACTGTTGTTCCTCAGTCAGTATCAACCTTGGTCTGTTTGTTTATTTGTTTGTTTTGTGTTTATTTACCCACCATAATGCATATACACACTCAAGCACACACTAAACCATGTTATAGAGGACAGAAGACGGCTTGGGGAAGTCAGTTCTCTCCTTCTACCGCCTTAGATTCCAGAGATCGAGCTCCAGCCATCAGACTCGGCAGCGAGGACCTTTAGGAGCCATCTTGACAGGGTCACTTGGTTCTTCTGAGATGGGGTTTTTAACTGGGACCTAGGGCTTCCTAGTAGGCTAACCTGTCTGTCCAATGAACCCCAGAGATCTCTTGTCTATGCCTCCCCTGGTCTGGGCGTGTGTACCACCACACCCTGCTTCTTTTTCTGTAAGAACCAGGGTCCTTTTGCTTGCAAGACAAGCACTTTACTATCTGAGCCATCCCCCTCATCCCTACTTATATAATTTTTCTTTTTTTTCAGTACTAGAGATAGAAACCAGGGTCTCACTCTCTCACTCACTCTAGGCAGAGGCTCTCCCAGACACATCCGTGGTGATCATGGGGTTTTTCTTCAGGTGCAAGGGTGGGTGTAGGGGCTGTGTCCACGTGATCACAGGCTGGAGATAATTCTGAGAACCTGATAGGTGGAGCTAAGGGAAGGTGGGGGGGGTCAGGTTGGTAGGCTGGGATCTCCAGTTGTGCTCCCTCTGTTTCCCCAGGGCTTCTGTTCCTGGCTGACAGCCATCTTCAGGATAAAGTAAGTGAATGGTCTACGCACTCTAAAGAGAAAGAAACAGAAACCTTGGCACCTGTCACCTCCCTCTCAAACCAAGGCCAGCAGCTTTGAGAGCCTCAGGGCTCCTAGCCATTGCAGTACCCTGTGCCCTACTGCAAGAGGCCAGGTAGTGGAGGGCCAGCCTCTGCTGAACACCCCCCCTCCCCTGTATGCTTATTCCAACCCACCATCTCCTCTGTGACACCCTGCACGAGGTCAGCCATTCCCTGGTCTACCAGCCCTGGCCACAGCTTCATTGAGAGCAGGGGCCAGAGCCCCCACCTCAGCCTCTGTGCAGCCAGCGGGTGGGGGCAACAGACCGGCTGGAAGGAGCTAGACAGCCGCAGGCAGAAGCCAGCAGCCCAGCAGGCAGAACTCAGGAGATCCAGCCAGAGTCCACAGGCAGGCAGTGAGCACACTGAGAAAGGCAGGAATCTGGGACAGGTCAGCACTGGGCCCCTAACCACGCTCTGGGCCCGTGACCATAGGAGCTCAGCCCTGGTAGCCTTAAGGTCCTAGAAGGAGCTACTGCTACCCACATCCTAACCTCCTCCCATAACATCCCTCCTCCTCCCATAACATCCCTCCTCCTCCCATAGCATCCCTCCTCCTCCCATAACATCCCTCCTCCTTCCATAGTATCCCTCATCCTCCCATAGCATCACTCCTCCTCCCATAGCATCCCTCCTCCTCGACCCACACATTTCTGCCTTCCATCTTCCTCTCTTTTTGTCTCCAGTCCCAACCATGCTTTCTCTTTTTTCTCTTGCTCTTCTTTTTGCTGCTACTCTCAGGCTCTGTAGATTCCTCCTCCTCCTCCTCCTCTTCTTCTTCCTCCTCTTCCTCTTCTTCCTCCTCTTCTCCTTCCTGATCCTCCCTACTCCCTTCCTGAGACTCTTCCTTCTCTACCTCCTTTTCTTCCTCCTCCTTTTTCTGCTCCTCCTCTCCTTCCCTACCCCTCTTTCCCTCCCTCCCTCCTTCCTCCTTTCCCCTTTTCCCCTTCCTCCTCCTTTTCCTGTTCCTCCCCCTCTTCCCACTCTTCCTCCTCTTCTTCCTCTTCTTTTCCCCTCCCTTCTCCCTCCCTCCCAGGAAATTGGGATGGGAAGTTCTGTCTCAACACCATTACTGCCCCATCAGCAGAGGTGGCCAGGGTGGCTGGGGGCGGGGTACAGGCTGATTCCAGCCTTTCCTCTGCTGCTCTTAACCAACGTCTTCTGTCTGCCTTCCATGACCTACAGGGACGATGAGATCCGGGACAAGTGCGGGGGCGATGCTGTGCACTACCTGTCCTTCCAAAGACACATCATTGGGTTGCTGGTTGTTGTGGGTGTCCTCTCCGTAGGCATCGTGCTGCCCGTCAACTTCTCAGGGGACCTGCTAGGTGAGTGAGGGCCCGGTGGCAGGCATAGAAGGGGACGGAAGGCGTCCCTCTGACCCCGTTACCGTCCCCCTCTTCCCGCCCTCCAGAGAACAACGCCTACAGCTTTGGGAGAACCACCATTGCCAACTTGAAATCAGGGTGAGGCTGGGCATCTCTGTGGTGGGGTGGGATCTAGGGTCGAAGCAAGAGACGGGAGGCTGCAGGGACAGACGGACACGGCAGAGGTAGACCCCACTGGCGCAGTGACCCATGTGTCCTGTGCACACGCCCCACAGGAATAACCTCCTCTGGCTGCATACCTCCTTCGCTTTCCTCTACCTGCTGCTCACGGTCTACAGCATGCGGAGACACACCTCTAAGATGCGCTACAAGGAAGATGATCTGGTGAGGAAGCTCGGCCTGTCTTGGCTTCCCGATCAGCCCTCAGGGTGGCCACTGTAGAGCTGGGCTACCTGGGTTCCCTCCTACGCATGGGGTAAGGGTGCCTCTCCAGAGGTCCTGGGCAGGCAATGCCTTCCCATGCTGCGTGTGGCCCTGGGGAATGGCTGTGGCTGGGAGCAGTGTCAGATGGTCATGTTGTCACCTTACTTGATGAGGATGGTAGAAATATTCCCTCAGCTTCTATCGCCATTGACCCAGCCTGGACCAAATGCTAGTTACTGTGCTAGGTTCTCAAGGTTCTAAGTGTCACCCACCCACTCAGGGGTGGCCCTGAGACCCCCATCAAAGAAGACCCTTCTATTACAAATACTCCGTTGAGACCTAAGGCCTGCTCCCACTCTCTGGCGCCCCCCTGAATCTTCTGGCTCACCTGGAGCCCACCCACAGGACGATAAGCCCGCTTCCCTCTTCCCCAGGTCAAGCGGACTCTTTTCATCAATGGAATCTCCAAATATGCAGAGTCGGAAAAAATCAAGAAACATTTCGAGTGAGTAAGCAGTCCCGCCCCACCTCAGGCCCGCCCCACCTCAGGCCCGTAGAGCCTTGCCTGTCCCTCAGCCCCAAGCACATCTTTGCACCCCTGGACTCGTACTCAGCAGTCCGGGGGGCCCAGGCTGAGGGGAGCAGATCAAGGAAGACCTCACATGGCGAGCCAGGCTGGTCTCCCACTGTCACCGAGTGACAACTAGCCTCTTGGAGAACTGAAGAATCACTTGGGGTACAGCCCATGTAAGTTAGCCAATGAGAGGACTCGGAAGGGCTCCTGAAGAGTACAGCCTGTGGCATTGTTTCCACCTCTGGCTTGGACTGGGTCCTGAGGTGGCAGCTTCCTCAAAATTATCAGTAGCACTTACTTGGTGCCTATACAGAGGTTGTGGGAAAGCTCGTGGGCTATGGTGGCATCTGAAGGAGTCTGAGGAGGTTGGTCTTGTTTCTCAGCTTCTCTGGCTCTGCAGTTCAGGTATCAGGCACCTTGGTGCTGAGCCTATGAGGTAGAGAGCCAAGAGCTGCCAGGTGTGATGGCTCACACCTTCAGTCCTAACACTTGAGAGTCAAAGGCGGGTGGAGCTCCGTGAGTTCAAGGCCAGCCTGGTCTATAAGAGAGGTCCAGGGTAGCCAGGGTAACAGAGAGACAGTGTCTCAAAAAACAAAAAAAAATTTTTTTTAAGTTAGGGGCCTGCTGTAGAGACTTAAAGGGATGGTCTGCACACAGAATTAGAGGCCCTACATACTTTGATTCACTTATTGCCAAACTCTTGTCAGTTATCATAGCCGAAGATGAATGAAACTCACCCGTGCTCAAGGGTCACACGTAGAGATCAACTGTAGGAGCTAGTCAAGAGGCTCAACTGAGATTGGTCCAAGTCATTCTGTGACCCAGATTAGGAACCAGTCAGTGGCAGTGACAAGGGACATAACTGACGGGATCTCAGCTCAGGGATCAGGTGGATTCTGGGCTTATTCTTTCTTTTCCTTTTAAAGTTTGACTTATTTTCATTTTATGTGTATGGGTATTTTGACTGCGTATGCCTGTGTACCATGTAGATGTGGTACCTGTGGAAGCCAGAAGAGGGAGACAGATCCCCTGGCTTTGTGGGTGTTGGGGATCAACGCTGTCCTCTGGAAGGACCTCTGGAATGTCTTAAACCCTAGCCATCCCTCCAGCCCAAGGTTTATTCTTGAGAAGTCCAGGTCTGCTGCTATTGGTCCAAATCAGATTTCAGTCATTGTCCTGGAGCAGGTCAGTTTGTCATCCGATGGGCAGTACTATCTCAGCAGGATCAGAGGCAGTATCTGGTCAGGTCACATTCCAGAGCTGTGTTACAGGGATCTGGAGCTAACGACTGATGGGTGGGTACTTATGCATGTGACATATATATATATACTGAGCATCTTCTGTATACAGGCATAGGTATTTTAGAAGCAAGCCCTGCCCTTCTACAGCTAACAAAACAGGATGAGAGAATGATTTGGAGTTCAAGCTTACATCAGCTTAAGGGCACACTAGGTTGAGATGGGGACTAATGTATACTCAGGGTGACATTTTGTCCAGTTGGACAGTTATCAGCTGCCACTGACATGTCCTGATGCAGACCTCTAGTGACCTGCCCTGGGTGAGGGCTCAGTATACAGCAGTAAACAAAACCAGAAAATTTCCTTTCATTATTCCTTGGAGTCAGAGGATGTCAGATTGAGGGGTGGGGTGGGGAGGTGCTAAGGTACCGTCCTGAGCGAGGGAGGGGGATGCGTGAAGGGGATCCTCACATTTGAACAGTGAACTCAGCACAGCGGAGGGGTGACCCCTCCTGGTCAACTCTGTGATATGCTTACCATGTACTGTGGGAAGCAAAAAGCCAGACCAGAGTGAAGTGTTCTGGCTGAGTGCTTCAGGGTTTAGTTCTAACTCTGTTTAGGAGAACTCATACTCACTGTAAAAGCAGGTGTCGAGAGGATCTGGTCCTCGTTAGACTCTGGGGCTTTGAGTGGGGTGAGCATCATGAAGGCAGTCTTTCCTCCAACTGTCCGCACAACCGACTTTGCTGAGCACTTACACTTACAGCGGGCTGGCTGGTATGGAGGACTCCATGAGGAGTGAGGATTACCCACTTCCCTTGTCCACACTGAGCAAACATCAGGGCTCACTGGGGCTCCTGGTCCAGGTCTGGGGACCGCCCAAAAGACAGAGAGTTAGCTTTACAGGATTTGCCCTTAGTCCGTGAGGGTGAGAGCTTCCCCATCCCAAAGAGGAAGTTCAAAGAGCTGTGAAGGATGGAGCTGTGGTCACTTGCCAGGTTCACTTTCAGGGACCCTGTGCCAGCTTCGACTTTCCAAACTCTCATGGTATTTGTGACATTCATCTTGCTATTGAGGAACTTTATCACACGTGTCTCGAACACTTGGTGGCCCTTCATTAAATTTTAATAGGACATCAAAAAAAAAAAAAAAAATGGAAACTCAGTCCAGATTAAGGACTGGATCAGCTTGCACTCAGCTAGAAAGGACATCACTGAGTGGATCAGCAAGTGTTCTGTGAATGCTCTCCGGAGCCACGTGCCATTGAGGCAGGGTAGCAAGCCCTAACAGTTCGTCTTTCTGGGTCGGGGTGAAGGTCAGCCCTGGGCCTGGGTCATGGCCAGGGTTAGAGATCAGATTCAGCATCAGTTTCTTGTTGGTCTTGGGCCAAGATTGATTGGAGTAAATCCAAAGTCAAGGCCAAGTGTTGGGGATTCAGGAAACAGGACAAAGGAAACAGCCTGTAACTAGAAACAGTTTCTATGAGCCTCAAGTGTACGGCCCCAGACAAGAATCAGACCACAGCCCTGGCGTCCCCAGCTCCACACAGCGGTATCCTCACACACCCTGGGTCCTCATTGCCTGCTGCCTTCACACAGGCGTCAGGCACACCTCATCCCCACTCACAGTGTGAGAACTTCAGAGTTCCATTCTTTCGGAGCACTGTAGGCCAAAAGTTGGGTGAGCTGGGAAGGCTGAAGCACTGGTGCCCTGGGTGGAAGTTGAGGGCAGGCACGTGGATGGGGCCCTGCAGGGCATGACAGCTACCTGTGTTTCAGGGAGGCCTACCCCAACTGCACAGTTCTGGAAGCCCGGCCCTGTTACAACGTGGCTCGTCTGATGTTCCTTGACGCCGAGAGGTACCGGGTTGGGCATGGGGAGGGCACCACCCCGGGTCCTCTGTTCGCCATGGAGGGATCTTGGTCTCCTTGTGGGAATGGGGCTCACCATTCATATGGTTTTGGGGGCATTTTAACTATGACTAAACCTTGGGAGTCTCTGTTGTTTCCAAGGCCTGGAGTTTAGTGTATATTACAAGAGGGAAGGGTCTACTGTTTCATCCTGGTTAAGGACTTAACTCTCTTCAGCTATAATACAAGACATTTTTGGCAGACTATAAGAAGAATTGGCTCTCCAGAAATGGGAAAAGAGACCCTTGGATGGAACTGTGGGCTAAACAAACACTAACGTACGGTCCCTGCCCTTGGGGACCAAGCTAAAGCAAGCTTTGTCCACTCCCCAGCCCTTCCTATCTGAGAAAAATTTTACATGACCTTGGGCCCGTAGAAACATAAATAGGAATACAAACCAAGCATTAATGAGAATAAATCACAAGATTTCTTTTAGCCAGGTGGTGGCGCACACCTTTGGTCCCAGCACTCAGGAGGCAGAGTCAAGCCGATCTCTGAGTCCAAGGCCAGCCTGAGTTACAGATTGAGTTCCAGGGCAGCCAAGGCTACTCAGAGGAAACACTGTCCCACCCCCATCCCTCAGAAAAAAAAAAAAGAAAGAAAATTTTAAAACTTCCTGGGGCTGGCGGGCTGGCTGAGTTGGCAACGAACTTGCCTTGAGGTCATTCCCCAGCACCCATGTAAAAATGTCATGTGTCATAGCACACACTTGTAACCATAGTATTGGTGAGGCACAGACAAGAGACCCTACCTCAGAGGAGGTGGGTGGCCAGAACGAGGATTAGACCTAACTTATCCTCTGGCCTCCTCAAGTGTGTGTGTGTGTGTGTGTGTGTGTATGTGTATATACACACTCATTTTTTAAACATTCCTTAGTCTTCATGTAATCTTTTTTTTTTTTTTTTTTTTAAAGATTTATTTTATTTATTATACGTAAGTACACTGTAGCTGTCTTCAGACACTCCAGAAGAGGGAGCCAGATCAGATGGTTGTGAGCCACCATGTGGTTGCTGGGATTTGAACTTATCACCTTCGGAAGAGCAGTCGGGTGCTCTTACCCGCTGAGCCATCTCACCAGCCCCCAAGATTTATTTTATTTATTATATGTGAGTACACTGTAGCTGTCTTCAGACACTCCAGAAGAGGGAGCCAGATCTCGTTACGGATGGTTGTGAGCCACCATGTGGTTGCTGGGATTTGAACTTATCACCTTCGGAAGAGCAGTCGGGTGCTCTTACCCGCTGAGCCATCTCACCAGCCCCCATGTAATCTTTTTTAAAAAGATGTATCTATGTATATGAGTGCACTGTAGCTGTCTTCAGACACACAGAAGGAGGTATAAGATGCCATTACAGATGGTTGTGAGCCACCATGTGGTTGCTGGAAATTGAACTCAGGACCTCTGGAAGAGCAAGCAGTCAGTGTTCTTAACCACTGAGCCATCTCTCCAGCCCCCCCTCATATAATCTTAATATTTATTATTTAATGAAAAGAGCTGGCTGGGAAAAATGGGCCAGTGACTGCAGCATTTGTCACACAGGAGGAAGGACCTGTGTTTGGGGTCCCTACCTTTCATGTACACGGCAATCTCCATGTACACCTAGAACCCTGGTGTGCCGGGGCAGAGGCAGGCAATCCCTGAGACTCGCTTGGCCTGGCCAGATTTATGAGCTCCAGATTTACCAAGAGACCTTGCCTCGAAAACTAAGATGCAGTGACACGGTGACCCACTGAGAGGCGGTGACAGGTGGCTCTGGTTTACATTGTGAGTTCCAGGACAGCCCAGGCTGTGCAGAAAGATGCTGTTCCAAAAAACGAAACAAAACCAAACAAACAAAATCTAACTTGTAGGACAATCAAGGAGACACATCCCGCGTCAACCTTGTTTCCATGTATATATGCATACATGCATAGACATTTGCATGCATACGTGAACGCGTGCACACACGTAGCATGCATAAGATGAAAGGCACACTCCTAAGGTGAGTGTGTGTGTGTGTGTCGTACACAATACCAGAGAGAAACGACAATAGGGAAATAGTAACTCTTCTTAACTCTTTGTTTTCCATAATTAAACCATCATTTTGTCAAGAACAAAAAGCTTTGTATGTATATATGACAAAATCACTGCATGTCATTAACATGACTCTGACCCTGAGGCCAGCATGTTTCTGGCAACAGTCACTGGCTTGGTGGCAGAGGCCACACAAGCTGTGCAGGTTGCGTGTTCAGAACCAAGGCTGCTCATGGAGATTTTTGCTATAATACAGGCAAGCTCTGCCAGAAGCACCTCGAATTCACAATGTGTTTATTTTGAATTAATCCTTGGTTGTGCACCTTCAGAAACATCTGACTGTGGTCTGATTTTTTTTTTTTTTTTTTTTTATGGTTTTTCGAGACAGGGTTTCTCTGTGTAGCCCTGGCTGTCCTGGAACTCACTTTGTAGACCAGGCTGGCCTCGAACTCAGAAATCCGCCTGCCTCTGCTGGGATTAAAGGCGTGTGCCACCACGCCCGGCTTGATTTTTTTTTTTTTCATAACCCTCACATTCAGTTACACAATCCCACATTGTGGCCCCACAGTCTAGGAAGCTTTGGGTTCTCTGTGTTGCGCCACCCCCCCGCCCCCCGGCCCCCAAGCTTGGTTCACTTCCCCCCCTTCCCAACCAACCCCAGACACTAAGTGGTGGGTGACTGTTCCCCCTCCCATCCCACAGGAAGAAGGCTGAGCGGGGAAAACTCTACTTCACAAACCTGCAAAGCAAGGAAAATGTACCCGCCATGATCAACCCCAAACCGTGCGGCCACCTCTGCTGCTGTGTGGTTCGAGGCTGCGAGCAGGTACCGTGTGGGCCGGCTGCCGGGTGGCTGGGGTCCCTGGCAGGCCTCAGTAGACATGGATGCCCCAGGGTAGTCACAACCCCTACCCCAGGACAAACAAGTGTGGTAGACAGTAAGACCCACAGGTAAAGAGACTCCCAGAGAAAGAAGACATGGGCCCCACCCCAGCAAGCTTCCAACTGCCTCTGACGTCCATAGAACCCCAAATCTTTCTTTAAATAGTTACTTATTTTTAGGTGGGGAGGGTGTACCTTGGGGCCTGTGTGGAAGTCAAGGGATTAGCTTGTGATAGCCTGTTCTCTTCGCCATGTGTGAATTCTGTAGCTCAAACTCTGGTCACCAGGCTTGGTGGCAAGCTCCTTTTTACTCACCGAGCCATCTTGTCAGCCCTTGAAGCCCCTGTCCTCACTGTTCCGTTTGTCCTGTTTGTGATAACTTTTGAAACCATAGATTAGGCGAGCATAGCGGGGAGGCAGGGGGCTGAGGATGTCTCCCAGTGCTGGCTTAGCATATACAAGGCCATGGGTTTGATCAGCCATGTAGCATGTCAATAATCCCAATACTCAGGAGGCACAGGCAGGAGGGTCAGAAGTTCAGGGTCATACTCTGCTTTCTTTTAAAAAGGATTAATTTACTCATTTTATTGTATGAGTACACTGCAGCTGTCTTCAGACACACCAGAAGAGGGCATCAGATCCCATTACAGATGGCTGTGAGTCACCATGTAGTCGCTGGGATTTGAACTCAGCACCTCCAGAAGAGCAGCCAGTGCTCTTAACCACTGAGCCATCTCTCAGGCCCCTCCATTTTTTAATAAGTTCACTAGCTACCCTGTTCCTTGGCTGCCCCATTGTGCCCACCTCGTGAGGTTAGAACAAGGACAGAGCGATTCATAGGAGGAGCATGGGCTGATCCCAGTTGCTGCTGTGGGTGCCTCCGGGCTCTGAGCAGCACCCCACCCCCGCCCTGCCGCCTGCAGGTGGAGGCCATTGAGTACTACACAAAGCTGGAGCAGAGGCTGAAGGAAGACTACAGGCGGGAGAAGGAGAAAGTGAACGAGAAACCTCTGGGCATGGCCTTTGTCACCTTCCACAATGAGACTATCACAGCCATGTGAGCACCCCGCCCCCACCCCGCCCACCACCCCTGGCCCTCTCCCTCTCACAGGGCCCTGTACTCACCACTGTAGACCCCATTGGGGCTGAAGTAACAAGTACCTGTTTCCCCCCAGCATCCTAAAGGACTTCAACGTGTGCAAATGCCAGGGCTGTACCTGCCGCGGGGAGCCACGAGCCTCCTCCTGCAGCGAAGCGCTGCATATCTCCAACTGGACCGTGACCTATGCCCCTGACCCTCAGAACATCTACTGGTGAGCCACAGGGGTGGGGCGGGGCTTCAAACAGACTAAGGGGCTGTTTCCAGGAGCATGGGGGAGAGGGTGGATGCTGCCAGAGAGGCCAGTCAGTCCAGAGTCTTCAAAGTGCCCCCTCCCCAACTTCCCCAGGGAACACCTCTCCATCCGAGGCTTCATCTGGTGGCTGCGCTGCCTGGTCATCAATGTGGTCCTCTTCATTCTGCTCTTCTTCCTCACCACCCCGGCCATCATCATCACCACCATGGACAAGTTCAACGTCACCAAGCCTGTGGAGTACCTCAATGTGAGGCCCATGCCCGCCCGCCCGCCCAGCTCTCCATGATGTGCCATGAGCATCCCCCTCATCCCTAACATAGCCCTGGGTGCTCCAGCATAGCCCTTCCAGGATGCTTTCTAAGGACAAGGGCTGCTATTTCAACCTACCATGTCCTGCCCTCAGGAAAGGCCCTTGGGTTTACACGTCCTAGACACACACACACACACACACACACACACACACACACCAGGAGGGTGCAAAACCTTGGGTAAGCTCCCTTTTCTCATTTCTTTTAAAAATGGAAGGTTTAAACTAGCCCTTTGCCGTTCATGTGTACGTTCGGAGCCTCTGGTCTCCAGGCCGCCCAGATGACAGTAGGGTGCACCCACAGCCGTTTGGCCTCCTCTGCCCTCCTGCCATGCTCAGAGTATACTTCTTTCAAGTCTGCACTCAGAAGTAAAGATGCAGACCTCAGTCCAAACCAAATCTCTGCTGCCCTCTAGATGGCCAAACCAACCATCCAGTCTTTGCTTCCTCTGTCGACAGATTGGGAAAAATGAGCCAGTTCCACTGTCATGAGGGTTTTTATTTTTATTTTATTTATTTATTTTTTTCGAGACAGGGTTTCTCTGTTTAGCCAGCCAGCTGTCCTGGAACTCACTCTGTAGACCAGGCTGGCCTCGAACTCAGAAATCCACCTGCCTCTGCCTCCCGAGGGCTGGGATTAAAGGTGTGCGCCACCACGCCTGGCTGGGTTTTTTAATTTTATTTTATTTTATTTTTTTTATTTATTTATTTTTTTTGGTTTTTCGAGGCAGGGTTTCTCTGTGTACCCTTGGCTGTCCTGGAACTCATTCTGTAGACCAGGCTGGCCTCGAACTCAGAAATCCACCTGCCTCTGCCTCTGCCTCCCAAGTGCTGGGATTAAAGGCGTTTGCCACCACTGCCCGGCCGTCATGAGGTTTAGTATGTAGAACACGCACAAGTGCTTGGCACACAGTAGGTGTGCGGCAGACGCTCACCATCAACATCTTTCACCCAGAATTCCTTCCCACAGCCCCTAGCTTTGGCCCCCACCCAGCCCTCCAAGTGTTGGGAATTTGTAGACCCGCCCACCTGTCCGCCCGCTCCCCCTGCCTACACGTCCCGCCCACCTGTCCTCCGCGCTTGATTGACACTTCCTATCCCCCTGCAGAATCCCATCATCACCCAGTTCTTCCCTACACTGCTGCTGTGGTGCTTCTCAGCCCTGCTCCCCACCATCGTCTACTACTCCGCCTTCTTCGAAGCACACTGGACCCGGTGAGCTGCCCACACTCCACCGACCGTGTCCCTTTGAAGGTTCCCTGCCCTGGGCCCTGTCCCCTCCCCTAGAGAAACCTCCAGCACCCAGAGGAGCCTCTGTCTCTGTGTGGGCTGGCCTGCTGTGACCTCTGCCTCTGTTCTGCCACTGCCCTCCTAGCTCCGGGGAGAACAGGACGACCATGCACAAGTGCTACACTTTTCTCATCTTCATGGTGCTGCTTCTGCCCTCGCTGGGGCTGAGCAGGTGAGCATCAGGACCGACGACGGGGAGCTGGGGTGGGAGAGAGCTACCAGACCAGAGGTCTTACCTGTCCCGGGCTTCCCTCTGCACGGGTGTCCTGCCCCATGCCGGCTCCCATCCTTCTTCCTGCAGCCTAGACCTCTTCTTCCGCTGGCTCTTTGACAAGAAATTCCTGGCTGAAGCAGCTATTCGGTTTGAGTGAGTGACCAGGAGGACACTTGGGGAAAGAGAAAATTAACAAGGGTGGATGGCACCAAGCTTCCGGCTGTAAGGGGCGGGGTTAACGTCACGGGTCCCCTGGGTTATCCAAAAGACAGCCCTGGGTGTTGGGTATGTATGAGGATGAAATGGGTTGGAGTTCTTGATCAGGAATGTCCCTGAGCACATGCTGAAGGTAGATTTAAGTCTTCAGAGCTCACATGTGGGGGTTCTGAGGGACTCGGGCCCTTATTCTAGGTCTGCTGTAGAAGTCTTGAATTTCCCCAAGGAAATGGGGGAGGTGTTTGTAGTGGGTACTTGGTCATTATCTGGGGGTGACTTGGGGACTCCCAGAGCATCCCCAAGGGTCACTAGATGAGGTCTCTTAGATTGACAACTCAGAGCTCAGGTTGCTAATGCAGCAAATGAGGGACTAGCTCGGAGGTATGCTGTGGTTCTCACAGGGACTAGCTCAGAGACATGCCGTGGCTCTCACAGGTTCAAGCTCCAGGGTCTTGATGGAGATGTCTGTGATCATCTTGGACTTAGGGACTCTCAGGTTCTTGTCAACACACACACACACACACACACACACACACACACACACACACACGCCAAAGATACCTGAGGGTCTCTAAAGCTGATCAGGAAGGAGTCTGAGCCTCTTTCTATTGTGGGAGTACCAGAGAGTCGGAAAACTTGCCCAGTTTGTTGGGGCTTACATCCCTGGAAATCTCTGAGAGTGCCATTGAAATTTTCTGTGGAAGTCTCAGCTCTCAGCAATTATTTGCTGCACATGCTGGTGGCCTTTTGTGGCCTTGAACTGGTTTTCAGGGCATGCCATCTAGGTAGGTCTCTGGGCTGGCTTTGTTATTTTGATATTCTGGGGTTCATACTGTGGAAAGACTAGGGTACGGGTATTGGGGAGGTCTAAGCTGGGGGTGTTATGTAGAGGAGGTCACAGAGGGTGAGAGCATGGGGTGCTGTCATGCTAGCAGTGGGCAGACAGCCACCAGGTCACCCCAAGGGTGCAGTGCTGGAGCACCTGCTGCCCTTAGGTGTGTGTTCCTGCCCGACAACGGCGCTTTCTTCGTGAACTACGTCATTGCCTCAGCCTTTATCGGTAACGCCATGGACCTGCTGCGCATCCCAGGCCTACTCATGTACATGATCCGGCTCTGCCTGGCGCGCTCCGCCGCTGAAAGACGCAACGTGAAGCGGGTATGGCCGCCTAGGGCAGCGGCAACACGCACAGCGCCCTCTGGTGGCCTAATCAGAAACAGCAGCAGTCAGGCTTGGGTGGTGGGCATAAGGATACTGGGACTTAGGGACTTTAGTTCCCAGCTGAAGCCTCAGCTTCCCCACACATGTAGCGATGGGTGGACATAGGTGATTAAGAGGTCCTTGAGTTCTGAGAGCATAGTGTTATGTGCTTGGAGTCGGGAAAGGTGTAGCTCCCTTGATCTAGGGTCCTTCTGCCCTCATTCCACAAGAGGGCGCTGGAGAACCTGTCCCCTAGTTCACTCAACTTTTGCCCCCACCTGCCCATGTCCCATCACTGCCCTGCCTGGACTCCCTTTCAGCCACAGCCCCCTCCCACCTGCTTTGCTATCCCCGCACCACCCCCACATTAGGTCCCTCACTCCCGATGGCTCCATCCCCAGCCCTAGAATTCCTGGCCACCTCCTGCCTGCTCTGCACCCCTGCAACCTGTCCCCTCCACCCTGAGCCACCCTCCTGCCCATGTCCCCCCCAGCATCAGGCCTACGAGTTCCAGTTTGGCGCAGCCTACGCTTGGATGATGTGCGTCTTCACGGTGGTCATGACCTACAGTATCACCTGCCCCATCATCGTGCCCTTCGGTAGGCACCGCCGCGCCGGGACCTGGGCCCTGCTCGGGGGAACCCAGGGCCTCACCCGCTCCACTCTAGTAAGGCAGGCCACCCTGATTGAACAGGGCCCCGGCTGGGAGACCGGCCCCTCGGGCCTCCCGCCTGGTTCCTGGCTCAGTCTAGGGCCAGGCCTTGGGGGGGAAAGGGGAGAGCAGTTCTTTCAAGGTTTGACCCACCTGACATGCCTGGTCTCTGGTCAAGCCACCCACCTCAGCAATATTTCCTGGTATTGAGACCTTTCTTCGGGTATATATGAACATACCTTCCTCTGAGTTATTAGACACATATACACACAGTCCTGTACCCAACATCCATACTTGTACACAGATTTCAAAGTTCAAGAAAATCCCTTAGATTCCAGAGTGGGCTAGGTAGGTCCTTGTACCTCACGGACATGTCCCAATGCAAGCAAGCCATGTAACTTGGGCAGGTCTCTCTTCCTCTTAGAAGGTGTTTAGCTAAGTTTCTCATCGACCATGATCCCTCAATAGAGCCTCTACCTTCCCCCAATAGCATCCTAACTCCCTACCCACCCTCTGTGGCTGTTGAAGGCTCCAGACTCTTAAACTAACCTCCTCGCCCTTGTTTAAAGCCCCCTTGACTTTGTGGGGGTATAACCTGTTCTTTAGTTTACACACAACTATTTAGGGACGGGGTAGGAAAAAAAAAAACCTAAGATGGGTTTCAAAGGCTTCTCACTCATCTAAATGAATGGCTCTCTGGTGGTCATCGCGGGGGAAGGGGACACGAAGGGGAGGCCGCTGGGGTGAAGGGACTGACATGGGAGAAGCTGCAGCTTTCAGTTCCAGCAGGACAGGTAGCAAGGACCAGCCATCTCAAGGCCAGGTACAGCCTGTGGTCCACACGCAAGGCCTGTGGGCGCTGGTTCCGAGGTCAGGGCCGTTGGCTTTCCCCAGGGCTCATGTACATGCTGCTGAAGCACCTGGTAGACAGGTACAATCTCTACTACGCCTACCTGCCGGCCAAACTGGACAAGAAGATCCACTCGGGGGCTGTGAACCAGGTGGTGGCGGCGCCCATCCTCTGTCTCTTCTGGTTGCTCTTCTTCTCCACCATGCGCACGGGTGAGGGCCACCATCCCGCTTGGGTCCAGTGGCAGGGACAGAAGGGCTGCTTGGAAAAGAATGCCAAGGAGGGTCTCAGTGAGGTTGTGTGGATGGAATGAAGGAGTCGGAGGTAGTGAGCCCCTTGGAGGAGGAGGCGGTAGCCCCGTGGTGGAGGCGGCAATAACCCCTTTGTTCCCCCCTCCCCCAGGGTTCCTTGCCCCCACGTCTATGTTCACCTTCGTCGTTCTGGTAATCACCATCGTCATCTGTCTCTGCCACGTCTGCTTTGGACACTTCAAATACCTCAGTGCCCACAACTATAAGGTATGGGGCAGGAGAAAGGTGGTGGAGTACGGCAGAGGGCGAACGTTTTCTGTGGGGGTGACATACAGGTCCAAGGTGGGGTGAGGGTGTTGGGGCACGATCGGGGCTAAAAACAGGAATATTTCCTCCCCTCTCCATGGACCCCTTAAGATTGAACACACAGAGACAGATGCCGTGAGCTCCAGAAGTAATGGACGGCCCCCCACTGCTGGCGCTGTCCCCAAATCTGCGGTGAGTGTCTTACTCCACAGCCTAGGGTCAGGGGGGAAGGCAGCGGGGAAGCTTTGACCTGCAGAGACTCAATCCCAGTAGTCCTCTACAAAAGCCAGCCTGTTCCGGATCTCACACTCTCACACCGCAGTGGATGCCAGAACTGCTCCTCCCGACTCTGTCCTCTGGGGCACTGCCCACTACGCTGCCGGGAGGTCCTACCTGCTCACACCTACCCACCCATAATGGGCAGCTAGTCACCTTACCCCTATTCCTTTCCCTTCAGAAATACATCGCTCAGGTGCTGCAGGACTCAGAGGGGGACGGGGACGGAGATGGGGCTCCTGGGAGCTCAGGCGATGAGCCCCCATCGTCCTCCTCCCAAGACGAGGAATTGCTGATGCCTCCTGATGGCCTCACGGACACAGACTTCCAGTCATGCGAGGACAGCCTCATAGAAAATGAGATTCACCAGTAAGGGGAGGGAGGGGCCCTGGAGGCCACGCCCTGCCCCTCCCCCCACCCCCACGGACACTAAAAAACAAAACAAAACGCTAATAATTTATTAGAACTAAAGCCCCCTCCTCCTACCCCATCCCCTGCTTTCATTAAGGTATTTAAACCTGGGGATTTCACCACACTCTCCCACCATGGAGGGAGAGAGGGAACCCCCCCAGCCTCAGTGAGGACAGCCCCGAGCAGGCCCCGGGGCAAAGAGGGGTGTGGAGGGAATTCCCCCAGATCAGCCTCACCACCCAGTAGTGTGGCCAGGAAAGGGTTAATGAGAGCCAAGGTGGGTACCTGGAACCATGGCTGGAGGCCTGGGGAAAGCAAGAAGATCAGGAGTTGTCACCCAGTCTCTTTCCTCTCCTTCACTGCCCCTGGATCTGGGCCTCCAGGGACATGGAACCTGCAGCCCTCTGGGATGCAGGAGAAGGGAGGGGTGCACAGTTGGGGGGAAAGAGTCAGGCCCGAGCCAGGGGTTGACCCCGGGGGGAGGGGGGCATGGCTGACACTGGAAAATGGGGTTTTGCACTGGGTTTGTTGGTTTTTTTTGTTTTTGTTTTTGTTTTCATTTAAAATAAAAACAAAAGCTGTGAGTTTGTGTCTTTTTGGCGGTCCCTCCCTGGAACCTCAGCCTCTGTCCTCCCAGGAGGACCTATTTGCCACCCCGGAGTGAGCTTCTGCTTCAGTGAAGAGGGGTCATCAGGAAGAGGCTCTGCGTTCGGGTCTACAGAGTGAGCTCCAGGACAGCCAGGGCTACACAGAGAGACCCTGCCTCGAAAAACCAAAAAGAAAAAAAAAAAAAAAAAAAAAGCATTTGTCAAAATGATCTGAGTTCAAGCCCTGGGACCCATGGTGGGAGAAGAGAACAGGCTCTGAAAAGTTGTCCTCTGATTCTCACATGTACCCCGGTGAATGGATTCTACTCACACAGCAGGAGGAGGTGGGTAGGAGTAGGGAGAGGAAGGGGAGGAGGAGATAACATATGTCCATAATCTCAGCACTTGGAAGGTAGAGACAAGGAGGACCAGGAGCTCAAGGCCTTAGCTATGTAGCAAGTTTGAAGCTAGCCTGGGCTACGTGTTTTCAAAAAAAAAAAGAAAAAGGTGTGTGTGGGGGAAGTAAGGTGTGAAGACATAACCCAGGAAGATGTGAGATCGTAGCTTTTTTTAAAAAATATTTTATTTATTAATTATATGTAAGTACACTGTAGCTGTCTTCAGACACTCCAGAAGAGGGCATCAGGTTTCATTACGGATGGTTGTGAGCCACCATGTGGTTGCTGGGATTTGAACTCGGGACCTTCTGAAGAGCAGTCGGCGCTCTTAACCACTGAGCCATCTCGCCAGCCTGATCGTGGCTTTTTTGTAACTAGGAAACTTTTCAGGATAAAAGTGTAGGCTAAGGGTATAGAAGTAATCATTTCTAGAAATCATCGATTGGAAGGGAAGGACTTGCCCCAGATGGCAGCTCCAGTTGGGTGCTTGTCCCCCTGTCCCAATAAGGACAGGCCTGAATTCTGGCAGATCAGATGGGCCAGAGCAAAAGAGCCAGGGGAGAAGGAGAGCCGGGCAGCAGTTAAACCACACTCCTCCTGACTAAAGGCTCCCCTGCATCGGAGAGTTCTGGGTGGGGGAGGGGCGCTCTCTGCTTCCCCCCCCCCTCCAAGAACCTTCAACTGTCAAGGACTGTGCTATGTGCTAGCCGTTCTAGGTGTTCATCTGATAGTCTTCAGCATGCTGCACTGCTCTGGTAAGACACTCACGGGGCCTGTCCCTCCTACAGACTCCTCTGCAGGGATGGGGACCTTGTCCCCTGAGGCCTCACACTGAGATCTCTCTTATCAGACTGGATGCTCTGAGAGTAAAAAGCTGATTTCTTTCTCAGGCTGTTAGGGAACGAATAAGCAGTTGGCTTTCCTCCTTTATTTCACTGAAGTATTGGTGTGGGTTGGGATGGCTCATACCCCTCCGTCGTAGCTGTCTGGGGAAGGGTCTGTGTAAAAGCCCATCAGCCATTAAAGATGTGATAAACCTTAGGAAATAGAGAAAAATCTCTCTCCAAGCCTAGAAAAGCAGCCTTCTTAGTCCTGAGATACCAGGTCCTAAGAAACCGAGCAAGCCCCTTGGATAGAGTCCAGCTACCTCACATCCAGGGTGGATGGGCTGGAAGCAGTGCGGGAAGGAGAAGCTGGGGGCAGGGGTTAGTGGGGCCGGCTAGCTTCAGCAGCAGAGGAGGAGTGTGGCTCAGCTCCGACCCTCATCCTCAGCCTGAGAGAGGGGAGGAAGCCTGGCTACTCTGAGGACAAAGACCCCTAGACTCTGCCTCCTAGGTTCTGTGACAGGCTAGTAACTTGACCCCTGCATGTTTAGGCTTGAAGGAGACCCCAAACCTCTGAAGTTTTCTGAGACAATATCTCGTCTCCTCTGAGCTCTGGAGATCCAGCTATCCATAAAACCATTGGTTCCCAGATTATAATGTAATAATAGTTTTAAGAATCACAGGGAGTGGGACTAGAGCCATGGCTCAGCAGTTAGGAGCCCACACCGCCCTTGCAGAAGACCCAAGTTGGGTGCCCAGCACCGATGTTGGGTGGCTAGCTACTGCCTCTAACTCCAGCTCCTAGGAGGTGCGATACCTCTACACTCCCGTGGGCATTTGCACTCAGGTACACACATAGACATAATTAAAAAGACATCTTTTTAATCACTGAAAATAGGGATTGGGAGTATAATTAAGTTGACAGAAGAAAGAGTACTTGAATGCATAAGACCCTGAGTTCTGTCCCCAGGACCATCTAAAACCAGTGGGAAGACAGACCTGTCATCTGAGCACACGGGACATAGAAGCAGAAGGGTCTGGAGTTCATGATCTCCTCAGCTACATAGGGAGTTTGAAGCTAGCCTAGCTCTACATGAGACCCTGTTTGAAAACCAAAAAAAGCCAGGCGTGGTGTTGCACGCCTTTAATCCCAGCACTCGGGAGGCAGAGGCAGGCGGATTTCTGAGTTCGAGGCCAGCCTGGTCTACAAAGTGAGTTCCAGGACAGCCAGGGCTACACAGAGAAACCCTGTCTCAATAAAACAAAAACAAACAAACAAAACAACAACAAAAAATATGAATAGTATTCATATTCATTCAGTGTACTTACCACAACAAAGAGTATGTGAGGTGTTTGAAATAAAGCATCATCTATTAACAAATAAAGAGACTTAGGGGATTCGGGAGTAAGTAGTACTCTTATTTTTTGATTTAGAGACTAAATTTCACTATGAGGCTTAGGCCTCAGAAACAGGATCCTCGCCAGCCAGGCGAAGGTGCTTGCCCCAAAGCCTGATGACCTGAGTTCTATCCCCAAGACCCATGGGGTGGAAGGAGAGAACCCATACCTGCAGGTTGTTGCCTGATCCCAGACATATGCTCCGGTACATGTATGCACACATACAAATGAAACAAATAAGTAAATGGATGTCATAGACAAGACCCTCCTACCTCAGCCTCCCAAATGCTAAGTTACAGTAACGCGCTACCAGGTTCTTCTTCGATTGAATTTTTTCAAAAGCTTACAGGGTTTTTGACGGTTTTTTTTTTTTTTTTTTTTTTTTTTTTTTTTTTTTTTTAAGATCTATTTATTTATTATATCTAAGTACACTGTAGCTGTCTTCAGACAGTCCAGAAGAGGGCATCAGATTACACTAGGGATGGTTGTGAGCCACCATGTGGTTGCTGGGATTTGAACTCCGGACCTTCGGGAGAGCAGTCAGCGCTCTTAACCACTGAGCCATCTCGCCAGCCCTTTTTTGGTTTTTCGAGACAGGGTTTCTCTGTATAGCCCTGGCTGTCCTGGCTACTCACTCTGTAGACCAGGCTGGCCTTGAACTCAGAAATCTGCCTGCCTCTGCCTCCTGAGTGCTGGGATTAAAGGCTTGGTCTACCACGCCCGGCTCTATAGGGTTTTTGAAAAAAAAAATTTTTTTTTTTTTTTTTTTTTTTGGTTTTTTGAGACAGGGTTTCTCTGTATAGCCTTGGCTGTCCTGGAACTCACTTTGTAGACCAGGCTGGCCTCGAACTCAGAAATCCGCCTGCCTCTGCCTCCCGAGTGCTGGGATTAAAGGCGTGCGCCACCACGCCCGGCGAAAAAAAAATTTTGATGGAGGCTGCGCACCACCTTTAGGGTTGGCATTTAGTCTGATGGAGGGGACAGTTTGATGTGTAGTCACATCCCTCAACATACTCCCATGTCCAAGTGCATGAACTTCTGCCGGCCTCGGCTGTCTGCCTGTCTGTCATGTGTGCCATCAACTTTTCAAATTTATGACATCAACAAACGTGTACTCATCCCAGGTAAGAGAGACGGAGGTACGATACCACAAAAGTCCAAGTTGGCGAGCCGATGGGTTTATTGGCCTTTATCTGCATGTGAGGAGTTCCTCACGGGAGCATGGGTGCTTTGATGAAACACCATGGCTGGAAAGCAAGTTGGGGAGAAATGGCTTACTCTTCCACATTGCTGTTCATCACTGAAGGAAGTCAGGACAGGAACTTAAACAATGCAGGATCCTGGAGGCCGGAGAGGTGCTGCTTACCAGCTTGCTCAGTCTTCTTTCTTTTCTTTTTTTTTTTTGGTTTTTTTCAAGACAGGGTTTCTCTTGTATAGCCCTGGCTGTCCTGGAACTCACTCTGTAGACCAGGCTGGCCTCGAACTCAGAAATCCGCCTGCCTCTGCCTCCCAAGTGCTGGGATTAAAGGCGTGCGCCACCATGTCCGGCTCAGTCTTCTTTCTTATAGAACCCAGCACTGTCAGCCCAGGGATGGACCCACCTACTATGGGCTGGGCCCTCCCCCATCACTCACTAATTAAAGAAAATGTCCTACAGCTGGGCCCTTATGGAGGCATTTTCTCACCTGAGGTTCCCTTCTTTCAGATAACTCTAGCTTGTGTTAAGTTGACCTAAGACGAGTCAGCACTGTGGGTGACCCCAAAACAAATGCATAGCTGAAAAGTCTCGCCCTAGCATAGATGACAACTTCCTAGAAGCCACAGATGAGCCCGCCTTTTAACTAGCCTTCCATGATTTATACACCCTGGTACAACTGACAACCAGCAAACTAGGAAGTACAAGAGAGGGTGGCTGAGACCCAGGTAAGGATCCAGTGACCCTCCACGACTCCTTCTTCCATGAGGCAATATCAACAGCCCCCACCCCCCATCTTGGGAGTCCATTGCAAGCAATCACAGCCACTCTGATGGAGGCCACAATGACTGCCGGATTTGAGGCAGGGTGCCTCACAACACCCTGTGGTTGGTCTTGGAGTAGCCGTCTTCTCTAGAGATGCTTGCCTTAGCAATGGCAGTGAGGGTGAAGTAGGGCGTATGACTCCCTGCGCACAACCATCTCTAACTCCAGTCCCAGAGGATCTATTGCCCTCTTCTGGTTTCTGTGGGCACTGCATGCACCTGCCCAGACATACATGCAGGCAAGACACTCCTACACTTTTTTTTTTTAATTAAGTAAGGTTGAGCCTGGTGGGACCAACCTTTAATTCCAGAACTTGGAAGGCTGAGGCAAGTGGATTTCTGTGAGTTTGAGGTCAGCTTGGTTTACATGAGTTCCAAGCTAGCCAGAACTACTACACAGTAAGGCCGGATGGATGGATGGATGGATGGATGGATGGATGGATGGATGGATGGATATATGGATGGATGGATGGATGGATGGATGGATGGATGGATGGATGGATAGATGGATAGATGGATGGATGGATGGATGGATGGATGGATGGATGGATGGATAGATAGGTGGATGGGTAGATGGATAGATGGATGGACGGATGGACGGATGGATGGGTGGATGGATGGATAGATAGGTGGATGGATGGGTGGATGGATGGATATAACAAATCATTATTTTTAAAAATGGGGGCTTGAAGATGGTTCAATGGTTAAGAGCATGGGCTGCTTCTGCAGAGGACCTTGTTTGATTCCCAGCTCCTACATGATGGCTCACAGTCATCTGTACCTCCAACTCCAGGGAATCTGACACCTCTTTTGACCTCTGTGAGCTCCCACAAGCACACGATGCACAGGCATACACACTCAAGCACACAAGCAAGTGCACGTAAAAGTAAGTAAATATTACAAAATAAAAGTCCCTGTGGCTGAAGATGGTCAGCCCCTGACCTCCTTTGTCCGCCTTGCAAACAGCTGCTATTCCAGATGTGCCCACCTGCCCAACTACAGTACCATTCCAAATTGGGTTCTTTGTCTTTTTTTTCTTTTTCTTTTTTTTATTGAACAGATATCCCTTGGGCTGAAAATGGAATGGTGGCTACCATAAACCACTCCAGGCTCAAGAACAAGGGCATGGGCCAACACCGAAATGCCTTCAACTATAAGAATCAGAACTATGAGGACCTTCAAGCAGAGTGTCTCAGGAAGGGGGAACTGTTCGAAGACCCCTTTTTCCCTGCTGAACCTAGGTCTATAGGTGTCAAGAATCTGGGCCCCAGCTCTGAACACATGCAGAATGTCTACTGGCAGCGGCCGAAGGTGGGCACTGGGACAGGGAGGGCCCTGGCACTGCCCTGATGCCATCAGAGCTGGTGGGCACTGGGACGGGGAGGGCCCTGGCACTGCCCTGATGCCACCAGAGCTGGAAGCAGTTCTGCACGTGCTGCTGCTAAACCTCCTAGTTTAATCGGGGGCTGGCACCCAAGCCTGGCTGCCACACCCAAGCTATGCTCAGGGTTCAGCACCCTCCTCCAGCCCCCGCACTGCTCACCTAGAAATAAGAGACAAAGGGAGCTGGGGAAGGCGACCGTCACCTCTCGACCTTCTTATTCCTTTACCACAGGATATCATTCATAACCCCCAGTTCATCACGAATAATTTCTCTCCCACGGACATCTGTCAAGGGATCCTGGGTAAGTAGGGAAGAGGGAGCTGGCCAAGAAAGATCGGGATGGGGGCGGGGCGGGGGCAACTGGATGGCTCTCAAACCTGCAAGAGTAGACTCCCTGTCCAAGAGATGACAGTCAGCAGAAGTGTTGTATGTGTCCTCTATGTCCCTCCTGTCCCTACTGCCATCTGGTTTGGAAGTAGGCTGAGGTAATGAGGCAGCTATTTGTTAATGTATGATGTATGACCCAAGGCTCAGTAATTGGAGATGGGTGCAGCGATGGCCCAACAGTTAAGAGCACTTACTAAAAAATAAAAAGATGAAGACCAGAGTTCAGATCCTAGCACCCAAGTAACAAGCCCATTATCCAAAATGCCTGACGCTCTAGCTTCAAGGAATCCAGTGCCCCTCTCTGCTGCTGGCCTCCATGCACATAGAAATATCACACACATATGTACACAGGAGTGACCCGCCACCCATATGCCGTATGTGCACAGGAGTGCCACACACACACACATGTGCACAGGAATGCCACACATACACACACACATGTGCACAGGAGTGCCCCCACACACATGTGCACAGGAGTGCCTCCATACACACACATGTGCACAGGAGTGCCACACACACACACACATGTGCACAGGAGTGACCCCATACACACACATGTGCACAGGAGTGCCCCCATACACACACATGTGCACAGGAGTGCCCCCATACACACACATGTGCACAGGAGTGCCCCCATACACACACACATGTGCACAGGAGTACCCCCATACACACACATGTGCACAGGAGTACCCCCATACACACACATGTGCACAGGAGTGCCCATACACACACATGTGCACAGGAGTGCCACACACACACATGTGCACAGGAGTGCCACACACACACATGTGCACAGGAGTGCTACACATTACTTGTGCACAGGAGTGACACACACACCACATGTGCACAAACAGACAGACACAGAGAGACAAAATAATTTTTTTTTAAAGGTATCAAACCAGGCATGGGGCTGGCTACAACACTAGGGTAAAGGGGATCGGGAGTTCAAGGCCAACCTGAGGCCACATGAGACTGTCTCAAACAACCAGCCAGCAGTTCTCACCCCGAGGCTCTCTTGGGAGAACCCCAGAAGCAGAGGGGCAAGGCTGGCTCAGAGTGCCTGGAGATGCTGCTGCTGAGGTACCCTGGTCCTCTGAAGGCTTGGCTGGATCCACAGTTCCACGTTGGAGATGCTGCTGCACTGTGGCATGAGGTCTCCATGCCTACTTAGCTGTTGGCAGGAGGTTGAACCTCTTGCCAGAGGTTTGCCTACGAAGCACAGCTTGGGGGTCCACACTGCACTGAGTGACTCCCACTTAGTAACTCAAGGGCGTATCCTTTATTTGTTTATTTATTTTTAATTAATTAATTAATTAATTAATTTTTGGTTTTTTGAGACAGGGTTTCTCTGTGTAGCCCTGGCTGTCCTGGAACTCACTTTGTAGACCAGGCTGGCCTCGAACTGCTGGCCTCGAACTCAGAAATCCGCCTGCCTCTGCCTCCTGAGTGCTGGGATTAAAGGCGTGCGCCACCACGCCCGGCTTCTTTTTATTTTTTTTTTAAAGATTTATTTTATTTATTATATGTAAGTACACTGTAGCTGTCTTCAGACACTCCAGAAGAGGGCACCAGGTCTCGTTACGGATGGTTGTGAGCCACCATGTGGTTGCTGGGATTTGAACTTATCACCTTCGGAAGAGCAGTCGGGTGCTCTTACCTGCTGAGCCATCTCACCAGCCCCTTCTTTTGATTTTTTAAAGACAGAGTTTCTCTATAGCCCTTTCCTTCCTGGAACTCAATCCGCAATCCAGGGTGGCCTTGAACTAAAAAATGCACCTGTCTCTGCCTCCTGCGTGCTGGGATTAAAGGCTTGTACCACACAAGATTTTCCTTCTGAATTTTGTGTGTATGTGCATGTGAGTACAGTGCCTATAGAGACCAGAAGAGGGAGTTGTCAGATTCCCCTAGACCTAGAGTTACCTGTGGTGGCAAATTACCTGCAATGAATACTGAGACCTGAACTCAGGTCCTCTAGAAGAGAAGGTGCACTCTTAGCTGCTAGGCATCGCTCCAACTCTTGAGTGATTTGAGACAAGGTCTCACTCTGTACAGTAGGTTGGTGGCAAAAGAATTTACAATCCGGGCCTGGCGTGGTGGCACATGCCTTTAATCCCAGCACTTGGGAGGCAGAGGCAGGCGGATTTCTGAGTTCGAGGCCAGCCTGATCTACAGAGTGAGTTCCAGGACAGCCAGGGCTACGCAGAGAAACCATGTCTTGAACCCCCACCCCCCCCCCAAAAAAAAAAAAAACAACAACAAATGAACTTATGCCGGGCGCGGTGGCGCACGCCTTTAATCCCAGCACTCGGGAGGCAGAAGCAAGCGGATTTTTGAGTTTGAGGCCAGCCTGGTCTACAAAGTGAGTTCCAGGACAGCCAGGACTATACAGAGAAACCCTGTCTCAAAAACAAAACAAAACAAAACAAAACAAAACGAACTTACAATCCTTTTAGCCTTCACCACCCAAATGCTGAGATTACAGAAGTGTTCCAAGAGACACCTTGGGGCCTTTGGCCACTACTGCAACCTGAGCACAGGGTGGGAATGGGGGGGGGGGGGACACAGAGGAAGGTGAATGGACATGTTCAACAGATAGGAGCCTGTCCTGAGGGCAACCAGCATACCGTGCAGTGTAACCCAGACTCCCCCAAACCAAAGCACGTCACCCTGGCGTGTGACTCCCTTGACATGAGTTCATTGTCCCAGAGCCCAAACTCTGCCTCAGTTTCCCCATTTAGCCCCTTTCCCAAAGCTTCTCCGTGAAAAGGCAGAGAGATCTCTGCAGGGGAGATCCCCGGGCCTGCCTCCCTGGCTGGGGATCCGGGACCTCTCCACATGTAAGGCTGCTCAAGAGGCACCCCCTACCTGCCTGCCCTTTAAGGGGACTGCTGGCTCCTGGCTGCCATTGGCTCCCTCACCACCTGCCCCAAGCTGCTGTACCGTGTGGTGCCCAGAAATCAGAACTTCAAGAAGAACTATGCTGGCATCTTCCATTTCCAGGTAAAGGGAAGACCTTAAAGTGAAGGAGGGAGGGAGGGAGGGAGGGAGGGAGGGAGGGATCATGTATGTACTTATTTTGACAGTTTTTGGGAACACTTTTCAATTAACTTTCAGAGAAATATCTGCTTATGAAAGCTAATTTTTTTTTTTTTTTGGTTTTTGTCGAGACAGGGTTTCTCTGTGTAGCCCTGGCTGTCTTAGAACTCATTTTGTAGACCAGGCTGGCCTCAAACTCAGAAATTCACCTGCCTCTGCCTCCCGAGTGCTGGGATTAAAGGCATGCGCCACCACGCCCAGTGAAAGCTAATTTTTTTTTAAGCTCCAAAGAAAATAACTAGCTGTTTGTGGCTCTCTTCCTGTTTTCTCTCTCTCTCTCTCTCTCTCTCTCTCTCTCTCTCTCTCTCTCTCTCTCTCTCTCTCTCTCTGTGCGCACATGCGTGAGCTCATGTGCCTGCATCCACAAATGCACATTAGGTATCGTGACACTGAAAATCTCCACCATATAATTAGTATGACCTAGCCCTTTAACTGATAACTGATAAAGGAATGATTCTAACTGTCATAAAATGGGGAGAAGATTTTAAGATCTCTGAAATCCCAACCTCCAGCTACCTTTTTTTTTTTTTTTCCAGGATAGGGTGTCAGTCTGAATGTGGGTGGGGTTTTCTTGACGCTGGGGCAAGACAGGAAGGGAGGATGGGAGTGTGGAAATAGGGAGGTATTTTAAGATTTTAAGGCCTTTGCTGACTTTCCCTCGCCTATTCTAAGGAATGACTGGGCCTTTGTCAAGATGGTTTAGTGGATAAGTATACTTACCCCCAGGCCTGGCAACCTGAATTTGATCCCTAAAACTTGCATGGTAGAAGGAGAAAAATGACAGATAGATCACACACACACACACACACACACACACACACACACACACCATATATACCTGTACACCCATACACACACACACACACACACACACACACACACACACACACACACACACACACACACACACACACACACGGTATATATATTACAAAAATTCCAGTTTAAGAGTAATTGTTGCTGGTATGTTCTTGTCCTGACCACGAGGGGGCGCTCTAAGGACAGAGTTCACCTTACAAGCAGACAAATGTCCCCTTGCCACCCACAGCTTTGGCAGTTTGGGCAGTGGTTGAACGTGGTCGTGGACGACCGGCTGCCCACTAAGAACAACAAGCTGGTATTCGTGCATGCCTCCCATCGCCAGGATTTCTGGAGCGCCCTGCTGGAGAAGGCCTACGCCAAGTGAGTTGCCCAGGCCAGGAACCAGGCTGGCCTTGAGCCACGTGGTTTTGGCTGCCAAGGAAGGTGGGCTAGGCCACTAACTGAACTAGGGGAGGAGACAGGCCACGATAAGGCAGGCCTCATTTCCCTCCCCATTCTGCCTGACTGTTCACCCCGACTGACATCTCCTAACAGCGCCCTATCTGTCTGCAGGCTCTACGGATCCTACGAAGCGCTAGCTGGAGGTAGCACTTTGGAGGGTTTGGAAGATTTCACAGGCGGCGTAGCACAGTGCATTCAGCTCCAGAAGCCCCCTAACAACATGCTAAGGCTTCTCAGGAAAGCCCTGGAGAAGTCTTCCCTCATGGGCTGTTCCATTGAAGTAAGCCAAGCTGGGTCTTGTTAGATATTGTAGCTCCCCACCCCCACCCCAAGGCTCTTACCGCAACATCTCCTCACTAGCTACCGCTTTCTTGAGCTGATTTTGTCTGCTTCTAGTGCAGAATGACTGTTCCCACCGGGCACAGCCTCTGGGTTGTTTCGACTTTCTCTTCAGAAGTTTCTGTGACCCCCCCTTAGTAACTCATAATGCAAATTTTCATAGCTTGTCTTCTCCAGGGAGAAGATTGCAGGAGGGCAGTGACCTTTATTTGATTCATTCACTCCTGTACACTGGGACTTTGGACGATACCCAGCATGCAACAGGCACCCAACAAATATTTGTTCAAATAAATACATGTACCCAGAGTGCTTCCATATAACAGAGGTTACGGGAGCGGGGCATTTATTGAAAAGGCAGAGGAGAGCTTACTCTCCACAAAGCCTGATGCTTGTGCAAGCTGTACTCATAATAGCAAAGAAAACGGAGGTTAGCTACCTTTCTGCAAGTGACTCAATTAAGTTAAACCAATTGATTCTTACATACCATAGAATATAGACAATGACGGCCCCTAATGATAGGGTGTCATCTGCCTCTCTATGAGCTTCTCGTAATGACAGCATTGTCCTGGAGTATTAATGATGGTCAGGGGAGGAAGGAGAGGGTGAGGGGGGGGGCCTGGCCACAAAGGCCCTTTAGAGACGCAAGCAGTAAAGGACCTGACCCATACCCTCACTTTGGTGACGAATCCATGAAACCACATATGTGATAAAGCTGCACAGTCAACCGCAAGTGACCGGGGACAAAGCTAGGAAGAAGGGGCTGGAGAGGTGGCTCCATGGTCAGCTTTTCCAGAGGACCAGGGTTCAATTCCCAGCACACATGGCAGCACACAGCTATCTGTAACTCCAGCCCTAGGGGATCCAAAGCCTTCTTCTATCCTCTATAGTGCGCAGACACACACAGCCACAAACACTTACACACACACACACACTCACACACAATTCATAAGCTAGAGGGAGATGTGCAGGCTGCGCCAAAACCAGCATCCTGGTGCTAGCTTTGCTCTGTGGGCTTTTTGTTTTGTTTAGTTTTGTTCTCTTAACCTGTTTATTTAGGCTTTTGGTTGTTTTTGTTTTTTGTTTTGAGACTATAGGCTTACTCCTATACATCCAGCTTGTAGCGTTGCAAAACATTGGGAATCCAAATTAGGGGCACAAAGGCTCTTCCTGTACTACTGCAGGTGAATCACCAATTGCTTCCGAATCTAAAGTACGGGAGCTGGGGAGACGGCTCAGTAGGTGTTTGCTCTCCATGTAAGATCTGAGTTTCAGGGGCTGGTGAGATGGCTCAGTGGGTAAGAGCACCCGACTGCTCTTCCGAAGGTGATAAGTTCAAATCCCAGCATCCACATGGTGGCTCACAACCATCCGTAACGAGATCTGGCGCCCTCTTATGGAGTGTCTGAAGACAGCTACAGTGTACTTACATATAATAAATAAAATAAATCTTTACAAAAAAAAAAAAAAAAAAAGATCTGAGTTTCAGCCAGGCGGTGGTGGCGCACGCCATTAATCCCAGCACTCGGGAGGCAGAGGCAGGTGGATTTCTGAGTTCAAGGCCAGCCTGGTCTACAAAGTGAGTTCCAGGACAACGAGGGCTATACAGAGAAACCCTCCTGTCTCAAAAACAAACAAACAAACAAACAAAGATCGGAGTTCAAATCCTCCGAACCCACGTTAAAAACAACAAAACAAAACAAAACAAAACAACCCAACATGGCTGTGTGTGTCTATAGCCCCAGTGCTGAGCATAAAGACTTGGAACTTGCTGATCAGCAAAACATATCTATCCCAAAGCAGTAAGTTTCAGCTTCAGTGAGAGATTATGTCTCAAAGTGTAAGACAGAGTAAGAAGCGGGAGAGACGGCTCAGGGAGTAAGAGCATTGGCTGCTCTTGCTGTGAACTTGGGTTCAGTTCCCATGTGGTGACTCAAAACACCTGTAACTCCAAGTTCCCCCAGAATCCAGTGCCACCTCCTGGTCTCCTACGGTACCAGACACACATGTGTAACAGACAAAACATGTAGCAAAACACTCATAACACATGAAATCAAAATGAGCATTTATTTAAAAAAAAATACTGACAGCAGTAACAGAAGAGACTTGGTGGCTTTCTTTGGTCATCTCATGTATTCACGTACACCACGCACATATGAGTGACCTCTATAGTCTCTCTCTCTCTCTCTCTCCTTTCCTTTCTCCCTCTCTGTGCCCGTGTGTGTGTGTGTGTGTGTGTGTGTGTGTGTGTGTGTGTGTAAAGTATAAGCAAGGTGTAGTATCTCATGTCTATAAACCTTCAAGAGGCAGAGGCTGGAGAACCAGCCTTGGCTACATGGAAAATTTGGAAGCCTCTAGGCCATATTAGACATGCCCCTTGTAGATATAATATTCGGGTTATGAATCACATAAAACAATGGCTGTCTTAGGATTTCCGGGCCAGATCTCACACGCGCTCCCTTCTTTTCTGTAGGTCACGGACAACAGTAAAGTAGAAACAATGACACATAACATGCTGGTGCAAGGACACGCTTACGCAGTGACCGGCCTAGAGGATGTGAGTCCAAGCATGTGAGAAGTCACAGGTAATGGGAGAGCCACCCCCTGCCCATGTCCTGAGCATCCATGTCCCTTCACCTCCCAGGTCTACTACAAAGACAAGTTGGAAACTCTAATTCGGATCCAGAATCCTTGGGGTCGGGTTGAATGGAATGGAGCCTGGAGTGACAAGTAGGGGACCAAACACACAGCAGGGTTCCTGTGGAAGCCAACGTCACGGGTGGGGCCAACCCTTGTCCCCAGTGCTGCGAGGTTTCCTAAAAACTCTGAAGGTGGCTGCCCTTCCCATCCACGGTTTTCTCTTGGCAGAGCCACGGAGTGGGAAGAGGTGAACCCGGATGTTCGGGCACAGCTGCTACACAAGAAGGATGATGGGGAGTTCTGGTCAGTGTGGCTTGGAGGAACCTCAGACTCCCCACAGGCATCCTTCATCTCCCTACAATCTCCTCTGTGTTGTGTGCCTTGGGTGAGGGGGTCCTAGGGTCCCGCCACAGTCAGCTCAGGGCCTGTATGTAGGTGTGGCTGTGGGGTGTACCGACAGCGCTGTCCGTCCTCCTGTCCCAGGATGTCCTATGAAGACTTCATGAGCAACTTTACACTGCTGGAGATCTGCAACCTCACCCCGGACGCCCTCAACACCTGGGATTACAAGAGCCACTGGCACACGACCTTCTACGAGGGCAGCTGGCGAAGGGGGAGCACTGCAGGGGGCTGCAGAAACCACCCTGGTAGGCGAGGGCAACCTGGAAACTATGGCCTGGGCAGGAAGTCACAGAGGCAGGGTGGATGAGGGCACAGTCCGTGGAATGCCAGGGCCCTCTGGAAGCCAGGCAGACATATGGCTGGAAACTCAGTGCACCCAACAAGGGCCCAATCAAAGACAGAAGGCCCTGCCCCAGCACAACCACCTTGACCTGCATCTTCCACAGAGACGTTCTGGAGCAACCCCCAGTTCAAGATCTCTCTCCCAGAACTGGATGATGCAGAGGATGACGCTGAGAGAGACGAAATGGTTTGCACCTGTCTGGTGGCGCTGATGCAGAAGAACTGGAGACACGCTCGAGAGGGACCCCAGCTCCTCACCATAGGCTTTGTCATCTTCTCGGTGTGCCCCGGGGTCCCCAGCCAACAGCGCTTCCCCTTTGGCTCCCCCTCCTCTTCCTCCCCCTTCTCTCCCTCCTCCTCCCCCTCTTCTTCCTCCTCTTCTTCTTTTGCCATGTACACCAGGCTGGTGTCAAACTCCCCAGTCTAGGATAAAGGTGTGTGCTCTTTTTCTTTTTCTTTTTCTTTTTCTTTTTTCTTTTTTTATTGTTTTCTTTTTCTGTTTTTTGTTGTTGTTGTTGTTGTTGAGTCTTTGGTTTTGGTTTTTTTTTGTTTTGTTTTGTTTTGGTTTGGTTTTGGTTTTTATTCGAGACACTGTTTCCCTGTGTAGCCTTAGCTATCCTGGAACTTGCACTATAGACCAGGCTAGCTTCGAACTCAGAGATCTGTGTTTCACCTCTTAAGATCCCTCTGAGTGTGAGTCACCCAAAGGCTGCACAGCCCTGCTGCTGAAGTGCCGGCATCTGGTGATTTTCCTGGGCCTCTGTGTTCTCTCTCTCTCTCTCTCTCTCTCTCTCTCTCTCTCTCTCTCTCTCTCAGATGTTTTGCCTGCAAGCATGTCTCTGTGCCACATATATGACTAATATGATAGCCACAGAAGTCAGAAAATAGTGTTAGATCCACTGAAGCAGGACTTACAGACAGTCCTGAGCCACCATGTGTGATAGGAATCAGACCCAGGTTTGCTGCAAGAGCAGCCAGTGCTCTTAACCAGTGAGTCATCTCTTTAGGCCCAATTCTGTTCTTTTTTTTTTTTTTCCGAGACAGGGTTTCTCTGTGTAGCCTTGGCTGTCCTGGAACTCACTCTGTAGACCAGACTGGCCTCGAACTCAGAAATCCACCTGCCTCTGCCCTACAAGTGCTGGGATTAAAGGCGTGCACCACCACTGCCTGGCCTCTTTTTTTTTTTTTAAACTTATACCAACTAGCACTTCCTTTGTGGCAGGCATCTCCCCAAAGCCCCGTCCGTCCTAGTTATTACTGCCCATAGGGAACAGGAGGAGACTGATAGCAGGAGGCACACGCACTGAAGGGGCAGAGGTGGAGACTGAGCGCGTCCTGATCCCTGAGCACAAGAGACTTCAACAACACCTCCACCCAAGTGTGGCTTCGGCTGCTCCATCAAAACTTCTCACTGTAGAGGCCAAAAGGAAGTCCCCAGTCTGCATTTTCCAAGAGCAGTCATGACTTGCAAGATCCCCAAAATGCACACTTGGGGATCATTCTTTTTTTTTTTTTACTTTTTTTTTTTAAAGATTTATTTTATTTATTATATGTAAGTACACTGTAGCTGTCTTCAGACACTCCAGAAGAGGGCGCCAGATCTCGTTACGGATGGTTGTGAGCCACCATGTGGATGCTGGGATTTGAACTTATCACCTTCGGAAGAGCAGTTGGGTGCTCTTACCCGCTGAGCCATCTCACCAGCCCCACTTTTTTTTTTTTTTTTTTTTTGAGTTTTTCGAGACAGGGTTTCTCTGTGTAGCCCTGGCTGTCCTGGAACTCACTTTGTAGACCAGGCTGGCCTCGAACTCAGAAATCCGCCTGCCTCTGCCTCCCGAGTGCTGAGATTAAAGGCGTGCGCCACCACGCCCGGCTGGGGATCATTCTCTTATACATGAGACAAGTATTGAACACTGGACAAGATCCTAAGGCATATGCATGCCAAGCCCCTGGCTAGTCTCCAGGAGCTCAGTGGTAAGCAGCTCGCCCAGCATGAGGGACACCCTAGACTCTGTTCCGAGGGGAGAAAACCGGAAGTGAGAAAACCCAGAAGTGGGGCAAAGGGCTGCTTCTCCTATGCATCGAGTCAGGCTGTCCAGTTAGTACAGTCTTCTCAGCACGTGAAGTCCACGGGTTGGGGCCAGCAGGAAGGGCTCAGTGAGTAAAGGCATTTCCCTCTAAGCCTGACCACCTGACCTCAATCTCCCAGTCCCACACGGTGGAAGAAGGCAGCCTACTCCCTCAGACTAGCCTCTGACCTCCACACGCATGTCCCGGGCGAGCACACACCCACAAAATAAAAATTTTAAAAGGTCAAGGTTAGGGAACGGGAGCACTTACTACTCTTGCAGGGGACCCGAGTTCAGTTCCCAGCACCGACAGGGTGGCTCACAACCTCAGGAATTCACATGCAGGCATGCAGGCAACACACTCTTCTAGATAAAACAAATCAGAAAAGACTTTTTGCTGGGCGTGGTGGCGCACGCCTTAAATCCCAGTACTCGGGAGGCAGAGGCAGGCGGATTTCTGAGTTCGAGGCCAGCCTGGTCTACAAAGTGAGTTCCAGGACAGCCAGGGACTACACAGAGAAACCCTGTCTCGAAAAAACAAACAAACAAAAAAGACTTTTTAAAAGGTCAGTGCTCACTTTGGCCCCTACACAAGGACAACACTCAAAACTCACTGAGGCCTTATTTTCCTTATTGAGGAACAGGAAAATATTGTGAAAGTATTGAAGACACAGCCCAGAGTCAGAAAGCTAAATGCACACGGAGCTTTTTAAGTAATAAAGAACGAAGTTCATTTTTTAAAAACTAATCCAATGTTTTTAAGGTTGAGGGAGGATATACCCAGCCTCAGTAGCTCAGACACCTGCTAGGATGAATGTACTGTGAGCTACTGAGCCGTGTGGTGGCCTGTCTGGAATCTTAGCATGTCCAAGCAGCAGAGGCAGGAGGATTATCATGAGCTGCATGCCAGCCTTGTCTTTACCGTGAGACTCTGTCTCAAAATAAGATAAATCAGGGTGTTGATAGCCTCTGCAGTGGGTCCTCTCCTCTCCTCTATTCCTGTTGGGATAACTGAATACCATAGACAGGCTAATTTATTGGGAAAAAAAAGGGTGGGGGGGCTGGTGAGATGGCTCAGCGGGTAAGAGCACCCGACTGCTCTTCTGAAGGTGATAAGTTCAAATCCCAGCAACCACATGGTGGCTCACAACCATCCTTGATGAGATCTGGCGCCCTCTTCTGGAATGCCTGAAGACAGCTACAGTGTGCTTACATATAATAAATAAAATAAATCTTTAAAAAAAAAAAAAAAAGGTTCACTTAGCCCCACTGCTCAGACATTCCGAGAAGATAGCAATAGCATCTGCTTGGTGTCTTGAGGCTTTTAGTAGGTCATGACCTACTAAAGAGTAAGGTGAGAAAAGCCAGGGGACTGTTTTGTTTTTGGTTTTTTTGGTTTTTTGTTTGTTTGTTTGAGACAGGGCCTCATGTAGCCTAGGCTAGCCTTGGCCTTGCCACGTTGCCAAGGTTGGCCTTGAACTCCTGACCCTCCTGCTTCTGCCAGATGTTGGGATTGTAAGCATGCACAGCACATCTAACCCTTCTGTCCTCCACCCCTCTCCTTTCTCCGTCATCTACACATGTAAGCATTGAGTCGGTTCTCACTCACTACCTTGTTGGGTCTCGAGGTCTCTCTGTGCTCCTGCTGCTGCTGGTGGTGGTGGGTCTGTGAGCAGATGGTGTTCCCACTGTCCTCACGGCCATCTCACTCAGGAGTAGTAGGAGTACACATGCACAGCTAGCTTGTTTATTTTGCTTTTTCAAGACAGGGTTCCTCTCTGTAGTCCTGGCTGTCCAGAAATGCCCTCTGTAGACCAGGCTGGCGTCGAACTCAGAGATCTGCCTGCCTCTGCCTCCTGGGTGCTGGGATTAAAGACATGCACCACCACCATCTGGAGAAAATACTGCTTTTTAATTTAATTCATTTTACAGAGCCTCTCTATGTATCCCTAGACAGCTTGGGCTTTGCTATAGATCATAGACCAGGCTGGCCTCAAACTCGCAGAGATTTGCCTCTGTCCGCCTTTCACATGAGGAGATCAAAGGTGCGCACCACCGCACATGGTCATTAAAAAAACCTGTTTTTAATTTTGTGTCTATGTGTGGGTGTGTGCACATGAATGAAGGCGCCTGCAGAGAGGCCAGGGCGGTCAAGAGTTCAAAGCCAGCTTTAGCCACATGGTTAACCACTCTGGTCTACATGAGACCCGTCTCAAAAAAAAAAAAAAAAAAATCAAAACAAAACCAGAGCTAGCATTGTAACTCATGTGCAAGAAGCCCTGGGTCCTATCACCAGCCATGCATACAACTGGGTGGCACAGGTTTGTAACCCCAACATTCGGGAGGTGGAGGCAGGAGGGTCAGAAGTTCAAGGGCATCCTCAGCGACACAGCATATTCAAAGCCTGGGCTACCTGACAGGAAACAAAAGCAAGCATGCAATCCTATTTGCTCTCTCTCCCCGGTGTCAGCAGTCACCTAACTATTTGCGTAGGCGACACTCCATGGACTCACATTCTAGGGACACATGCTTCTTGACACCCCCCACCCCCACCCCAGTTCTCTCGATCTTTGAGCAAATCATCTCCACTTCTCTGGGACTCTCTCCTGTCTTTAACCTGGATTGAGAAAAATAAGTAATATCTACCTTTGTAAACTTTGGGCAAAAATGTACTTTGAAATTCAAAACTGACAAATTCTTAATGCTATCAGCCAATGCCCCACCACTCACCGCCATTGCTCCTAATGAACCCCAAGACAGACTCACGTTCATGTTCACACGCACACACACAAGCACGCACAGTGCACACTCACTTAGCTGATGGCCAGAGCCCCTTCATTGCCCTGAAGATCTAGATCTGACTCTCTCTCTCTCTCTCTCTCTCTCTCTCTCTCTCTCTCTCTCTCTTTCATATTTTTCAGGTCCCAAAGGAGGTACAGCAGGCTTACTCCCGGGCAGGCATCCAGCCCGCTCCTGACTACATACAAATTGGCAAGGGGAGGGATGTGGAGAAAAGTTCCGGAGAACCCTGAGTTAGGATTCTAACTCCTGTCACCCAATGGTGGGAGTCGGGGAAGGATATACTGAGTTTCTGATGATGTGGGAGATGCACAGACCACAGCAGTGGTCCTGGTACCCACAAGGTGGTTCACCTTGGGAGGTCTGCGTCTCCTTGCTCTCCTGTGCCAGTCCTGTACCCACCTCCAGGGTACATACAGTTTCAGAACCTCCGGGACATCCACCTTAAGAAAGACTTCTTCAGGAAATACCGGGACCACGGCTTTTCAGAGATCTTCATCAACTCGAGGGAGGTGAACAGCCATCTCCGGCTGCCCCCGGGGGAATACATCATCATCCCCTCCACCTATGAGCCCCATAAAGATGCTGACTTCCTGCTTCGGGTCTTCACGGAGAAACACAGTGAGACCTGGTGAGGGGCCTGCCTCCCTCTGGCGAGGGTCCCAGCCCAAGGGCTGCCCGGTGTCAGATTCTGGTCCTCCACATCAACCCTATGCTATATTCATGGAAACTGAGGCACGAAGATATGAGGTCTAAATTTGCGAGCCACCACATGTTTACTGGGAATTGAACTCATGACCTCTGGAAGAGTAATCAGTGCTCTTAACCTGTAAGCCATTTCTCCAGCCCCTCTAATTTTTAATAGAAATAGGAATGGAATAGAATAGAATAGAATAGAATAGAATAGAATAGAATAGAATAGAATAGAAATAGAAATAGAAACTAGAGCCCAGATGATGTAATGGAGTATTAGATACTACTCCATATGCAGTGACAGGACCCTCCCCAGATCACCCCCCAGTCACCCCTGAGTCTTCACTCTCTCATGCCCAGGTTGCTGGATGACGCCAACCGACTTGAACATCTCCAAGAGGTAACAGGACGCTCTGGGCTAAAGGGGTTGGAAGTATGAAGGGCGTTTTAAAGACTGGCTCCCTCTCTCCTTTGCCTTAGGAGACTGTCACTGACAAGGATTTGGACAAGGATTCTCTTCAGCTGTTTGAGATGATGGCAAACAAGGTAAGGGGGGCCAGGGGCAGGGGGGAAGGGAGGTGGCCACCGGGCCACCAGGGCAGAGCTGGTGATGAATCTAAGCAGGTGACTATTACAGCTCTCTCTCCTAGGATGGCGAAGTGGATATGTATGCACTACACAATCTTCTCAAAAGGATGACAGCTAAATGCGAGTGGCCCACCCCTCCCTCATGGCTCACCCCACCTCTGCCCCCCCAAATCTGGCCTCCCACTGTACTCACCCACCTCTTCTTCCTACCCTTTCCCTCCCTCACAGTAAAGAACTTCAGGACGAAGGGCTTTAGCTTGGAAGTCTGTCGCCGGATGATCAACCTCCTGGATGTATCTTTCTGCCCTGTAGCTAGCCTACTGAGGTGTTTCCCATCTTCTCCCTGCCTCCTTCTCTCCCTCCAGCATCAGTGCCCTTTCCCTGTGATAGGGAAGAGATGGGGGTGGGGTGGGGTAGCTAGAGCTCCCAGTTCTGGCTGTTAGCATTCAGGAACCCCAAGCCCGTGTAGACTGTGGACACCTTTTGTTTCCCTCTTCCCCAGAATGCTCTCTTTCCTCTTATCCTTGACTAATCTCCCTAGAAAGATGGTTCTGGCAAGCTGGGGCTTCATGAATTCCAGGTCCTGTGGAAAAAGATCAAGAAATGGATAGTAAGGGACCCTTAAAGAAAGAGCGGAGAGGCATGGGAATGGACAAAGAAGCCATTAGAACTACACACACACACACACACACACACACACACACACACACACACACACTCTCGTGCGCACAGAAAGAGAGTCAAACTGGTTAGTAACCAGTATAGCCTGTTATAGTCATAAATGGTTCGCTAAAAGGCAGGAACATTAGAGATCCAAGTGGCTGATCAGACGGAGGGGGGGTGGGAGGCGAGGCCCCAGAGTCTAGGGCAGATGTTGTAAGCCAGTCATGCTTCAGTATTCTGTTTTTCAACTACTGTGACCTTCTGTGTCTGTCTTCAGGAAATCTTCAAAGAGTGTGATGAGGACTACTCGGGGAACTTGAACTCCTATGAGATGCGCCTGGCAATAGAGAAAGCAGGTGGCACCCTGCAGGGGCCGGGAGCTGGGAGGTCGTGTCCAGGCCTGAACTCTGCCCTTACTGTCCCCCCACCACCACTCATCGGTCTCCTAGGCATCAAGATGAACAACAGAGTGACGGAGGTGATCGTTGCCAGGTACGCGGATGATAACCTGATTGTGGACTTTGACAGCTTCCTCAACTGTTTCCTGAGGCTCAAGGCCATGTTTGGTGAGTGAGGCGCCTGCCCCCTCCTGGTTAGGCCAGGAGAGCTGGCTTGCTCCTACATCCATTCATCCTGAGGCCTGTTGCTAACAGAAACTCTCCCACACAGACAGAGCACACACCTGACCCAAGTTCAAGTCCACAACGTGCTGGGGCTGTGACTTCTGTCTGTACCCCATTTCCTTCTCTAGAAAATATGGTATGGACAGTCACCGTTCTGCCCCAGGGGCCCAGGGATGGAGGGTGTTTTTGCCTAGCTGGCAGCAAGCCCTGGTGTGGTGACACACACCTTTAACCCCAACACTCTGGAGATGGGGGCAGAAAAATCAGGAGTTCAAAGTCATCCTCAGCTACAGAGTGAGCCTGAGGTCAGCCTGGGTCAGCCAAAAGACTGTCTCTAAATAAATAAATAAACAAATAAATAAGAAAAGATTGTCCCAAGAATTAAAAAAAAAAGCCCATATTTATAATTCTTGAACTTGGGGAGCTGGGACAGGAGGATCACAAGTTTGGGGCAACCATGGCTAATAATTAGTGCAACTTTGGGTTAAAACAATAGGGAGCTAGATGACTCAGCCTGTAAGAGTGTATGCTACCAAGCCTGAAGACCTGAGTTCAGTTCCAGGGCCCACAGGAAGGAGACCATCAGCAGCCTCAGGTTGTCCTCTGAGCTCCGCAGGTGCAAGCTGTCATATGTATGCACCTGCATGCCCCTCTCACACACAGTAAATACGTGTAAAACAAATAAGTCAGTGCTCCCCAGGACTATCTTCCCAAGACTCTATTCAGAGTAAATAGGTCCCGGCCAAGCGCTCTGAACCAGGCCCGTCTCCTAACCAGGGTAGCTGTGATTCACTCCTGATGAAAAAGGGATACCTTTCTACTACCTTGCAGTTTCACTTTTTATTGGAGAGCGGGTCTTTTAGACCCTCATCTCAGTTCTAACCCCGCCCCCGCCCTCTACCCCTGCCCCCATGCCTTTATCCTTAAAACAGCGTTCTTCTTATCCATGGACACCAAGAAAACGGGTTCTATTTGCTTGGATATTAACCAGGTAAGAGGGAAGGCATGGGAAGGGTGGTCTGGCTACACTCTGAACCCCTCCCCTCTAGTCCCAACCACTCTCCTTCTGTTCTCTGCTGTCTTTGCAGTGGCTGCAAATAACCATGTGGGGGTAGGGAGATGCGAAGCCTGGCTCCCTCCTTCCTCCCTCCGCCGGCGGCGCTCCTGCTCCGGCCAGGATCGTGGATGCTCCTTGTTCTCTCTCTCCAGTGCCCCAGGCGCAGTGTTTACTCCGGGCTGCTGATCCAGGCTGACCAGAATTTCCAACCCTGAACCCCTACCCCCACCCCTACCCCGCCCCGAGCACTCTCACGCCGCGTATTTAGACTAAAAAATGAGGTGGATTCTCCCCCAGTTTTTCTCTGGCGAAGGCAGTCTTGCAGCTTAAGTGTTCCCCGTGTGTCAACTCACACCCGCCTCCTAGCCCGCCCTGTTGTCAGGAATTCCACTGCCTCCCCTCGCCGCGTCGTACACATTATTCTAATAAAGAGGACATGGTTGGTTCACCACTTAATTCTTCAACACCAAAGAGGGGATCCATTCTATCTCCGGGAAGCATCTGCAAATGTGCTGTCTACAAATTACTAGGGGGCGCTGCAGGGTTCCAGGATGTTAAACGCAGCTCAGCCCCAAGCTATGAAAACATTAAGAACTTTTAGATGCGTTGTGCGTAGTGGGGTGGAGGGGCGCCACTGAGCCAATGGCCTGCGAAGTCTGACCTGGGGGCTGACAAAGCCAGAGGCCACAAGACATTGAGAGGTGCCTTTGTCCTATTTTCCTTCAAACTGCCCCTCCTCCAAAGACCGCACCGCAGGGGTCTCCCTCCTGATCAAAGGACAAGCTCCAGGTGTGTGTGTGTTGGGAGTGGTGGGGGTTACCAGCGTCTTTAATCCCCAGACTTGAGAGGCTGGTGGATCTCTATGAGTTCAGGCCAGCCTGTCTACAGAGGGAGTTACTAAGACAGCCCGGGGCTACACAGAGAAGCCCTGTCTTGGAAACCAAACCAAACCAACCAACCAAATCAAAGGACAGGCAGTTGCAAGAGCCAGCCAGTAGACCACACAATGAGGGGTCCCTTCTGGTAGGCGACTGGAGGTCTGTCTTCCCGCTGCTGTACAGGCTGCTGGGGACTGGCTGGGCTGTGACCAGCTCACCTCAGGAGGACTTGGATTGCAGATGCGCACCCCCTTATTTGGTTTTTTAAAGTGAATACCTGGGTCCAAACCATCAGGCTTGTGTGGCAGGCTATCTTCCTGGTCCTCTCTCTCCCTTCTCTTATAGAGCCAGTAATAAGGCCACCATAGGACCTCTCTCCCGTGACTCAGCCTCCTAGATAAGGCTTCCCTTAGATTAAACCACTTCCCTTAGATTAAACCTTCATTCCACAGAGCAATCAGAATACTTCCTGCCTCTGTGTACAGCTTCCTAGGGACCTGTGGTTTCCCGTCAAATTCTGCAAATTCCCCAAATTCTGGCAGTTAGACAAAAGCCACCATAGGTTGGGAACTTGTGAAGCCAGTCCCCCTCTGCCAAGAGAAGCCTTTCCCCTCATCACTAACAGGGGGAACAAGTAGCTACCTGCGTTGTTTATTAGTATACCAAAGTGCTTACAGGTCTCCAAGATCCCTGAGTGCCACACGTTGCAGAGTTACACATTGCAGAGTCCATGTCTGTATCCTGGCTCTTCTCTGTTCTTTTTGCTTCTCCTTCCACCCTGAATTTCCTCCAGCTCATGGGCTTCCCTTCCACAGCTGCTCAGTTTCCTTATAACCCTGCTATTTTGACTCTGACTCTTTCTCTCTCTCTTTCCCTCTCTCTCCCTCTCTCTCTCTCCCTACTCCAGTCTTTTGCCCATGTTCTCCTGGTCTCCCTCTTCCCACCTCTCTCTACCGGCTATGATCAATCTACTACTTTCTCAGCTCTGGACTCGCGCCTCTACCTGTTCTCTCTCATCCCTACAATAAAAACCTTCCCTTAATCACACCATGGAGCCGGGCAGTGGTGGCACACTCCTTTAATCCCAGCACTTGGGAGGCAGAGGCAGAGGCAGGTGGATTTCTGAATTCGAGGACAACCTGGTCTACAGAGTGAGTTTCAGGACAGCCAGGGCTACACAGAGAAACCCTGTCTCGAAAACAAAACAAAACAAAAATAACAAGTTAAAAAAAAAAAAAATCACACCATGGCCTGTTATGTCATCCATTTACATATACACAGTTTCCAGTTTCCTGAAGAGCAGAGCCGGGTGCTTCCTATCAGGACTGACGCTGTGCAGACAGCGGGGATTGCCATCCTTTGAGATCCCTAGCCCTACTCCTTCTCTGTCACTCTAAAGATCAATTTAGTCAGCCTGTACAGAGCTGCCTCTTCCCTCCATCATGGCCACACCCGACTGACTGTCCCTTGAGGAATCTGTTCCTGTCCCACCAGCCCTTTGTCTCCCTCTTGGTGTCCTTTGCCATGTGATAAGTCAGACTCTCGAGGGAGCCTCTGAGCCTATTCTCCACATGACTCTCTCCCTACAGAGCTCATCTCCCTAGGGATGGCAGGACATCCCAGCAGGCAGTCTAGTGAGGTCCTTTGAACTTTCAAAAGGTCTCAACCAAAACAGGGCTTGTGCGCACACCTTTAATCCCCGGCAGGCAGATCTTGGCCAGCCTGGTCTACAGAGTGAGTTCCAGAACAGCCAGGACTACACACAGAAACCCTGTCTCCAGTAAATAAACAAGCAGGCAGAATGAGAATACTTGACCCTTGACATCAGTAAGTATTTGCCAGCACTGTACGAGCAATAGCTATACACAGTTTGTGTTAAAATACAGAAAACAAGACAAGTGGGTTCATATGGCCACTTATGCACTTCACGCCCTAGGAGGTTGTCCCCACTGTGGCCTCCCAAGGATGTGTCCCCGCAGGCTGTTTGCCTACATTTCTGCTCTCCCCCCTTAGCCTAGGGCACAGAGATGTCAGCCTACACACATGTGAGCTGACTCTGATTGAGGCCTTGGCAATCTAGGTTTCATCTCTTGATGACCAACTGCCAATTTTCCACAGATGTTGCCCCTCCCCCACCCCTTTCTCTTTCTTTGATGTCAGAAGAACAACTCTACCCTGCTTCTCGCCTCCCTCAAAAGTATCACCATCGTTCAGTCTTTTGGTCTCTGAGAAAGTGGGGTCTGGAATGTTCTGAAAAACCACATAATACTAGGTAGCACTTAAAAGCAATGAGCTAAAATGTGATCCAGTCTGGAAGCAATCAGTGTAAAGAAGCAAAGAGAATGAGCTCGCTCAACTGAAAATGTTACTTTATTTCAGTGTGGCAAAATATGTAAAGCACAAAGTTTATTATTTTATGAGCCAGCAAGATGGGCTCACCAGCAGGGGAAGGCAGTTGCTGCCAAATCCGACGATCTGAGTTCGATCCCCAGAACCCTTTATAGCAGAAGGAGAGAACTGGATCCCCAAAGTTGCCCTCTGATATCCACCAAAGCATTAAAGTACTGAGTCCACAAAAATTGTTTGGCTGCCATCATATAAGAAATTGCCATTTTGGGCTGGTGAGATGGCTCAGCGGGTAAGAGCACCCGACTGCTCTTCCAAAGGTGATAAGTTCAAATCCCAGCAACCACATGGTGGCTCACAACCATCCTTAATGAGATCTGGCGCCCTCTTCTGGAATGCCTGAAGACAGCTACAGTGTACTTACATATAATAAATAAAATAAATCTTTAAAAAAAAAAAAAAAAAANGGCGCCAGATCTCATTAAGGATGGTTGTGAGCCACCATGTGGTTGCTGGGATTTGAACTTATCACCTTCGGAAGAGCAGTCGGGTGCTCTTACCCGCTGAGCCATCTCACCAGCCCCCAGATTTTTCAAAACCTACTTTTAATAAGGATTTCCCAAATGCTTAGACCCCCTTCAGTATTTTTATACGCAAAATACAAATATTTTTGTTTTTATTATTTTGTATTTATGTGTATTGTATCATATGCAAGTCTGGTCGGTGCCCTCAGTGGTCAGAAGACCATATCAGATCTCCTTCAAGTTAAGTTACAGATGCTTGTGAGCCGCCATGTGGATGCTGGAAAATCACCTTGGTTCTTTGGAAGAACCAAGTGCTCCTAACCTGAGCTGTGTTTTCAGCCCTTAATTAATTTTTTAATCCTGGTTATACTCAGCCGGACAGTGGTGGCACACGCCTTTAATCCCAGCACTTGGGAGGCAGAGGCAGGCAGATTTCAAGAGTTCGAGGCCAGCCTGGTCTACAGAGTGAGTTCCAGGAAAGCCAGGGCTACACAGAGAAACCCTGTCTCGAAAAACCAAAAAAATAAATAAAATTTTAAAAAATTCCTTAAATACCCATTTGATAAGGAACCATTTGCACTTAAGGTATAAAAGGTCTTAAATGCTGCTGATGTCTTTCTTCAAATTAGGATAAGAAGATTTATCCCAAATCTTTTTTTGAGTATCTATAGTTAGAGTAAATGGAGTTAAAAATCTGTTATAGGGCCTTTTACCACTATAAGATTGATGTATCTTAATACTGGTGTGGCTAAGATATGACCCATGAAAAACCCATTTTCTTTTTTTTCCCTTTCCTTTTGTTTTCTTCTCTCTCTCTCTTTTTAAGATTTATTTATTTTTTTATGTATGAGTACATTGTTGTTGTCTTCAGACACACCAGAAGAGGGCATTGGATCCCATTACAGATGGTTTGGTTGTGAGCCACCATGTGGTTGCTGGGAATTGAACTCAGGACCTCTGGAAGAGCAGGCAGTGCTCTTAACTGCTGAGCCATCTCTCCAGCCCCTCTTTTTTTTTCTTTTGAGACTCCATCTGTTTTTATTTTATGTGTATGGATCTACGGGTACATAGACACACTTGTCTATGTGTGCAGTGCTCATCAAAGTCAGAAGATAGTGTCGGATCTTCTGGAACTGGAGTTTCAGAAGGTTGTGAGTCACCCTGTGGCTGCTGCAAGCCAAACCTGGGTCCTCTTCAGGAGCTTCTGATGTTCTCAAGCACTGAGTGAGCTCTCCAGCTCACCTGCTAAGAGAAGTTTTAGCTGAGTGGTGGTGGTGCACGCTAAGACTTCTCTTTTTTTAATACTATTTTTTAAAGATTCATTTATTTGGGGATGGAGAGATGGCTCAGAGGATAAGAGCACTGGCTGCTCTTGCAGAGGTCTGAGTTCAATTCCCAGCAACCACGTGGTGGCTCACAACCATCTGTAATAGAATCTGATACCCTCTTCTGGTATGTCTGAAGACAGCTACAGTGTACTTATATAAATAAAATAAATAAATAGATCTTTAAAAATATTTAATGTAATATATATTATGTGTGTATGTGTATATATATATATATATATATATATATATATATATATATATATATTCACAGACAAAGAGATCTCCATAAAAACCAAGACTGTGGGGGCTGGTGAGATGGCTCAGTGGGTAAGAGCACCCGACTGCTCTTCCGAAGGTGATGAGTTCAAATCCCACAACCACATGGTGGCTTACAACCACCCGTAATGAGATCTGACACCCTCCTCTGGTGCATCTGAAGTCAGCTACAGCGTACTTATGAATAATAATAATAAACAAATCCTTGGACCCGAGCGAGCAGGGCCGACCAGAGCGAGCGGGGCAAGACCAGAACGAGCAGGGTTGACCGGAACGCGGAAAAAAAAAAAAAAAACGATTAAAAAAAAAAACAAAAAACAAAAAACAAAAAAACCCAAGACTGTGAATGTCAATGTTTGTTGGGCTTTTATCTATCAGTCTCACTGTGAAAAGGAAACAACGGGCTGGAGAGATGGCTCAGTGGTTAAGAGCACTGACTGACTGCTCTTCTAGAGGTCCTGAGTTCAATTCCCAGCAACCACATGGTGGCTCACAACCATCTGTAATGGGATTTGATGTCCTCTTTTGGAAGAGGGTGAAAGTGTACTCATGCATAAAATAAATAAATCTTAAAAAAAAAAAAGGAAACAACACAAAAACCTTTAAAGAGCACTAAACATTGGTTTGGTTTGCTCCATTTCATTATTCTTTGCTAAGGACACGCATGTGTTGGTTTGCCTTACGTGGCCTTGTTGAGCTCAACTTGTAATAACACTGCCACTGTCCTGTGGGGTCCTATTTATATTCCTCCGTCACAGGTCCTTCCGCGTGTGTGCTATATCAAAATATCCTTTCACCCGTTTCTGCTTCAAGAAAACAAGTCTTTCACGTGTTCGCTTTAGCAAGACATGCTCTCATCTATGTGCCCCAACAAAACATCATTTGACAGAACTCACTTTCCAAAGAAACTGGGAAGTTTCCACTTCATGTGCTATTACATCTAACCCAGGAAGCCAATATGAAATTGTCTAGGAGATATATTATACATAACAAACACGAAGTGGGTCCTATCTCCACCTCTCTAGCACTGGGATTGCAGGCAAACACACACACACACACACACATACACAATGTTCTAGGTTCAAACTGAAGTTTCCACATTTGTGCAGCAAGCCCTTTACCACCTGACTGGCTGAGCCCTTTCCCAGCCCCTAAGAACTAGTTCCGTTTTAGGAAGATGAGACGTTTGTCAGCCACAACGGTTGCCTGTCTTTCCTCTAGACACTGTCTTTCCACTGGGGTTGTTTATGTCTGTCACATAGACCTTGTTCCTTCACTCCGGTAGATAGGTTTTCTCCCAGGCATCTACCACCAAGCCCTGCCTCGCTTCCTCATGACATTTGGCCTATTGGTGTCTTGTGTCCTGATTTCGGTAGCTGCAGTTCATAATCAAAGGATGGAATGCTTATCTAGCTTCCCGGGGTTCTCATTCCCCAAGCCCAACACAAAAACCGCTTAGCATGTTCTCGGTAAAACACACAAAACTGCCTTCAATTCTGCCTCCCGCGGAAACCACTTCCTGCTCCATCTTCGTCCGGGCTTCTGTGGCTCTCTGGGTATGTATTTACTCCTAGGACCTCTGGGGAGCCTGCAGCTCCCTTTTCCTCTCTCCGTGTTTACCCTGCTTCCCAGTGCAGGCCACATTGTGGGAGTTTCCTGCCTGTTCATCCCCACAGCAGCTTCACTGTCTCTCCTTGACACCTCTGGGTCTCCTGGGGCCTCGGAATCACCTTCCTTCCGGTGTCTGAGTCCCGGTGTCTGAGTTCTGCTGCCACCTCCCCAAGGGCTTCAGGATGCTTCTTTTTGGTTACTGCCGCCTACCCGGAGGGATGTCCAAGGCTCCTCAGGCTTTGCTTGTGGTCCCGGCCTTGAGTTCATTAGGCAGTTTGTGAATTCCGTCTGTTCATTACTTGGCTTCCCGACCTTGCTCAGATTCCTTCTTTCTTGGACCCCCTCCTACTACAGCATCCACCCATTGGTCGACCTACTTCCTCCAGGAGACCCTGTCTAAGGCCCGCCTCCTTCTCTAGCCCCTCCTCTTTCCGCCTCCGTTCCGTGCCCCCCTCCCTTCTCTGACCTCGTGCTTTTATGACCTATGGACAGAAACTTCCCGTTTCCTGTTGTGTCTCCCATCCTGATTGTGCATTGAGAGTTTTTCACTGACATTTGCGCCTCACTGGCCTTTAGAGCTCGTACCTTAGTGAATACTGAATGAGTCTGAGGCTTAGAAGGATGACCGGCAGCCGGGCGTGGTGGCGCACGCCTTTAATCCCAGCACTCGGGAGGCAGAGGCAGGCGGATTTCTGAGTTTGAGGCCAGCCTGGTCTACAGAGTGAGTTCCAGGACAGCCAAGGCTACACAGAAAAACACTGTCTCGAAAAAAACCAAAAAAAAACCAAAAAAAAAAAGAAGGATGACTGGCTTCAAACTGTCCTGCGCGACCCACCCCCAGCTCTCCAGTAGGGGCCACCCCAGCCCATCCAGGTCGATGTGCAAAACCTCTGTACCACATCTGCCTTGCTCCCAACCTCTTCTGCCACCTAGGTTCTCTGTGACTGCGTTCATTCATCCGTCAGAGGTAGAAACAAAACAAAACACGGTGGTGAGAATTATAAAGGCCTAGAGCTCTGTGTACCTGCAGACGGCAGTGTGATAATAAACAATCTGGAAGGACTGGGTTTTTTTTCAATGTACTTTTTAAAACTTATTTTTTTATTTCATTCTTCTTGGGAATACGCCTGTGTTGCTGTGTGCCTATGCAGGTCGTCGTACAACTTGTGTGGAGTTAGACCTTTATTCTGTTTCTGGTTTGCAAGAATCCTTACTTACTGTGCTGTCTTGACAGCCCAGATAGTGTCTTGTTGTTGTTGTTGTTGTTGTTGTTGTTGTATTTGAGAAAGGCTCTCATGTAGCCCAGGCTGGTCTCCAACTAACTAAGCAACAGAAAAGAATCTTGAACTCCTACTCCCCCGTCTGCACCTCCTAAGAGCTTTGAATTCCCAATTGCCAGGGTAGTGGGGCATGACCTTGAACTTCTGACCCTCCTGCTTCTACCTCCCAAGGCTGGGGTTATAGGTCCTTGGTTACAACACCCAGTTTATGACTGATGGGAACTGAACCTAGGTCTTTCTGCACGCTAAGTGAGCAACTCTATCAACCCAGCTACAACCCCACTCCCTGTTTTGAAACCATTCTTACTTCACTCATTTATATCTCTACGTGGGTATGTGGGTATGTGTTTGCAGAGATGTTCTGTTTAGCTCTTTTTTTTTTTTTTAAAGATTTATTATTATATCTAAGTACACTGTAGCTGTCTTCAGAGGCACCAGAAGAGGACGTCATATCTCATTATGGATGGTTGTGAGTCACCATGTGGTTGCTGGGATTTGAACTCAGGACCTTCAGGAGAGCAGTCGGTGCTCTTAACCACTGAGCCATCTCTCCAGCCCCCCTGTTTAGCTCTTTGCAGGCTTGACACAAGCTAGAGTTGTTTGGGAAAAGGGAACCTCTATTGAGGAGATGTCTGGACCAGAAGATTCTGTGGCCTGGTTTCTGAGACATCTTCTTCGTTAATGGTTGACTTGGGAGAGCCCAGCCCATGGAGGGTGGGGTCAGTGTTCCTGGTTAGTAAGAAAGAAGGCACTGGAGAGGCAGAGGCAGGCGGATCTCTCTGAGTTTGAGACCAGCCTGGTCTGCATAGTGAGTTCCAGGTGAGCCAGGACCATTACACAGAGAAACCCTGTCTCAAAATACAACAGCAACAACAGTAGCAACAAAAACAAAAAAAAAAAAAAAAGAAAAAGAAGAAAGGCAAACAAGCAAGCAGGCTGAGCAGGTCAGTAAGCAGGACTTGCCCATGGCCTCTGGTTCCGCTCCTGCCTACAGGTTCCGGCCTTGAGTTCTTACCTGACTTCCTTCAATGGTGGACCTTAAAGTAGAGCTGTAAACTGTAATAAACTGTGTCCTCCCCAAGCTGGGTGGTATGTGCCACAACCATAGAAACCTAGCTAAGGCAGGACGTCAGAGGACAACTCGTGAGACGTGATTCTTACTCCCAGAACATCCAGATTGGTGGGTGTAAGGTGAGTGAGTGCCTTTACCTGCTGTGGTGACAAGTGCCTTTACCCGCTGAGCCACCTAGCCAAAGACAGTTTCTGCATTCCGGAAGCAGGGTGTCCCCGTAACTGGGATGAGTAAGTGAGGTTGACCTTGAACTCCAGAAGCTTCTGTCTCTACCTCCCAGATTCTGGGGTTTACCAGCATTACGCCACCATACCCAGGTCTCCAGAACACATTTTTATGGGCAGCTTACTCAGATCCTGAAAGAAAAGAAGCTACGAGTCACCGTTGGCCGTTGGGTACTTGGCTAGAATTGCATCAACCTTTTTTTTTTTTTTTAATGTGCCAGTGAGTTTTTTGTTTTTTGTTTTCCCCCTCTTGACTGTCTAGATGAATCTGAAGGAGAACAAACATCTTGATAACATTTGTGACTCTGACTTTCCTGACCATTCCCAGGCACACCCTTCCAGATATTTAATTCCTCTTTTTGGGTCTCTGAAATGCATTCCCATTACAGTCTTGCCCAATTGCTCTTAAATTTTTCCTTCCCCCCTGAGGCCTTGTGGTTCATGCTGTTTTCTCTCCCTTCATGGAATATGTTAGGCACGTCTCCTCTCATCTCCTCTTACAGACTCTGACCTCCTCCCACCCTCCTTCCTCCCACTGTCCTAGGAGCGGCAGCTGTCCTGCCTCCGCAGCTGATGTAGGGGTGTAGGACTCACACCTTACCCTCAGGCCGTCAGCTGAGCACGAAGGGGATGACAGCTGGTTCTGTGGGCACAATGGCCGCATTCTGTACTCAGACTCGCCTGGGCCTCGTCCTTTTCCCTGGCCAGAGCAACTGTTTTCAAGGACAGTCTGGCTCCACCTGTCTGCTCTACCCATCCCCTTCAGCAACCTCTGCCCTCTTTAGTCTGGTATACTCGTGTCTTAGAGAACACTTCTAGCATGTCCCGCCAGACTGCCTCTCCGTGGGCTTGTCATTGTCTGAAGTTAACTGGTGGGAGACATCTCTGACCTCGGGGAAGGTGAGGTTTACTGAGTGTCTGCTCAGCTCTCAATATTCAGACACAGGCTCCACTAAGGTAAATGGTTGCAGGTCTGTCAACCCAAGCAGATCTACAGTTGCAGATCTATTAACCTGTGTTAAGGGACAGGGTTAGTATCTGTCTTGTGCCTGCCCACCTCCCTAGATTTGGCATAAAAGTCTCCATCCCTTCTCCTAAGTCAGAGTGACCTTCGGCGCCTGCTCCTTGGTAAGGCTGCCCTGGCTGTTTTTTAAGACTTCTTATGTGAAGGTTGGAGATATTGCTCAGTGAGTAGAGTGCTTGCCTACCACACACAAGACTTGGGGTACCACATAAATCAAGTGTCGGTGGCACACGCTTGTCACCTAGTGCTCAGGAGGTAGAGACAGGAGGGCTGGAAGTCCAAGATCGTCAGTCAGTTACATGTGAAGTTTGAGGCTACATGAGACCCTGTCGAAAATAAAAGCAAAAGCTGGACGTGGGACTTCCACTCAAGTGAAGTCAGATCCTTGACTATTGAAGGAAGGATTTTTAGGATAAGTCAGAGTACATGAGTTTGTTGTTATTTTTGTTTTTTGAGATAGGGCCTCTCTCTACTCGTAATCCTGACTATCGTGGAACTCACTAGGTAGACCAGGCTGGTCTCAGGGATCCTCCTGCCTCTGGCTCCCTAGAGAATTATTTACCCAAAATATGAGTGCAGGTTGAGAGAGAGAGAGAGAGAGAGAGAGAGAGAGGTCTATTATATCTATATGATTCTGGGTTTTCTGAGCCACATTGCTCAACGGATGTGATCACAACAGATTTAAAGATTAATGTTTAGAGATTAAGTTTAGCACATTCCTCCCCCTCTCTCTTTAGGCAAGTCTCCTAACACAGGCTGGCTTCCAATTGGATCATCCCGCGTCTACATCTGGAATGCTGGGATAACAGGCATGGACCACACCAGTTTCATGCAGTGCTAAGGATCAAACCTAGAGCTTCATGCAAGCAAGCAAGCAAGCAAGCAAGCAAGCAAGCAAGCAAGCAAGCAAGCATTTAACCAGCTCTGTTCCATCCCTAGCCCCTTTCTCTTCTCTTAAAGAATTTCCTGGGGCTGGAGAGATGGCTCAGCAGGTAAGAGCACTGACTGCCCTTCCAGAGGTTCTGAGTTCAAATCCCAGCAACCACATGGTGGCTTACAACCATCTGTAATGAGATCTCATGCCCTCTTTTGGTGTGTCTGAAGACAGCTACACTGTACTTATGTATAATAAAACAATCTTTGGGCAAGAGCGAGCAGAGACTAAGAGAGTACAGTTGACTGGAGCAAGCAGAGGTCCTAAAAATTCAAATCCCAACAACTACATGAAGGCTCACAACCATCTGTTCAGCTACAGTGTACCCATATACATAAAATAAATATATCTTTTGGGGGGGCTGGTGAGATGGCTCAGCGAGTAAGAGCATCCGACTGCTCTTCCGAAGGTGATGAGTTCAAATCCCAGCAACCACATGGTGGCTTACAACCACCCGTAATGAGATCTGACGTCCTCCTCTGGTGCGTCTGAAGTCAGCTATAGTGTACTTATGAATAATAATAAATGAATCCTTGGACCGGAGAGAGCAGGGACTGAGCAAGTGGGACTGACTGGAGCGAGCGGGGCAGACCGGAGCGAGCGGGGCCAACAGGAGTGAGAAAAAAAATATATCTTAAAAAAAATTAATAATTCTGGAGTATTTTGTTCAGGATGAGAGGGGAGTTCTAAGACAGTACTAATGTCAGAAACATTATAGGTAAACATAATTTATTCCTAGTTCTTATTTTTGTTATTATGTATGCATATGGATGTTTTTCCCACATGTATGTCTGTGTAGCATGTATATACCTGGTGCCAATAGAGGCCAGAAAAAGGGGTTGGGTTCTCTGGCCATGATCCACCTTGTGGTTGCTGGGAATCAAACCTGAGTTCTCTGGAAGAGCAGCCAAAACAAGGATGTTAAAAACAACAAATAAGGCCCTGAGACAATGGCTCAGCTGTTAAGAGCACTGGCTGCTCTTCCAGAGCTTCAGAAGCAGGGCATGTGGTGAACTTTTTGCAGAATTCCAGTTTGTTAAAGGAGTAATGGTAGTAATGGCTCAGGAGGCGTGGCCTCGATGGAGGAAGGCTCAGGAGGTGTGGCTTTGATGGAGGAAATGTATCTCAGGGGTGGGCTCTAAGACTCCCTTACCTTCAGTTTGATTGCAGTTCAAGGTATGAGTTCAGTTTCCCTCTCCTGGTGGCCTGCCTGAGGCTTGTTTCCTCATATCCCTGGCATGGCGGATGGACTCTTACCCCTCTGAACCATGAGCTAAAATAAACTTTCTTCCCTAGGTAGCTTTTGATCTTGGTATTTTATTGCTGCAGCAATACCAGTAACTAATATTTGAACTTCAGGTTCTCCTGCCTCCATGCTGGGATAGCAGACATGTGTCACCACACCCAGTTTACATGGTGTAACATGGGCAATGGTTCTCAGCCTTCCTAACTTTAACACAGTTCCTCATATTCTGGTGACGCCCCCCAACCATAAAATAATTTAGTAGGACTCTAAGTTTGTTACCATTGTGAACCATATGTAAATAGCTGCTATGCAAGATATCTGATATGCAACCCGTGTGAGAATCCTTTTACTCTCAGAGGGGTTGAGACCCACAGGTTGAGAACCACTGTGCTAAGGGCTCAACCCCCCCCCCCCCAAGGCTTTGAGTATATGCCATATCAACAGAGCTGCAACCCAGTCCCTAGATAGAGTTTTAATTGCAGGTCCTCGTGGCCATGGAGTGCTCTGGAGCCCCTGGGTAGAGAAATACAGACCACCATAGGAGGAGAAGGAGGCTCCGTGCTCCCAAGTCTGGCCAGAACCCGTTAACTCTATTAAACTCTCACCAAGGCATCTTCACATTGCCTGGACACTGCCCATGACCCTGCTTGACCCTTGGTGTCTGCAGCCTCTTTCCCACTTGTTGCACCTTGTGTGTAACCGGCATGTGACGAGAACACAAACGCTCATTCTCAACACCACGGCCTGACGACCTTAATGCTTACAGATAGATGGAAGGCTGTGAGGGTTTCCAGAATGCCAAATACGGGCATTTTCTTTTCTTTTCTTTTCTTTTCTTTTCTTTTCTTTTCTTTTCTTTTCTTTTCTTTTCTTTTTTTTCCTGTTGACCTTGAGGAAACAGAAGGTCCTCAAAGCAGCCTGCTCTTTCCTGCCCTCCCCCGCCCCTGCTCCCACCCCCACCCCGTTTCCTCGAGATTATGGGAAACCCAGGTCTGGAAGTACACACCAGACCCTCTGTTAGTGGTGATGTTAGGGTAAGTCTGGGGCCTGGGAGCCCTAACAGGCTGTCCTTAGACACCAGTCTCCAAGAGGCCAAGTGTAAACATGATCGATTAACAATAAAAAGCTAAATAAAGAAGGGTGTGTTCAATGTGTCCACACGTCGAAGGAGGGAAACAGAACCCAGAGGACCAGTTAGCTCTCAAGTCCATAGTCATGGTTCCTGGCATGACTTTAAGTTTAAAACAGAAAGTGTTCTAGCTTGCTTTCTACTGCTATGATAAACACTATGACCAGAAGCAACATTTAGAGGAGTTTACATCATCTTACAGCTTCTAGCTTATCATGGAGGGAAATCAGGACAGAACCTGGAGATAGAAATTGAAGCAGAGGGCTGGTGAGATGGCTCAGCGGGTAAGAGCACCCGACTGCTCTTCCGAAGGTGATGAGTTCAAATCCCAGCAACCACATGGTGGCTTACAACCACCCGTAATGAGATCTGACGCCCTCCTCTGGTGCGTCTGAAGTCAGCTACAGCGTACGTACTTAAGAAGAATAATAAAGAAAACGAATCCCTGGACTGGAGAGACCAACCGGAGCGAGCAGAGCTGAACGGGGACTGACGGAGCGAGCGGGGCGGCCGGAGCGAGTGGAGCCTGCCGGAGCAAGCGGGGTCGAGTGGAGCAAGCAGGGGTTGACCAGAACAAGGGGAAAAAAAAAAAAAAAAAAGAAATTGAAGCAGAGGCCATGGAGGAATGTTGCCTAATGGCTCTTTAGATTCGACTCCAGCTACCTTTCTAGGATACTACTATTTATTTTATATATATGTACAGCTGGGGCTATACAGAGAAACCCTGTCTTGTTTGGCTGTGGGTGTATGTATCAGTCTGAGTCAGCGGCTGGGTGGAGCCTCTCAGAGGACAACATGCTCCTGGCAACAAGCATAACAGACTATCGTTAATAGTGTTAGGGACTAGTGCTTGCCTGTGGATGAGTCTCGGCTCATCCCTGGCTGTCCTGGAACTCACTTTGTAGACCAGGCTGGCCTCGAACTCAGAAATCCGCCTGCCTCTGCCTCCCAAGTGCTGGGATTAAAGGCGTGCGCCACCACTCCCGCTATGTGGATGGGTCTTAAGGCAGCGTTCTTACCAGCCGTGAAAATACTAGAGGCAGGCTAAGGAGATCCAGCAGGAAGGGTTATTAGGGAACAGACGAGAGAGAAGGAGGTGCACCACAGAGAAGTTAAACCCAGGATGGGGTGGAGAGAGACAGAGGATGAAGATTAAACACATTCCTCGGATGCAACCACTGTCTTTCCTTGCCCCACCCGCTTGCTTGATTTCCTCATTGTTGCCAGACACAATAGCCTGTTTCCTCTCTGGGTCTCCCCAGCCCGGGGACTTGGAGCTACTCCATGGTTGCTTGAGACAGGAATTGGGAAGGAATATATATATCTGAAGCCGGCTGTGGAAGCTGAGGCTGGAAAAGGCGCAGTGTGACGTACTGTGTTGTGTACGCGGTCATGGGAGTAGGGGTGGGGGTTGTGGGGGTGGGGCAGTGTCACAGCATTCATAGGTATTAAGCTTCGGGGCTCTTTGTAGTTTGGGGGTTCCCAGAGGGAGCCTTCCAAGCCTGTTTTTTGTCCACGTTGTCCTGTTGCGGTTATTAACTGGCCCGGCAAAAATCAAGATATTCTAATGAAACTCTTGTGTCTCTCAATTTAACAGATTTCTAAAGCAATGGAGCCCAAAGAAATGAAAGATTTCCCAGAAGCCTCCCAGCGTCACCCAAACCAGGATCTTCTCTCCGGAAGTCCTGCAAGCTGAGGCTGGAGGGACCTGATCCGCAAATCTGGAGAGATAACAAACCACACCGCGTTGACCTTGGTGCCACTTGGTTCCCAAAGCGCGACCAGAAACAATCTGGGAAACATGCTTTGAGCCCAGCATTGAGGATCTTCTCAACTAGTTAAGCCCCCTAGACTTACAAACTAACTCATCGTGAACTCCAGTTTCGTTCTGTTTTTTTCAGAGACAGGGTTTCTCTGTGTGGCTCTGGCTGTCCTGGAACTCACTTTGTAGACCAGGCTGATTTGGAACTCACAGAGTTCACCTGTCTCTGCCTCGTGACTGCTGGGATAAAAGGTGTGCCCCACAATCACCAGGTTTACCCCAGTTTGTTGTTGTTTGTTTGTTGTTATTGTTGTTTTTATTTTTTAAGATTTATTTATTATTATAAATGGGCACACTGAAGCTGTCTTCAGATAGTACGGTTGGTTGTTGTGAGCCACCACCATGTAGTTGCTGGGATTTGAACTCAGGACCTTGGGAAGAGCAGTCAGTGCTCTTACCCGCTAAGCAATCTCACCAGTCCCTGTTTTTATTTTTTATAGGTTGGTGATTTTAATGTTAGAGAACCTTTTTTTTTTTTTTTTTTTGGTTTTTCCAGACAGGGTTTCACTGTATAGCCCTGGCTGTCCATGTGACTGAGTCCACGTTGTCCTGTTGCAGTTATTAACTGGCCCTGCAAAAATCAAGATGTTCTAATGAAACTCTTGTGTCTCTCAATTTAACAGATTTCTAAAGCAATGGAGCCTAAAGAAATGAAACAAGAGTTTCATTAGAACATCTTGATTTTTGCAGGGCCAGTTAATAACCGCAACAGGACAACGTGAACTCAGTCTGTAGACCAGGCAGGCCTTGAACTCAGAAATCTGCCTGCCTCTGCCTCCCAAGTGCTGGGATTAAAGGCGTGTGCCACCACTGCCCGGCGTTTGAGAACCTTTTAAATTTTTTATTTTTATTTTATTACCCAGGCTGGTCTTGAACTCATGAACTCACCACATGACACCAGCAGCCCTTAAGCTCTCTGACCCTCTGCCTTCAGCTCTGGAATGCTGAGATTACAGCTATGCATTGCTACACCTGGTTTTAGCTTTCCTTTCCATCGCCAGAAATGCTTTGTCTTGGATTACAGCATAATCTCCAGACCCAGCTTCAGGAATGTGAAACTTTAAAAAAAAAAAAATAATTATAGGGGGCTGGTGAGATGGCTCAGTGGGTAAGAGCACCCGACTGCTCTTCCGAAGGTGATAAGTTCAAATCCCAGCAACCACAAAAGAAAAAAAAAATTATTATTTTATAAATTCATACATATACACAGTGTATCTTAATCATAAATATCTCTAACAGCTCTCCCCTACTCTCTCAGATATCCCTCAACAATCCTTTTTGTTTCTGGGTTTGTTTGTTTTGGGTTTTTTTTGTTTTTTTTGTTTTTGTTTTTTTTTTTTGCGTAATCTCTTGAGTTTGGATAGTGTTGCCTGCTGCAATGTTGACTGATCTCACCAGCTCCAACTGTGCAGGTCTTGTGCAATTGGTGAGCTTAGTACAAAGCCATGTCGTGAGAGAAGAGAGCATTGCACAACAGTCCTTCTCATCCTTTCTGCCTCCTGCTCCGTGATCTTCCCTGAGGATTTGTTTGTCTGTTTGTTTGTTTGATTTTTCGAGACATGGTTTCTCTGTGCAGCCCTGGCTATCCTGGAACTCACTTTGTAGACCAGGCTGGCCTCAAACTCAGAAATCCACCTGCCTCTGCCTCCCAAGTGCTGGGATTAAAGGCATACGCCACCACACCTGGCTCTTCCCTGAGTTTTGTGGGGAGTAAATATAAACATCCCACTCAAGGCTGAATACCGAGCTGTCGCTTATTCTCAAAATGTTGATGAGTTAGGAGTCTCCGCTTTGGGCTAGAGAGAGGGCTCAGGGGTTAAGAGCACTGGATGCTCTTCTAGAGGTCATGAGTTTGATTCCCAGCAACCGCATAGTGGCTCACAACCATCTGCAGTGGGATCTGATGCCCTCTTCTGGTGTGTCTGAAGACAGGGTACTCGTCTGTGGGTATAAACACAAATATTTGTAAGGTGGTTTGACAGCATGTCCTGGAAAACAGTTGTAAGTTTTCCAGGAAGGCCTACGACCTTCAGAGCCATCCTACAACCTTCAGAGCTGTGGGCATTTGACCAAGTTTTTCAGTACCAAGCATGAGTTTGCTCTGTTGGAGACAATCCTCAAATTCAAGGAGAAAGTGGTTGGTTGTTCCTGTAACATTCATACCAGTATTGCACCAATAGGCCTACCCTGCCTGTCAAGCTAATACACAGAGGCCCACCTCTGAATAAGACTATATGACTTTCCTCTTGCTGCAGCCTGCAAAACCTTTCATTGCAGTGAAAGCTAACCAGCAAGGGAAAGCGGGAATGTGACACTTTTAGGGGAAGATTTAATTGGGAGGCCAGATTCTGCTACTTCAAAACTTACCTCTTTGCCACGGTGATTATTTCAACTGGCTATTTTGAGAAACTGTAGACACAGAGGTCTCTCTGTAAAGCTGCCCTTTTGTGAAGGAAAGGAAACGCTCACTTGTAAAGTCTTCTGTACCAGGAAGACAGCTATTCTAAAGTAACTTTTACCACAAAGGTTTCTTTCTTTTCTTGCAATGAGAGCGGTCCAGTGCAAGGTCAGCAGCCCTACGCCGCCGGAGACTTTTATCTACATAAATGAGACGATCTATTCTCCATAACTTTTTCTGTGTCTCAGCCTCCTCTGGTTTGTTTCTGTTACCCCCAGACGGCCTCACTCATGCAGCTATTCTGAACCTGGAGTTACAGATAGTTATGAGCCATCGTGTGGTCTCAGGATGGTACACAGACATGAATGCTTGCTAACAACCTCACCTTTTTTTTTTTTTAAACTCACATTAGTCCTTGTAAAATTAAAATCTGTGTCACTTATTAATGTGTTTTTTTTGGGGGGGGGAACAATTCAATTCATATACTGGTTAAACAACTGAGAAAGGACATTGGACACAGCAGTATTTTTTTCCTCCAGGCAAAGCCTTAGACAGAACTTATTATTCTCTGAGACACAGTTAAGAAACAGTAAGGAGGCCATTTGTGCCTGGAGTAGAGAGTAAGGGAGGCAAAAATCAGAGGCTGGAGAGATGGCTCAGGGGATCAGAGCCCTTAACTGTTCTTCCAGAGGAACCAGATTGGATTCCCACCATCCACACAGTGGTTCATAGCCATCTGCAATTTCAACTCTAGACCAATGCCCCCTTCTCAGTTTGGCAAGCGCTGCATGAATGCAGTACATAAATATACATGCAGAGTTTGCTGATGAGATGGCTCAGCGGTTAAGAGCACTGACTGTTCTTCTGAAGGTCCTGAGTTCAAATCCCAGCAACCACATGGTGGCTCACAACCATTCATAATGAGATCTGACACCCTCTTCTGGTGTGTCTGAGGACAGCTACAGTGTACTTACATATAATAATAAATAAATCTTAAAAAGATATATATAGGGCCAGGCGTGGTGGCACACGCCTTTAATCCCAGCACTCAGGAGGCAGAGGCAGGCGGATTTCTGAGTTCGAGGCCAGCAGTTCGAGGCCAGCCTGGTCTACAAAGTGAGTTCCAGGACAGCCAGGGCTATACAGAGAAACCCTCTCTCGAAAAACCAAAAAAAAAAAAAAAAAAAAAAAAAAAAAATATATATATATATATATATATATATATATATATATATATATACACATGCAGATGAAATGCTCATATACATCAATTAAGAAGGAAGAAATAGGGAGAGATGGTTCAGCAGTTAAGGGCACTGGCTTCTCTTCCAGAAAACCTACGATTTGGTTCCCAGCACCCATGTGGTAGCTCACAGCTGTCTGTAAAATTCCAGTCCCAAGGGATCTGATACCTTTTTATGACCACCGTAGACATTCCTGTGGGTTCCAGACACACTTGTAGACAAAACACCATATACATAAAATAATCATAACACATATTTTAAGATTTGTTTTATATGTATAGCTGTTTGTTTACAAGTATGTATGTGCACCATGCACATATTTGGTGCCCATAAAAAACATCATGGAGCATCAGATTCTGTGATACAGCAGTTGTGAATCATTGTGAATCATCATGTGTGTAGTGGTAACTGAACCCAGGTCCTCTGCAAGAACATCCAGTGCTCTTAATCTGCCAAGCCCCGATAAGATATTTTTTAAAGCAAAAGAAATTATGAGCATACTTTAAAAGTACATCAAATATTTATTAAAAAGGAATTAGAAGCTAAATCAGGAAGCCCAAGGAGGTTACATTACCCAGGGCCTTTGCAGGTGATAAGGAGACCCTTTGAATATTTGTGTGTGTTTATTTGTTTTTATGTTGTTTTTTTTTTTTGGTTTGTTTCAGAGCTGAGATCTGGGGGTGAAATATGGGGTCTCAACCTTGTAGGTAAAAGGCCTGTTACTGAGCTACAAATCCTGAAACCGTGGCCTTAACTGTTAGTTAAATATGAGATTGGGTGAGGAGTGGGCTGGAGAGATGGCTCAGTGGTTAAGAGCACTGGCTGCTCTTCCAGAGGTCTTGAGTTCAATTCCCAGCAACCACATGGTGGCTCACAACCATCTGTAATGGGATCTAAAGCCCTCTTCTGGTGTGTCTGAAGACAGAAGCAGTATACTTACATATATCAAATCAATCAATCAATCAATTGGTATGTAAATAAATAAATATGAGATGAACAGTAGGAAGAGGAGGAGGGCAGATTCCAATTCATGTTTTCTTTCTTTCTTTCTTTCTTTTTTTTTTTTTGGTTTTTCGAGACAGGGTTTCTCTGTATAGCCCTGGCTGTCCTGGAACTCACTTTGTAGACCAGGCTGGCCTCAAACTCAGAAATCTGCCTGCCTCTGCCTCCCGAGTGCTGGGGATTAAAGGTGTGTGCCACCTGCAGGTGTACATGCACATAGAGCTATCATATATATTTAGTAAGTCTTCAGGGAAAAAAATGAAGTTTGAAGCTATCTTTGCACAAAGTGAGTTCAAGGCCAACCTGGCCTACATAAGATCTTGTCTGAAAAACTCCAAAACAAAAATCACACTGGAACACAGGATGAAGGAAGTTACATCAGCACCACTGTGAACAAATGAGAAAGGATTTGCTTGTGAGACAAATATCTGGGAGGAAGGTGAAGCCCCACCCAAGAGCATATGAATGTACATAAGCTTGGTTTATTACTATTTTAAGTTTTTTATTTGAAAATATATATAAAAAAAGAAAATATATCTATATAAAAAGAAAATCTGTTCCTGTGTCGGCAGCAAATGTTCTTTTTTTTTTTCCTTTTAAGATTTATTTATTTACTTTATTTATATGAGTGCATTGGCCCTGTCTTCAGACACTCCAGAAGAGGGCATCAGATCCCATTATAGATGGTTGTGAACCACCATGTGGTTGCTGCGAATTCAACTCAGGACCTCTGGAAGAGCAGTCAGTTCTCTTAATCACTGAGCCATCTCTCCAGTTCCATGAGTTTGTTTTTTTTTAAAAAGCTGGGTGTGTGTGGGCACATGGTTTTGATCCCAGCATTTGGGAGACTAGGGGTAGGGGTAAGGGTGTGTGGATCCCTGTGAGATCTATACAGTACATTCCAGAACAGCTAGGGCTATATAGAATAATAGGCTTCTGTCTTAGATAATAAGTCTCTTGGATGATATAATAAACCAAATTGAGCCAAATTTAAAAAGTATAAAAGCAGGTTTATTGGAGACAGCTCTCGAGTGGGTTTACCGATCTCAGAGAATCAGAGGAGGCCAGAGAAATCTCCATGCAGACAGGGGCAATGAGGCAGACAGACAGACAGACAGACAGACAGACAGATAATACTGAGAGCGCTGGGATGGAGCTCTGGGCTGGCTGGGGGCCCTCTTATCTGCAGCACCCACTTTGCACACCTGTTGGAGGCAGATGATGATGTAAGCAGCTGCCAGGTCCCTGAGAACAGACCAGTAGCATCACGTGGATACAAACATAGTTTTTTTTTTTTTTTTGGTTTTTCCAGACAGGGTTTCTCTGTATAGCCCTGGCTGTCCTGGAACTCACTCTGTAGACCAGGCTGGCCTCGAACTCAGAAATCCGCCTGCCTCTGCCTCCCGAGTGCTGGGATTAAAGGCGTGCGCCACCACGCCCGGCTCAAACATAGGTTTTTGTTGTTGTTGTTTTTTTCTTTTTGCAAATTGTATGTGTGTGTCTGTGAGTGCTGAGCCAGTTCAGGCCAGAAGATGTTGGATCCCCTGATAATGGAGGTACGTGGTTGTGAGACACCTGACATGGGCACTAGGGACCGTATTCAGGACCTTTGGATGTGAGGTTTCACTCCCGAGCCGAGCCGTCCCACCATCCCTGAAAATTCCAATTTGAAAGAAAAGCCATGTAGATTTACTGGTGAGCCGACACAGCAGCAGGAAGCAAGGAGTCTAGGGAAATACCCAAATCACTGGAAATAAGCCAATTCCAGTTACAGAAGCCTGGAAAACCTAGGGAAGGGTCAGCTCTGGGGTGCGGCCTGGCCGTTTACCCAGCGTGATCCTGAGGAAGGTATCCTGATTCTCTACCTCAGGTCCCTTATCTTTTGAATAGCTGCCACTGTCACTTCCCAGCCAGGTGGAGGTGAGAAATTGAGCAAGACCAAGAACTCAAGACTCACCCGTTTTTGCTAGGTATCCAGCCACACAGCGGTGACAGGCCCATGGGGTGTGGGGGAGGGGAGTGAGGGGGTGGGTAGGGTAGGTGGGACAGGCTTGTGGCTGCTGAATCACATCAAATCAAACGAGAGAGAAGCGTGCTCCCCGTAGATCTACATTCTTGCCTCTCTCCATGTTTCCATTTTTTAAAAAACGATTTATTTATTATTATACATAAGTACACTGTAGCTGTCTTCAGATGTGCCAGAAGAGGGCATCAGATCTTATGGGTGGTTGCAAGCCACCATGTGGTTGCTGGGATTTGAACTCAGGACCTTTGGAAGAGCAGTCAGTGCTCTTATCCGCCGAGCCATCTCGCCAGCCTCATGTTTCCATTTTTATTTATTTATTTTTTTATGTTTCCATTTTTAATCTTTAGTCTTTTCTTCCTTCAGGGTCTTTGATACTGATGGGGACAGCTAATGACAGATAAGAAGGGACCATATTCCCACAGCTTTGAAGTTTGCAAAAAAACACTTCATGCATACTCTATTAGTTCTCTAAAAGAACAGAACCGATGGGATGAGTATATCAAAATTAAATAATTTAATTAAACCAACTAGGAGCTGGAGGGACGGCCAATCCAGCAGAAATCTGAGCATCTGCCTTGGCCACGCCCTTTGGATCTGGAGCTTCTTCCTGCAATCAAGGCAATCAGGGCAGTTCTGAAGGAGAGGCTCCCTACGTAGATGATTTTAATTTGTGGCAAGTTGACATTGAAACCAACCATAACAGCCACCATCTGCACTGAACCCAGCCTGGAATTACAGCTGCTTTCTGAGGCAGGAGTGGGGGTGGGGGTGGGGGTGGGGGTGGGGAGTGGATGAAAATATTAAAACAAAACATACTGTGTGGCAGAGGCAGGAGGATGTCTGTGAGTTCCAGGCCAGCCAGAGCTACATAGATAAACCCTATACCAAAACAAACAAACAAACAAACAAACAAAAACAAAAACAAACAAACAAAAAAACCTAACCAGATATAGCTGGATATATATACAAATATATGTGTATGTGTGCACATATGTATATGCACATAGGTACATGTGTATGTATATATACTTATATATACATACATACATACATACATATAAAACATATACATATGTGTGTGTGTGTATATATATATATATATCCTTTAGAGTGAGGCAGGGAAATGACTGGAGAAGGTCTTGAACTGTATGCTTTTCTATCCTAGAGTACACATACATCCAGCCCTATGTAACTGTGCTCAGTTAAAACAGAAGCTGGGCCTCCCATCCTCTTCCCTAAAAGGGCCCAGCAGAAACTCCGCAGGTCCCGGCTGGCTTGGCCACTGGGGTGGTACAGGTAAACTGAGCACAGCTTAGCTTCATCTGAGGTGTCTCTCTCTCTCACACACACACACACACACACACACACACACACACACACACACACACACACACACGCGCGCGCGCTATCCTCTTCTGTGATTCCTCCACTTCCAATGGTAACACCTGAAGTGACTGGATCCCAGAAGCGTCCACATGCTTCAGGTCACACGACTAGAAAGTACAGCCCAACGCTGAGGTCTGCCCCATCCTACCCCACCCCATGGGGAATTCCTGCACGCTGCTCCTCTTTTCTTCTCCTAAGATGGCAAGAGGGAGCAGCTGGACCGAATTTACCAGGTGCCGGAACAGCTGTTCCCTCCTCGTCTGCCCCCCCCCCACACCCAAGCGAGCTGAGCTGGGTGGAGCTGAGGGGGGAGGGGGGCTCCCTTGTGAAGTCCAGTGATGCCGTACCCACCGCAGGCAAAAGCATCCTGAAATTGATTCTGAGCAGTTCCGACTGGTGAGAGCTGCCACTGACCGGTTAGAGCTGGTGAGCGGGAGGGCAAGGAGTTCAGGCTTCAGGTTAGAGTATGCAAAGGGAGGGAGTGGATTAGAGGAAGTGGGTTCTGGAAAAGGCCCTAGCCTCAGTCCTCATCACCTTCCAGCCCTGGGCTCTGTTCCCATCTGTGCTAACAGGGAGTGAACTCTTTTAGCCAGCTTTCATGCCGGAAGAAAGCTGCACTGTAAAACTAATCCAATCGAAAGCTGGGGAGTACAGAGGTATAAGCAGAAGGGAGGACTCCGCACCCCCGCACCCCGCTTTGCCAGGTGAGGTGGGTGCCTGAGGTACAGTCTAGAACCCGGGTTCCCTTTGCAGGTCCAGGTCCTGCCATGCCCGTTCCACTGCTCCCGATGGTGCTTCGGTCGCTGCTGTCCCGCCTGCTGCTGCCTGTTGCACGCCTGGCCCGGCAGCACCTCCTGCCCTTGCTGCGCCGGCTGGCCCGCCGACTGAGCTCCCAAGACATGAGAGAGGCTCTGCTGAGCTGTCTGCTCTTTGTCCTCAGCCAGCAACAGCCACCTGATTCTGGAGAGGCCTCCAGAGTGGACCACTCCCAGAGGAAGGAGAGATTGGGCCCCCAGAAGTGAGGCCATGGGTCCTGGAAACAGCAACGCCCATCAAAGTACTTTTGGAGCCGGTTAGTCCAGGTGTCCGGTCCGCAGGCACGCATGGACCGCAGACTGCCCAGTGGGTGAAGACAGTCCGGGCTGAGTGCAAGAGGCCTCTGACCTGAACAGTTCCCACTCCCCTAGCTTCTAGCAGGCTACAGATTGTGTTGATTGTCCTACCTCTCTGCAGCTCCCCCTGCCTTATCTCTGGCCTCCTGGGTGGACCTGCAAATGCAGGTATCAAGGTCAGTTAAGAGCTGTTGTTTCACTTAGACTCCAGACAATTAGCTAAGAGGTGGTATTAGAATCCAAACTGTCCCATCTACCTTAAAATAATAAGACCTTGCTTCCCGTTCAAGACTGAGTACTTTCAAAGCTTGGTACACAGCGGGTAGTCAATAAATGACGACCATGTATTGTTGTTATTGGTGGTGGTGGCTGTTTGTTTTTGAGTCTGTTTTATGTATATCAGTCTAGCTTTGTACTCCTGAGAGTGTTCTTGAACTAACTTCTGATCCTCTATGACTTTACTTCAAAGGCGCTGGCATTACAGGCATACACCACATCCAAGCCTAGTTTTGGTGGTACTAGGGATTGAACCCAGAACTGTATGCACGCTAGGCAAGCGCTTTCCCTACCAGTTGAGCTAATTCCAGGCTCTCTGTTGGATGACTGGGGTGTCTCAGAAAATCTCACCACCCTGACTCTCGCCTACCTCCGGGTTGGTTATCCTTGGAAAGCTGGAGAAGGGGCAGAGGCGAAGGCACCGACTGGTAAGACTTCCCTTGGATAACTTGTTCCATCTATCCCTCGGGTCCTCCTCACAAGCTACAAGTTTGGAATTGTGTAACTTCCTTTACAATGTCCTACTGAGGCCCAGCAATGGCTTAGATCTCTGTTGCAGGAAGGCTAGCTGGCTGACAGGAAAATTGATCCCTGGCGTGCTTTGGAGACATTTCAGCTAGAGATAGTGGGATAAAGAAGACTGTCAGCAGGGCAGTGGAAATGACAGGAAGTGGGGACATGGGTGACCTTTAGGGACATCTTTTTTTTTTTTTTTTTTTTTTTTTTGGGAGACAGGGTTTCGCTGTGTAGTCCTGGCTGCTGTTCTGGAACTCACTCTGTAGACCAGGCTGACCTCAAACTCAGAAATCCTGCCTGCCTCTGCCTCCTAAGTGCTGGGATTAAAGGCGTGTGCCACCACTACCTGACCTTTAGGGACATCTTACTAACCTCAAAGAAATAAATCACTCAAAATATCACTTCTAGGGGCTGGAGAGATGACTCAGCAGTTAAGAGCACTGGCTGTTCTTCGAGAGGACTTGAGTTCAATTTCCAGCATCCTTGTGGCAGCTCACAGCCCTCTATAAGCCCAGTTCCACACTCTCCTCTGGCCTCGAAGGCCACCAGGCGCGACCTGGTGCATAGACAGACACACACTCAGGTAAACACCCATACACACACACAAAAAAAAATTTTTTTTTTAAATGTACTTTCTCAACCAAAAATAAAATAAAATAAAGCCGGGCGTGGTGGTGCACGCCTTTAATCCCAGCACTTGGGAGGCAGAGGCAGGCGGATTTCTGAGTTCGAGGCCAGCCTGGTCTACAGATAGAGTTCCAGGACAGCCAGGGCTACACAGAGAAACCCTGTCTCGAAAAAACAAAAACAACAAAAACAACAAAACAAAACAAAACAAAAAGTACTTTCTTACTCCCCAGCTGAGCGAGCGCTTTTGTGTACGCATGCGTGGGCGGGCATCCTGTACTACGATTCTCCGAATAATTTGATTATGATTGTCGCACAATAGTCCCTCCAGCAGTGACTTCTGCTGTAGATTAAGAAGGGCATAGTAAGAAACACAGGCCCCTATCAGGGATCCTCAATCAAGTTGGGGATCCCATACAGGTTCCTACAGAAACTCGAGCCTGGGAATGCGTGATATCTGAGCTGAGCTGCCCCTCCCCCTCCCCCTCTACCTCCCAGGCCCGGCAGAACTTTTTCCTCCTCCCCGTGACCCAGCTATTCCTACAGAGTCCTCAGAAACTAGAGCATGTGCGACTTGTGGGGACAGGTGGATTAAAAGCAGTCCCACCTTTCCTAATACGTCCCCTTCTCAGCCCCACGGCCCCTCCCACTGGGCCTCCTTCAGGCCACCGGGCCTCCCCGGATCTCCACTCCTCCAGCCGCACGGGGCAGGGCGGGGCAGGCAGCAGCTGCGGAGCGTGAGGCTAGCGAGATATCGTCGGTGGGGGCTACTCTCGCGCACCCCGTGCCAGAGACTGGTCAGCTCCGGCCTTGGCAGCGACCCCCACTCCCAGGTGAGGAGGTCGGGAGATGGCTGGGGTCCCCACGACCTGGGAATTTTCATTCTCCCCTGTCCAGCCTCCCCACCCCCACCCCACCCCAGGTCCAGTCTCAACAGGTGCAATGGGGCGCCCATGGGGACCGAACGGTTCTGATGATGTCCAACAGGCCCTTTAAAAAGAAGGATTTGGTTCAGGGAGTACAAATCTGTCGCCTCATGAGGAAGGAGATAAAAATTATATATTTGTATTTATTTATTTTGGAGAGTTTGTAGGTCCACAGTTGGATGGTTGTTTAAACTCTGGGCCACTTAAAATTGTCCCCTGGGCCGGGCGTGGCGGCGCACGCCTTTAATCCCAGCACTCAGGAGGCAGAGGCAGGCGGATTTCTGAGTTCGAGGCCAGCCTGGTCTACAAAGTGAGTTCCAGGACAGCCAGGGCTATACAGAGAAACCCTGTCTCGAAAAACCAAAAAAAAAAAAAAAAAAATGTCCCTTGGGTCAGAGGAGACTTACCTGCTGACCAGTGGGTTAGGAGACGCATCTGAGAAATTTGGCTAGAAGCCAGATTTAGACAAAATGAACAAAGTCAATTCTTCTTCTTGGACCCTGACCTAGTATCCACCCTGTGTACACATCTGTCTTTATTTGAAAATTTGATACTGGGCATAGGGAAGACTCACGCAATTGGTTTAATTTTCTCAGAGCCTATGTATGTATGTATGTATGTATGTATATACACATATTTTGTATATGTATGTATGTATGTATGTATGTATGTACATATATACATATTTTTTTCCCAAAGCTGTGATGCCACTTATAATCCCAGCACTGGGAAGGCAAGGGAGAGGATAAATGGTTAGAAATCCTATGTTACAAAACAAGGTAGGCCAGGCCAGGCTAGTGGCACAGGCTAGGCTGGTAGCACAGGCTTGATTTTAGTCCTCCTAAAGCAGAGGCAGGCAGATCTGTGTGAGCTATAGGCCAGTCTGGTCTGCCTAGAGAATTCCAGGTCAGCCAGAGCTACAGGGTGAGATCCTGTCTCAAAAAAACAAAACTCGGGGGGTGGGGGGGTGGGGTGGAGAATTGGTTCAGCGGTTAAGAGAGATTACTGTTTTGAAGAGGACCTGGGTTGGGTGCCAGCACCCACAACAGCCTACGAGTCCAGTTCCAAGGGATCCAAAGTCCCCCAGGCTTCCATGTACACACAATTCATAATCTTGAAAAAAAAAAAAAAACAAATCAATGTGGATGGTCCCTAAGGATTGCAGCCAAAGGTAGTTCTCTGGCTTCATACACACACGGGAGGGGGAGGAGGGAGAGGGACAGTCAGTTTGATCTTATATTAATACGGAGTCTTTAGGGCTGAAGAAGTAGCTCAATGGCTAGAGCATACCCCTGGCGTGTTCCGTTCGAGGCCTTGAACTTGACCCCAGTGTCCTCAAACAAACAAGAGCAAAACGAAGAGAACAAAACCCACATTTGCTTCAAAAGTCCTCTTCATTGCTGGCTCTTTTTGGTGTCCCCTTAAATTCAGCACAGTGGGCAAGGGTTTCCCTGGGCTTTCCCTAGTTCCTTTTCTGCCACAAGGCCACAAAGATTTAATCACTAACAGAGAACTTGAGACATAGCTTGTGACACACACACACAGCCTGGAGCAAACACTCTTGCAGCCAACACAGATGGCTGTTGCTAACAGCTGAGAGAACAGGCCTGGAGAGAGAGAGAGAGAGAGAGAAAGAGAGAGAGAGAGAGAGAGTTAGTGTTAGTTGGAGAGTTGAGTGTGGTGGGAAGTAAACCTACCTTCTAAAGGGTGAGGGGCAGAAATGGCTGAGTAAGCCACAGGACAGGACATTAAAGTGAGCATGAGGTCAGGTGGACCAGCCCTCCTGACCCAACCTTAGTGGCAGGGAATGGGGAGCCATGATATGAGGAGGAAGGTAAAAAGAGAGGCCTGGTAGATCTGCCAGGCCCAGGCTTGTGTGAGCTGGGTTCCCAGGGCTGTCCAGCAGAGGGCCCTGGCACCAGCAACTGCCTGAGGCTGCCTATGGTGTGGGTGCTGGCTTGATCCCATGCAAGGAGCTTGCCAGATGGGCTGTTCTCCAATAATAACAGGCCTGGCTGTGGCCATCTGCATAGATGGCCAGGTCCCAGGTGGGCGTGAGGAAAGGAACCAGCCTTCCCCAGTCTGGCTGAGACCCTCACCACTTCTTCCGTCCACTTCCAGCTCTCTTTGCATACAAGGGCTCCCAGCCTGACCAGGCCTAGTGGATCTCTCCCACAGCTGTGCCAGCTAAGGCAACAGGGCCAGACCTGGGAAGGGAAAGAGGGGGTGAGGCAGAGGGGCAACGGAAGAAGGGAGGCAAAGGCAGGGAGAGACAGACTGGACAGACAGGGCAGGGATCTAGCGTTGTGGACAGACATGAGGCTACTCTTAAGCCATGGGATAGTGCCCAGAAAAATACCACCCAAGCCCAGCCCGACTTCCTGCCCTCTGTTTGCTTAGTGCTAGTGGGGAGATGTGTCATCTTTGTGGGAGCAAGAAGGCGGTACACACCCCCACCGGAGCAGCTTGAGAGAACCCACTGTCCTACAAGAGTCAGCCACCTCCTAAGGGCTCAGTCGTCCTCTGGGGAGACTGAGTGCACCTTTTCCCTATGATGTTAGCACTGGTGATTGTTAATTAGCGCCAATGGTTTCTCTGGAGCACAGGTTCCTTAGGGAGGTGGGGTGAGACAGGCAATCTGGATGGGATGCTCTTGCCTCAGGACCCTCCCCAACTTCTGGGTTACATCAGTAGGGAATGCTACTGTAAGGGGTTCCGATAAATCCCTCCTCCTTTGTACCCCAGCCCTGGGGGCGGGGCGGGCGGGGAGGGGAGGGGTATGAATGGTATGAGGCTCAGCTAGGCTTCTAGCCCCGAGGGTTATCTTGGGACTGGACAGTGAAATGCTGGCTAGAACAAAGAGATGTGCAGGATGTGGCCTTTCTTCCTGGCTCCCCTTTCTCCGGTCTCCAGCTGTGTTTCAGTTTTCTTAGAGGCCTCAGGGCTGTCCCCTTATGCCTTCATAAAAGAGCCTTCAATGCAACGTTATGGGGGGAGGGGGGGCAATGCTGTTTGTGTGGTGTGCGAGTCTGGGGGCCAGAGAGAGAAAACAAAAACACCTCCTGCGTCCAGGTTCCAGAACAATCAAATCTGAGGTATCCCAGAAAGTCTTCTTGAAGGGAAAAGGAGGAGTGGAAAGGAAAAAGGATGTATTAGAAGGGTGTGTGTATGTGAGGGGGTTGCTAGCAGTAAAACGGTGGAGTGTGAATAATGGCGTGGGCGGGGTTCGGAGAGGGATAACGGAACACCTGAGGTGGAGCGTGGCTGTGGGGGCGTCTGGACCTGGGTGAGCAGAGGGCCTGTCTGTGCAAGAGTCCCGCCGTGGAATGAGTAGGAGTTAGGAGCGCAGGGCCAGAGCGGAAATTAGGGGTACGTGCCCCCCTCCCCAGGCTCGCGTGTCCGGGCGACAGTTGGGAAGGGTCCAAAGACGTGCTCGCCATCGAAGCCAGCAGCCCTGGCGGCCCTAGGCGGAGGGTCTCTGTGGCTGGGAGCCGGTGAACTGTTGAGGGGGCGGCGAGGAGCCCGGGGGCGGGGCTGTCGCCGAGAGGAGGTGGCTCGCACGGGCCCGGGGCGGGCCCAGCAGAGGGCGGGTTTGAAAGCGCTCAGGCGGGCGCGGGAAGCGCTGGCCCAGCGCGCAGATTTCGTCGCCGGAGGTGTCCTTCTCTAGCAGGTGCTCGTAGGGCCCGGGTGGGACATGCTGGGGACTCCGGGGTAGAGAGTGGAGTGTCCGGCTTGCCAGGAGGGAAAAGGAGGCCCGGCCTGCCAGCTCCGAGGCCGCGACAGGGACTTTGGGGTGCGGCCCCCACGCGGCGCGTGCGGAGCAGCGCAGCACGTGGCGCGCATGGGCCTGCCTCTGGGTAGGGGGACTATCCTTTTGTGGGGACCAGGGCGAAGCTGGGCCCAAGACAGCCTGGCTTCTGGGCCTGGAAGCGACTGTCTCTATGTTGACTTCCGCAGAGGATCGGCGAGTGGGTAGTTCAACGCTACAGCTCCTGTGTGAACTAGAGAGAGGAGTTGCGTTGCCTTCTGCCCCGAGGCAGGAGGATGGGGAATGCGGGAATACAAATGGACGTGAGGGAGCTAGCTGGCCATTTACAGACTAAACTCCTATCCCTGGCCTCCCTTTCCTGGGCGAGTCCTCATTTACTCGGAGAGTGAACGTGTGACAAGATAAGGACGTGCACACCCAGGCATCCTTTGGATGAAGGCTCGCTCCACCCCTGCACCTTATACCCCATTCGGGTCCTCTTGCCAAGCCTGAGCCAGCCCCCTCTTCTCGATTAACTCTCCTTCCGTTCTGTTCGTCTTGTCCTGCTTGTGTGAGCTTTGCATACAATAATATATGCGTGGTGGAATGGTTGTGAGGTGTCATGAATCTGAAACTAATGTAATGTGAGAGAATGACCTGAATCTGGCACTTGTTTTAACCCTTTAATTGGAGCACCGTTGCCTTCCTAGAAGCCTACATGAATAGCCTTGTTAATTTCGCGTTCCCCACTTGAGAAGGAATCTAGAATGATCGGTACGTTGAGTATTGATGCTGTCACCCCCATTCACCAGCCCTGCGGGCTTTCTCAAGTGATGGAGCCTCTTTAAACCTCAATCGCCCTAACTGTTTAGTAGAGACAGATCCCTACTAGCTTCAGGGCAGCTGGAAGAGGGGCATCCGCAGATTGCAAGTAAAGATTTTGATGTAGTAGAAACTAGGCTGAGAAACTGAGCTGTGTGAGGGGTGTGGGGACCCTAGGATGCAAGAAGGCCTCAGATGGGCGATTGCTTTCAGGACCTCTCCATCTCGACAGGTCAAGGCATGGCTGAAATGATATACCCGAGGCCCTGAACTGCTATCAGATCCCTGCTGAGACAAAAGCAAAGCCCCAAAGCAGCCAATGGAATGTTTGAATGTAGGCGGGACCTAAGGGCTGCCCGTAGCTTTAACTGGTAACCAGAGGAGAGGTGGGGATTTCTGCAAGGGGAGAAGTGTGTGTGTTTTGTGTGTGTGTGTGTGTGTGTGTGTGTGTGTGTGTGTGTGTGTGTATACACTTGTCCAAGCCTAGGCCAGTTTTATGATGGAAGAGTTAGCCTCCCTCTGGATTGGGGCTACATTCACTTTTGCTGGTGCATGGGAGAGGTGTGTGGTGCTCAGCGGAGGATTAGCTATGTTTTGATGGGGTCCCTTCCCTACTATCTAGAAACCTGAGTCCTCAGGCTCCCCCCATCCACAGCAGAACCCTCTTGTCCTAGATAAATAGCAGTGCTACTGTTTGCTGCCGCTCTGTCCCCAGTGCCTAGGAGGGTGTGTGCCTGGCTGACCCACAGAGACCCTCAGCAAATACTCCTTGAAACCAACAGCAGAAGCCTTCTGCCTCCTTCTGGAGGTGTGTGGCTTTGCTGTCCAAGACTGAGGGAAAGGAAGACCTATGGCCAGTCTGGATTTCACCCACAGCAGAATAGAAAAGCAGCTGTAAGGGCCTCAGGGTGACCAGCTGTGACGCTTGTCTGGGTGGGTGGGGCTTGAAGTTCTAGCTGCACCTGAGAGCTGACCTGGCTGCCACAGGCTTAGCTCCCCTGCTGAGCCTGCTGCTGCTGCTGCTGCAGTCTTATCTCCCAGCTACAGGGTGGCCCTTTATCTCTCCCGGCTTTGCTGATACTTCTAGGTTCTGCAGTTTCTTAGCTTGTGAGACCCCGCCAGATGGGGGCCCCTTGAAGCCTGAGGGATTCTCTCCTGATAAGCCTTTGCCAACTTTTCCACTCTGGACCCTCAACTAGGACCCAACCTTCTGCCTGAGCCTGAGCCAGGACCCCCTCCTGGGGAACACCCAGGTACCTTTGGCTCTCACCGTCCTGCCAACATCGAGTCTACAAATCTAGTGAGTGATTAGGTGGGGATCCAGAGCAGCTTGCCCTAGACAAAGAAATAGCAGCCTGGGGGGGGGGGGGAGGTGTCCCTGTGGGAGTGTGCCTTATGCTGGACTTAGCCCACTGGTGCTGTTATCTCCTTTTTGTGAGTGGGGCACAGGATGGGATGTTGAGGGTGTGGTTAGGAGCTTTAGGAGCATGATGCTAGCTTTCCAAATTTCTTTTCAAAGCCACTGTCAGAAACGGGAAGAGGATAGTTAGTGGCCTTGGACTGAGAAAGGAACTGGGGAGCCGGGGGTGGGGGGTGGGGGGGAAGAAAGGAACATTCTGGGACTGGGGGGTCAAGGAAAGGAACTTGCTGTGAAGGCCATGTCCCTCCCACAGTTATGAAATATATTCTTGGAGAACTCAGGAAGCCCCTGGGCAGTGGTTGGAAAGGCTTAGAGGCTGGCTGGCTCCAGCAGAGGCTGGAGGGAGTCCCAATTACTCTAGGAAGCAGTTTGCGAAGGCCCTCCCTGACACAGCCTTGATTGGGTGGATGGGGTGGGGGCACCCAGGAGGGAGAGTGCAGGCTCATGGCAGGCCTCAGGAGACCTGAGTTCCTGCTGGGTCTATTTGCTCTCTCTCACTCTTTCTCCTCTCTTTTCCCCTCTGCTCTGTCCCCTCCCCTTTGCCTGCTCAGTCCTCTCTCTGTGTCCACTGTTGTCACTGTCCCTGACCCCTTTTCTCTTCTCTGTCTTCTTTGACTGTCTTTCCCTGCCTCTCAATCATCCGTTGTCGTCGTCGTCGTCCTCCTCCTCCTCGCTTGCTCCCCACCCTTCGGTTTCCAAGCTTATAAACTGCTTCTGCCGCTGGATAAAAATAGCGGTGGCAGCGGCCAGGCTGGCAGCCAGGTGCAGCCCAATCAGGCAGAGAGACGACAGGAAGGGCTTCCTGGGGCCAAAGGCCAGATGGGGCTGAGTTGAGTGGTCTTGAGTCTACAGAGGCTCACAGAGTACCTTTCCTTGCCTACTCTGTGTCCAGCCCTACCCGCCCCCCAAGGGTCTGAGAAAGGCCCAGGGCAGCGTGGAAGCAGAGCCAGACAGGGCTCAATATTCCTTTACCCCCAGCAAGAGCCAGAGGGAGGGAGCTGCCAGCCAGGCACAGCCGAGAACACTGGAGCCATGACAACCAGTCACCAGCCTCAGGACAGGTACTGGGTGGCCAAGGGGTGTGGCGGTGGAGGGTGGTTGCAGGGGGGGGGGGGAGCTAGTCTGTGGATCTGGGGAGTGAGTCTCTAGGTTAAGGGTGGGAGGGAGGGAGGTGCGGTGTTTGGGACTTGAGGGGACCCCAGGACTAACCGTGTTCCCTGCCCAGCCTGGTGGTTCTGAGTCAGGTCTGCATGGGGTAGGGTGGAGAACATGCATGTCCTGGCTGGGTGCTGGCTAGTGTGCCCGCAGGGCTAAGTGGGCAGCAGGCCCCTATTGGAGTGTCTCAGTCTTTCCACTGTTATGCACAGCTCGACAGCAGCTTCCAGCTCCTCCCACCATCACTGTGGGCAGACACTTGGCTGCTTCCCTCATTCCAGAACACATCTGGCAGGACTACCCCTGTCCCTGGGGGGGTCACCCTGGGGCCTTGCCCTTACATGACCTCAGCCCATGCTGCTCTCTGGCCTGACCCTTCCAGCCTTCTATCTCTGGAGCTTGGGATCTTCCTCAAGCTAGTTAAGGTTCGGAATGCGTGTTTGGATGGGAGAGGAGCTTGAGTCTAGTCCTTCAGAGGGGCTGAGGCTTGTGGAAGTTTATGAAGCCATGATACAATCTCTCCAGATGGCCCCTCTGTCCTGTGGGTCTCTGAACCCCTCATGGCTCCCCTGCCCTCCATTTCCCTCTTGTGCCAAAGGCTGTATAACTAGGCCCGTTCTGACTGGAGAATTAGCTGCATCTTTCTGGGACCGTTTTTTCCACCCCGTACAGTCTGGTGAGAATACCAGCCTTCTGTGACTGTTTTCTGAGGGGAAGAATTGTCATTGTAGGTTCCAGCTTCCTGCCTCCTTTCCTTCCCAGGCTACCTGGTACCCTAGCCTCGGCCCTCAACAATCTACCCATTTCACTGCTGCCTGGCTCTGCAGCTCTTCTCTGACCTCCTGCCCTTGTATAACCTTCCCTCAGAATTTTACCTTCCATCTGAGCCTGGGAACCAAGCCTTGAGCATCTTGTCCTCAAAGGGAATGGATGAGGGCTTTGAAGGCTGTGGTGCGGCCATGGCTTAGACTGACAAACTCGGTTGCTCTTCTGGCTGCCCCGTTTAAGGCCTGTTCCAATGAGTTGGGTCTCCTCGCTACCATCTCTGTGCAGCCTGTAGATGCCGGCTAAGGGGAAGGTATTTTACCAGGCATAGGCAACTGTAGTGGAAGGGACCAGAGTTGCTAAGCTTACAGGCAAAGACTGTCCAAAGTCATGCTCAGAACCAGATGGCAGCCATAAGCCCTAGTCTATCTGCCCTGCCCTAGTAGTTTAGACTACAAAACTGGTTCTGTCTATCTAGTAAGGGGAAAAAAAAATCTATAGCTCCCTACTTCCTAGTCCCCACCCCCTACCCCCAGCCATCTGACCCGCTGGGTCTAGAATTGTCTGGGTGTTGTTTTTTGACCTCAGGGATCTTCAGGGAACTAGAGTTCCCGCTTAGACAGCTTAACTACTTCCAGCTGGTGTGGCGGGGCTGTGGCTTGTGCTCACTGTCCTTTACCCGCCCACCTTTAACAGAGGTTCCAAAGCCAGCTCTGGATGTGTGGGTCACACTGCTTCCCGGCTCACCCGGCCCCCTGAACCTTCTAGGACTTGGGAACAAAGGTTCTGTCTCCTGTGTCATTCAGAACTGCCACCGGCCCTTTTTCTTCAACCCATCTTACAGCCTGTCCTGTACCCAGGACCTATACATCCTTCACACCTCTGCAGGAAGGTGCCTACGCGCCCTACGCACAGCTAGGACACACAGCTAGGACGGCTGGGATGACGAGGAGGGAGGGAAGGTGGGCTGACCGATCACTTTGTTTTTTTCTACACAGGTATAAGGCAGTATGGCTTATCTTCTTTGTGCTGGGCCTAGGGACCCTGCTCCCCTGGAATTTTTTTATGACAGCAACCAAGGTGAGGTTGGAGTGGGGGAAAGGCACTAACTAGGCTCCAGAGGACATGTCCCCTAGGCTTTCAAGGCCTGGTTCTGTGCCTCTGGGCACAGAGAGGGACAGAGGTCCCGACACTCAACCTCTGCAAACCCCACAGTATTTCACAAACCGCCTGGACGTGTCCCAGAACATGTCCTCAGACACCGACCAGTCATGCGAAAGCACCAAGGCCTTGGCTGACCCCACAGTGTCCTTGCCAACCCGGAGTTCTCTCAGTGCCATCTTCAACAATGTCATGACCCTGTGTGCCATGCTACCCTTGCTGGTCTTCACCTGCCTCAACTCGTTTCTGCATCAGCGGTGAGCCTCCCCGTCCATGGTGCCCAGCCAGCTCCTGCTTCCTCAGCCCCAGGCTGACCCTTCCTGACCACCCACCGCCATCCCCCTGCCTCTCCTAGGGTCTCTCAGTCTGTTCGGATCTTGGGCAGCCTGATGGCGATCCTGCTGGTGTTTCTTGTCACTGCCGCCCTGGTGAAGGTGGAGATGGACGCTCTGTCTTTCTTCGTCATCACCATGATCAAGATTGTGCTCATTAATTGTAATCAGGGGATGGGACGGGACAGGCAGCCCTGGGCTTGGGTTGAGATCGGGGTTGGGGGTGTGATTCGGTTAAAGCTCCCTGGGAAGCCCCGACTGCCAGCCCCTGCTGACAAGCTGTCTTCTTCGCTACTCCCCAGCATTTGGTGCCATTTTGCAAGCCAGCCTTTTCGGTCTGGCAGGCGTCCTGCCAGCCAACTACACAGCCCCCATCATGAGCGGCCAGGGCCTGGCTGGCTTCTTCACCTCTGTCGCCATGATCTGTGCCATTGCCAGTGAGTCCGACGGCGCGCACTGCCCCCCTGCTTTTGTGGGGAGGCAGGGTAGGGTGATTTGGAGGGGTGGAGCGTATCTGAGCTTGTGCACTGTCTGCACCAGGTGGGTCTGAGCTGTCAGAAAGCGCCTTTGGCTACTTCATCACAGCCTGTGCAGTTGTCATTTTGGCCATCCTGTGTTACCTGGCTTTGCCTCGGACGGTGAGCAAATGGGGCGGAGCTGGGGATGCCTCGGGGTTTCAAAGCAAGGGTGTCCTGGAACTAAACCATGGCATGCTGGGATGCAGGGAGCTGCCCTGACTCCAACTTCTCCCATCTCCCTTGCTGAACAGGAATTCTATCGCCATTACCTGCAGCTCAACCTTGCGGGGCCCGCAGAGCAGGAGACCAAGTTGGATCTCATAAGTAAATGTCTTAATTACTAAAGGAAGTCTGGTAGGGAGGTAGGATGGGAGGTGGGTGGTTGTGGGCATGTTTGTGTTAACTGGTAGCTAGGAGCCAAAGGAGGACACAGCGGCCATGAGTAGGCAGGGAGAGGATAAAAGAGGGATAAGCCAGGGCAGATGGCACAGAGACCTTGCAGGGGTCTTGGTGTGTTTCTCGGTTGGTAAGAGTGGGTGCACAAAGGCCTGAGTTTGATTCCTGCACTGGGCAAGGTGGTGCACATGTAACCTTAGCGTTTGGGAAGGAGAGGCAGGAGGACTGGATTCAAGGTCATCCTTGGCTATACAGTGAGTGCAAGGCCAGCCTGACCTACATGAAATCTTGATGAAGAAAGAAGGGAAACTTGGGTCACCCTGAATGTCTCAGGCATAGCGGCTTCAGAGGGAACACAGAATAACAGGAGCCTCCTGGGGGATGTGTCAGCCCCTGGGAGCTCGAGTCAAGGTTTATTAGGTTATAACTGTGGGCCGGCCAGTTAAGGGAGGTGTTCACTTCCAGCTCATTCTACCTGTTGTTCTGTCCTCCCCAAAACTTAAAGATTCTTTTACCACCTCTCACCCGACAGGAGAGGAGCCAAAAGGAAGAAGAGAGGAATCTGGGGTTCCAGGCCCCAATTCTCCACCCACCAACAGAAACCAGTCTATCAAAGCCATACTTAAGAGTGTACGTGGGTCGGGGGTGTCCTCCTACCCTTCCTCACCCTTCTTTCTCCTTTTGCTGTGTCTACCTTATACCACTTCCCTTTCTGACCTAAGACTGGGCTTTCTCCTGTCTTCCAATGAGTGCTGTGTGTGTGAGTGTGTGTAAGATTTAAAAAAAAAAAAAGATTTATTTATTATACATAAGTACACTGTAGTTGTCTTCAGACACCCCAGAAGAGGGCGTCAGATCTCATTAAGGATGGTTGTGAGCCACCATCTGGTTGCTGGGAATTGATCTCAGAACCTTCAAAAGAGCAGTCAGTGCTCTTAACCGCTGAGCCATCTCTCTAGCCCCCCCATCTGTGGGATTTTTTTAAAATTTATTTTTATTTTATTTTTTGGTTTTTCAAGAACAGGGTTTTGATGTAGCCCTGGTTGTCCTGGAACTCACTCTGTAGTAGTCCAGGCTGGCCTCGAACTCAGAGATCAGCCTGTCTCTGCCTCCTGAGGGCTGGGATTAAAAAGGGGTATGCCACCAGTGTCTGGCTCTTTGGTCTTTTGTACACAGAGCCATGACAACCCAGGGCCCTAGATGAATCTCTTTTCTCTTTCTCTTCTCTCCAGATCTGTGTCCCGGCTCTGTCTGTCTGCTTCATCTTTACGGTCACCATTGGGTTGTTCCCTGCTGTGACTGCTGAGGTGGAATCCAGCATCGCAGGCACAGGTTCCTGGAGTAAGTGTGTCCCTGTCCCTCCACCAACACCCCCCACCCCCGAACTTCCCTCCCAGGACAGATTCACCCAGAGTCTAAAGTGGAATCATAGGTGGGGTATGGGCAACCTCTGGGGCTCCTTCTGCCCAGCTGCATCTACACGGGCCTACTAGATACCCTGCCATTGGCTGGAAACCTCTGAGGCAGAATGAAGAGGCCTAGGCCCAGAGAGGGCCGGGTGCTAAGTCTTAAGTCTCTCTCCTAGAAAGCTACTTCATTCCCGTGGCCTGTTTCTTGAATTTCAATGTCTTTGACTGGCTAGGCCGGAGCCTCACTGCTGTCTGCATGTGGGTGAGTACAGCATGGGCAGTGGGGCTGTGGGGTTCAGGGGTCCAGCTGAGGCCAAGAGGGACCCCAAGAAAGTATGGCGGCTGCAGTGTGGCTCTGTGACTGATAGAGGGCTTGCTAGCATGCTTGGCCCCTGGGTCCCATCTGTAAAACTGCAAGAAAGAAAAATGGGGGAGGGGGGCGGTGGCTCAGCAGGTTAAGAGCACTGACTGCTCTTCCAGAGATCCTGAGTTCAATTCCCAGCAACCACTTGGTGGCCCACAGCCATCTGTAATGGGATCCGATGCCCTCTTCTGGTGTGTCTGAGGACAGCTACAGTGTACTCATTTAAAAACAAAAAACCTGCAAGAAGGGAAAAATACCATGTACTACTCATAACTTATGTATAACTATGTGTAGAAGTTCATTCGTTTATTTATCGAGGCAGGGTTTCTGTGTGTTGCTACCTGGGAATTTACTCTGTAGACCAGGCTGGCCTGGAACTCAGATCTCTTACTCCCTGCTTCCCAAGTACATGTGCCACCATAACCCAGCTAAGACTTTCAAATTATGTGTGTGCGAGGGTGTGCGCATGTGGATGCAATGCCCACAGAGGCCAGAAGAGGGCACCAAATCCCCCGGAGCTAGAGTTAGAGGCACTTGTGAGGACTAGAAACTAAACCTGGGTCTTCTGAAAGAGCAGGACTCTTAACTATTGAGCCATCTCTGGCCCGGGTGTACAGTTCTTAGGTGTGTAGCCTGGCAGAGACGTACATGTCATGTCTCCCACCTAGATGGAAAGATACATGCCAGTGCTTGGGGCTGGGCAGTGATACTCAGTTAAGACTGCTTACCCAGCATCCTTCATGAAGCCCCAAGTTTAATAACCCACAGCACCTCACAGGTATAGTAGTGCACACCTGAAACCCCAGCACTTGGGAGCTAGAAACAGGAGGATCGGGAGTTCGAGGCCATTCTTGGCTACACAGTGAGCTCGAGGCCCGCCTGGGATCCATGAGAACTTGTCTTAAAAACAAGAAAAAATTGACATCCCATAGGCACCACTGCGCCCCTAGCAATCAGCACCCCCGAAGGTACCCAGGCCTAGAGGTCTTATCCAAGTCCCCGGGGGCCCCAGGAGACCGGGAGGACCGACATAGGCGCTGAAGCCTTGCCTGTGCCCGCAGCCTGGCCAGGATAGCCGCTGGCTGCCGGTTTTGGTCGCCTCCAGGATTGTGTTTATTCCCCTGCTGATGCTCTGCAACGTGAAGGCGCGCCACTGTGGCGCGCAGCGGCACCACTTCGTCTTTAAGCATGACGCCTGGTTCATCGCCTTCATGGCTGCCTTTGCCTTCTCCAATGGCTACCTCGCCAGCCTCTGCATGTGCTTCGGGCCCAAGTGAGTCGGGCCACGGGGGAGGGGTAGGGGATGAGCGGGGCGGGGGGGGGGGGGGGGGGGGGGGGGGGGGGGGGGGGGGGGGGGGGGGGGGGGGGGGGGGGGGGGGGGGGGGGGGGGGGGGGGGGGGATTTGGTGACATCAGGCAGGACTTACAGGGAGATGGCAGTAGGAGAGTCCCTCCCATCTCAAAAGCTGCGCGCTGAGCTGGAGCTGTTAGGGGCTGTGAGGGGCAGTGGAAGTTAGGGCTTGCTAATGTGCTCCTGCTGAGCTGTGTGGGAAGGGATCAAGGCTGGGTGGAGGATGGTCCCTAGACACAGTCTCCCAAGAAGTGGGCTGGGATTGGGAAGGTACGCGCGGGGGCAGGGCTGGGCTCGGGGGGCGGGGCTGGGCTCGGCTTGGCTTGCCTAAGATTACCCTGCCTTTCCTTTTAGGAAAGTCAAACCAGCTGAGGCGGAGACAGCAGGAAACATCATGTCATTCTTTCTGTGTCTGGGCCTGGCTCTGGGAGCTGTGTTGTCCTTCTTGTTAAGGGCACTTGTGTGACCCTGCGGGGACAGAAGAACCACACTGCCTGCTTCCTGCTCATTTCCTTCCCTGCTGGGGACAAGCAGGGGGCGAGAGGGGCCGCTCTTCTAGCTGACTTCTGCTTTCCTCTGGACCGTGCTGCGCCCGGCTGTCCAGGAACCGGGGATGGCCTGCGGGTGGACTTGGGATTCGGGGTCAGAATGACAAGGGATCAATGGTCTCGGACCGACAGCTCTGACTGATGCCAAGAGAGACTCCAGGGCCAAGAGAGATCTGTCTGTCTGCCTATCACAGGATGGGGTGGAGGCGGATGGCTGACTGGTGTCGTGTGACCTGATGTCCCTCCCCTCACCCTTCTTCCTTCTGTGCCCGTTCCATGTCCCCAGCCCCTGTCATTTTACTGCCTTTTTTATACTGACAGAAACCAGGTGCCTTCAAAGGCCATCTGATTAAATAAACATTTTTTTTTTTTGTCTCCATAGCTCTGTACATCCTCCCAAGGTTTAACTAACTCCTTTCCTTGGAGAGGGGAGAAGGCTGGCTGGCAGCCTGAGTCTAGGTTTGTGCAATGACCCAAGGCTGGGCCTGGGTATAAGGGGAGGATGTAGTCCTTCAGCCTCAGAGGGGCTGCAGCGCCCCCTGCTGGGGCTACAGGGAAGAGACAGGCCTGGAGCCAAGACACCCCACCCAGACTGGCCCAGATTTAGACTACATTTTTTGGAGACGGGATGTAGCCCGGGTGGTCTTCACATTCCATAAGTACCTGAAGGTGGCCTTGAACCGCTTCTCCTGCCTTTGCTTCCTATGTGCTGGTACTGCAGCGGTGTACCTCCATCCATGTCCTGGATCTAGGGAATCAAGTCCAGGGCTTTGTGCATGCTAGGCAAGCGCTCTGCTAGCCCAGCTATGCCCCAGCCCCTCTTTCTCATTTCAAAGGCCTGGAAATGGAGGCAGCTTTGTCTTCCGGGCTACCTTCCCCTCCCCCACCATGCTGTCCTCAGCTCCTGGAATGAACTCTGCCAAACTGGCCAGCCCCACCCCCCAGCTCCTGGCCATACTCCCACATCCCTGGGCAGGAAAAGGCTGAGGCCTGGGCTCTCCCTTACCTTGGCTCCAGGCCCTGACACCAAAGCCCAGGCTGCCAGACTTCCTGGAGAACAACGGGCCTATGTGTCCTCATGTTGGCGTTGGACCTTCCCGTTCTCCAGCCATACTGTGGTCTGAGGAAGGGTGCGTTGGTATGGGATGTGAGACTCCCTCGGTGGAGGGGGCGCTACGGCTGGTGCTCCAGCTCAGGACTGACTGGAACTGAGGGAAACACTCTGGTCCTAAGTTAGCCCTCATCCCCAGCCCTGGGAGGCAGAAGCTTTTACCCCTCCCCCCCCCAAGGCTGCCTGCTCTCTCATCCTCTACCAGCTGATGGCTACAGAGTTGGCCCTACCGTTGGGACTTCCTTTTTCACAGAAATTTCTTTTAAACTAGTGGTTCTCAAACTTCCTAATGCTTCAGCCCATTAAAAGTTCCTCATGGGGTGAGCCCCAACCAGAAAATTATTCTCGTTGCTGTTTTGTAACTGCAATTCTGCAGCTGTTATGAATCGTTCTATAAATATCTGTTTTCCAATGGTCTTGGGTGGCCCCTGTGAAAGGGTCCTTAGACCCACCCCAAAGGGGTCACAATCCACAGGTGGAGAACGGATGTAAACAAAGGCTTCAGACTTTGATGAGTGGTAGTGTTGGGTTTTTTTGTTCTTCTGTTTATTGAGGCAGAGTTTCTCTCTAACCTTGGCTGTCCTGGGAATTGAACCCAGGTCTCCCGGAAGAGCAGCCAATGCTCTTAACCACTGAGCCGTCCCTCCTTCCTTTCTTCAGGTGCTTGTTATCAGTTCTTTTTTTTTTTTTTTTTTTTTTTTTGGTTTTTTTCGAGACAGGGTTTCTCTGTATAGCCCTGGCTGTCCTGGAACTCACTTTGTAGACCAGGCTGGCCTCGAACTCATAAATCCGCCTGCCTCTGCCTCCCAAGTGCTGGGATTAAAGGCGTGCGCCACCACGCCCGGCTTGTTATCAGTTCTTACTAAGACCGAGCTTGTTGGTGGCCTGGGGGTTAAATGTATCACTGCACCAAGCATGGATGTCAAAACTGCATACATGCCTGAGCAGTGGTAGCTCACACCTTTAATGCCGGCGCTCGGGAGGCAGAGGCAGGCAGATCTGTGAGTTCAAGGCTGTTCTGGTGATCTTACAGATCAAGTTCCAGGACAGCAGGGCTGTACAGAGAAACCGTGTTTCAAACAACCAAACCAACCAAGGAACAAACACCCCCAGCATACATCTGCGCTGTTAGAAACGGCCTTCCTATGCTATCTGGTTCAAACTGCCTGTCCCCTAGCTAGGAGGCAAGCTAAAAAAATACAAGTCTCTCCTGCTTGCCCTTTGCTCCACTGACTGACTTCCTCCTCGTACTGAAACTCCCAAGAGGCTTAGCAGCTTGCTTCTTCAGCACTGGTAGCCTTTGGGGAACCCGAATGAATTTCTTCCCAAACTCTTTAACCTCCTACCCGCAGGCTAGCTCCTGGTATCCCTGTAACCCACCCCATGTGTGGTCACAAGGAACTAGTGCGAATGTAATTACTCGTTTTTTTAAAGATTTATTTTATGTATGTTGCTGTTCTCAGACACAACAGAAGAGGGCGTCAGATCTCATTACGGGTGGTTGTGAGCCACCATGTGGGTGCTGGGAATTGAACTCAGGTCCTCAGGAAGAGCAGTCAGTGCTCTTAACCGCTGAGTCATCTCTCCAGCCCGCCCCTTCCCCCGCCCTTTTATTTGAGACAGTTTTTCTGTGTAGCCCTGACTGTCTTGGAACTTGCTCTCTAGAGATCCTCCTGCCTCTGTCTCCTGAGCGCTGGGATGTAAGTGTGTGCTACTGCTGGCTGCCCTGCCTGTAACTACTTTTTTACTGGAAGACGCGGTCTTAGCTTTTCAGAAGAGGGTTGAATATTCAGCAAGATGGCTGTGCATCCTGGCTGGCCTGGTACTAACTCTGGCTAGCCTCCCGAGGGCTAGGATTGAGGCATGGTGCCATCACAAGGGAATTTTTGTGCAGTGATTACAAGGGCATCTCTCCCAGGGACACACACCTACTTCCCCAGTTTCCTGATGCTTGACTCTCCACCATTGGCTTGTGAAATTCTCTCCCTCTTCTGCACCTTAGGGCGTTTGTGATGACATATCTCCTGTCACACTTTCTTTGAGCTGGAAGTGCTGTTCTGGCTCCTAGGGGTGATCTGAAGATACTCATGAGCATGTGATACCTGTCACTTTACCCCATCTCATGCCCCACCCACCTATGTGGTGACATTCATTGCTTGAATGTCCTTGAATGTTAGTAGGCTCTCAACCCCAGCACTGATCCGAATGGGTGTCAGAGGGGGGCATTTATGATTCTGCCATTGGTGTTAAAGAAAATATCTGGAATGTAATTGTTTTCTCCCAAAGTCTTTTTTTTGTTTGTTTGTTTGTTTGTTTGTTTTTTCGAGACAGTGTTTCTCTGTGTGGTCCTGGCTGTCCTGGAACTCACTCTGTAGACCAGGCTGGCCTCGAACTCAGAAATCCGCTTGCCTCTGCCTCCCGAGTGCTGGGATTAAAGGCGTGCACCAACACTGCCTGGCCCAAAGTCTTTTTTTTTATTTTTATTTATTTATTTTTTATTTTAATTTATTTTTTTTAAAGATTTATTTTATTTATTATATGTAAGTACACTGTAGCTGTCTTCAGACGCTCCAGAAGAGGGCGCCAGATCTCGTTACAGATGGTTGTGAGCCACCATGTGGTTGCTGGGATTTGAACTTATCACCTTCGGAAGAGCAGTCGGGTGCTCTTACCCGCTGAGCCATCTCACCAGCCCCCAAAGTCTTTTTAAAAAAAACTATTTTATGTACATTGGTGTTTTGCTTGCATATATGTCTAGTTGCAGGCAGTTGTGAGCTGCTATGTGGGTCCCTGGGACTTGAACCCAGGTTGTTCTGGAAGAGGAGCCAGTGCTCTTGATCACTGAGATCTCTCTCCAGCCTTCCCCACCCCAAACTCTTCTAAAGTAGTCTTGTCCCTGAATAACAACACCGATGGCTTCTGACCATAAGCAAGCGTCAAGGAGCATCAGGACCCAGTGCAGGTCACTTCCGCTTCCTGGGAGGGAGGGAGGGAGGGAGGGAGGGAGGGAGGGAGGGAGGGAGGCTTGAGCAAGGGACTGCCAGGTATCCTTCCTGCCACAATGTTGTACTTTACTTCCTGACGTCTCTGTTCAAAGCAGTCTATTGAGCTTCTGTTTTCTGGATGGCTGCCACTGATGTACAAGTCCTTTACCGTGTCCCTTTCTATGTGGGTCAATGTGATTGCAGAGCGCCCCCTTGTGGTCATAATCCATCACTGCCATTGAGCAGACCTGCGACTGCAAGGATGTTTGCAATTTTTTGTTTTTTGTTTTTTTTTCCCGGTGTTTACATGAGAAGACTGGTAAATTCTACTTTTGTTTAAAAAACCTTTAGGTACAGAAAGGAGGAGATGTGAAAACAGGGGTGCAGAGAAGTGGAGAGACAGGAGAACCTCAATTCTCACCAAAACTAAATTGTTTGTAGAATTAAGTTGATGGCGACTGGGAATGGATGTGAGCAGAGGTCCTGAAGGACAGCGGTGTTCTTAATCTGTTGTCTGGCCAGTGCAGACAAACAGTAAAGCTTGATGGCAGGAGGTTGGCCAGAATGATGTCACAGCCAGGCTGGCAGTCCATGCAGGTCCCTGGGGACCGTCCTGTTCCTAGGGTGGGAATGGCCAGAGTCCTCAAGTCCATAACCCATGCGTGACTGTGTTCTAGCCAGGCTCTGAGCCTTGCGGCAAGCGCTTACCCACCCTGTTTGTTTCCGGGGTATGCCCATTCAGCTCTCTACCCCTCAGGCAGTCATGAGCATGAGCTTTCTGGCTCCTAGCTGTGGGGAAGTGCTAAGGGCCTGAGACAGCAGCGACCTCTTCCTTGACTTTTTCTTTTTCTTTTTTTTTTTTTTTAATTTATTTTATTTATTATATGTAAGAACACTGTAGCTGTCTTCAGACACTCCAGAAGAGGGCGCCAGATCTCGTTACGGATGGTTGTGAGCCACCATGTGGATGCTGGGATTTGAACTTATCACCTTCGGAAGAGCAGTCGGGTGCTCTTACCCACTGAGCCATCTCACCAGCCCCCCTTGACTTTTTCAGGGGATGGAGCTACTTGGCTTGAATTCAGATCCATAGAGTCATCTGTCTTGGGCCCAGCTGTTCAAACCAGGAGAAGCCATTCTCTGTGGCTCTGGTTCCTTGCCAGGGAATGGGAACATTGGGCAGGCCCTGTTAAGGGAATTAAAACCATGTGCCAGCCGGGCGTGGTGGCGCACGCCTTTAATCCCAGCACTCGGGAGGCAGGGGCAGGTGGATTTCTGAGTTTGGGCCAGCCTGGTTTACAAAGTGAGTTCCAGGACAACCAGGGCTACACAGAGAAACCCTGTCTCAAAAAAGCCAAAAAAAAAAAAAAAAAAAAAAAAAAGTGCCAGAGTTGGTACAGGGTAAGAAGATACTCTTAACACTGCTACAAGGTCCCCTGGTAACCAGGGTGAGTCTCGGCATCCTGGGGTGGCCTACCTAAGCCACCTGCTCCCCTCCCCCACACCTCGGTGCTGGGAGCTTGAGAACGGAGCCATACTGACCTAGTTACCTCTTCCAGTGTGGACTCCTACTTGGGTTCTTGCTCTCAGTCTGTCAGCTAGGAATCACAAGACTTTGGAGACAGGATGCACGCTGGGTTTGGGGGAGGGGCTGCTGGAGCCGAGCAAAGTATGTGATGTCACAGGTTCCCTGCCTCCTCCCACTATCAATGGGAGCACCTCTCCACTCGCTTGTGGGGAAGTCAGACCGTGGGACCTATTCCACTGCACCTGTGCCCAGGTCACCTTACACCAGGTACTTAACTAGCATCTCCGAGTCTCTCGTGTGTGAAGCAGGAAAGGTAACAGGTGGAGAGCCACAGAGGTGATGAATGACAGATGGGCTTTTATCCGCTGGCCCGACACTTAGGTACACTGTCTCTCGGCTCTCCCATAGCTGCAGACTGGGACTCCTCGACGAGTGCCCGGTTTACTCTGGAAAAGGAAAGCAGAAAGGTTAAAGGATGAAAAAGGATTCTGTAGCCAGGCATGACAATGCGGTGCCTTTAATCCCAGGACTCAGGAGGCAGAAGCAGGGGGATCTCTGTTGAGTTTGAGGCCAGCTTGAACTAACAGGGTGAGTTCGAGGACAGCCAAGGAAGGCTATACTGTGAAACCCTGACCCAAAACAAAAACAAAACAAAACAACAACAAGATTCTGTCAGTAAACTACAATGGAATGAAAGTTTGCCTTGCGTCCTTGATGTGTGTCTCTCCACCCAGTTTCAGAGCTGAGGACACAGGCACAGAGCGTAGCAAACAGCTCAGAGATCTAGTCAGCTGAGACCCGCGTGCAGAAAGGGAGTCACCAGTACCTGGGGCAGACAGAGCAGGAGGCAGGCAGAACCTAGGACAGGTTGCCTGTATGGTGCCAGCCCGCCCCTCCCCTGACCAGTCAGCTCCAGAATAAATCCTGTTCAGGCTACTCTTTAGTTTCCCTTGAAGGGGCTGGGAGCACTGGAGGTCAAGTCTGAGAGGACTGTGGTGAAAGAGAAGGCAGGGCTGGTTAGTTCTTTACACACCTAAGAGACACAGGTCATTGGAACATGGAAAAATGGTCCTGAGTGTGTTAATGGGGCACCCTGATGAGGTCCCATTTACATTTTTTTCCTTGTTCCGGTCAACCCCGCTCGCTCAGGTCTGCCCCGCTTGCTTAGGTTGGCCCTGCTCGCTCTGGCTGCCCCCCCTCCCGCTCCGGCCGCCCCCGTTCGGCCTGCTCGCTTAGGCCAGCCCCGCTCGCTCCGGTCTGTCCCACTTGCTCAGTCCCTGCTCTCTCCAGTCCAAGGATTCATTTATTATTCTTCATAAGTACACTATAGCTGACTTCAGACTCACCAGAGGAGGGCGTCAGATCTCATTACGGGTGGTTGTAAGCCACCATGTGGTTGCGGGATTTGAACTCATTACCTTCGGAAGAGCAGTCGGGTGCTCTTACTCACTGAGCCATCTCACCAGCCCCCCATTTAAATTTTGAGAATAGGGTCAGTCACAAATCCTGTCCCTTTTATAACCATACTGCCCTTAGCGATTCTGTCCTTGTCCATAACTTTAGCTATCGGCTTGGTTAGGCCTGGGTCTTCCATCCAAGTCCGGTCTGGATCCCCCCATCGATCCCTCTGTCTGCTGGATAGCTGTTTTTGTCTTGTTTTTATGATTTGCTTATTATGTATACAGTGCCTGCATGTACCCCTGCAGGTCAGAAGAGGACATCAGCTCTCATCACAGATAGTCGTGAGCCACCATGTGGTTGCTGGGGATTGAACTCAGGACCTCTGGAGGAGCAGACAGTGCTCTCAACCTCGGAGCCATCTCTCCAGCCCCGGACAGTTGTCCTCGATGCCCACAGCTGCCTGAAAGAGGTACCTGTCTCCCTCCAATCCAGAAATACCCAGTCCTGCAGCCCACAAGGTTTCACTACGTAGCTTAGTCTAGCTTTGAACTCACTACTGCTGCGTAGGATATCACCTGACAGTTGTGACTTAGGCCGGCCTCCAACTCACTATGTAGCCCAGGCTGGTCTGCAACCGAGATCCTCATGCCTCCAGTTTCTGAGGGCCAGGATTACAAGCACACACCAGGCCCAGCATTCACCCCTTACACTCTGTCTGTCCTTAGGAAGGGCTCCTTCTCGCCTCCCCTGCTGGCTGGCCTCCCTGCCTTTAGCCTTGACCTTCTCTTAGGCTCCTCTGTGAAAGCTCCAAGCTGGGTTCTGTGTGCTCACGATTTCTGTCTCCTCCCTCCCTTCCTTCTCTTCCTGCCTCTGGTTCCTCCTTGCCTGAGCCCGCTTTCTCCTTCCTTCTCTCAGTCTCTAGCGTCCACTCCCGTCCTCACAACTTCACTGCAGCACTTTCCTTGCCAGACTCAGTTCATTACCAGTCCTGAAGAATCGCTGCCTCCAGTTGGCCAATGGGAAACATCGCTAGCTCTGCTTTAGCAATGCCTAGCTTCAGGGGCTGGAGAGATGGCTCAACATCTGGAAGATGCTCTCCCAGAGGTTCTGAGTTCCATTTCCAGCAACCGTCTATCTGTAATGGGATGTGAAGCCCTCTTCTGGCCCACAGGTGTACATGCAGCTACTCACATACATAAGAAAAATGAGGCAAGGCCTAGTTTCTAATTTGTAGTTGGTATGTTTTTCCTTTTTAGTGGTATATGTGTACACATGTATGTGTCCAATGGGGGGGGGGGCGCATACACCACCAAAGGACAACCTAGGGTGGCATTCTCAAAAAAAGTGCCGGGATTATGAATTGATGAATTGACCATCTATACTCAATACTTTTTTTTTTTCCTTTTTTTTGAGACAGGATTTCTCTATATTGCTCAGGAACTTTGTTCTGTGGAGCAAACTGGTCTCCAACTCACAGACCGCTTCTGCCTCCCCAGTGCAGGGATTAAAGATGGCACAACCAGCCAGCATGCTCAACAATTTATGTTCCTCCTGAGGGCCTAACTAAGGTCCTCATGTTTAACTGACTAAGAAGATACCTGCTCTGTACATTTTCTTTTTTTTTTTTTAAGATTTATTTTATTTATTATATGTAAGTACACTGTAGCTGTCTTCAGACACCAGAAGAGGGCATCAGATTTCATTACAGATGGTTGTGAACCACCATGTGGTTGCTGGGATTTGAACTCGGGACCTCCAGAAGAGCAGTCAGTCTTCTTACCCTCTGAGCCATCTCTCCAGCCCCTGTACATTTTCTTCACACTACTTTTTTTTTTTTTTCTGAGACAGTCTCCTGTCACCCAAGTTGTCCTTGGCTTCACTATGGAACGGCTGGTAACTTTGAACTTCTGATCCTTCTGCCTCTATTTTCTGAGTGCTGGCATTGCTGACTTGTGCAACCATACCAGTTCACACACACACACACACACACACACACACACACACACACACACACACACACGTATTTGTATATATTTATACATACACATATATATATGTATATATACATGTATATATTTACACATACATATGTATTTGTATATATGTATACATACACATACATATATACATATATGTATATATACATGTTATAGGGTCAGCCGGGCGTGGTGGCGCACGCCTTTAATCCCAGCACTCGGGAGGCAGAGGCAGGCGGATTTCTGAGTTCGAGGCCAGCCTGGTCTACAAAGTGAGTTCCAGGACAGCCAGGGCTATACAGACAAACCCTGTCTCGAAAAACCAAAAAAAACCAAACCAAACCAAACCAAACCAAAAAAACTATAGGGTCTTATGTAGCTAAGGTTGCTCCCAAACACGTATATAGCTGAGGATGACCTTGAACAACTTCTCTTTTTTTTTTTGTCTTTTTTTTGTTTTTTGTTTTTTTGAGGCAGGGTTTCTCTGTGTAGCCCTGGCTGTCCTGGAACTCACTCTGTAGACCAGGCTGTCCTTGAACCTGAGTTCTGGAATCTGCCTATCTTTATCTCCCAAGTGCTGGGATTAAAGGCATGTGCCCCCACTGCCCAGCCTTTCATGGTATTTCAAGACAGTTATAGTCTTGGCTGTCCTGAAACTCATTCTGTAGACCAGGCTGGCCTCACACTCTCAGAAATCCTCCTGCCTCTGCCTCCTGAGTGCTGGGGATTATGATTTTAAAGGAGTGTGCCACCACTGCCTGACTAACAAATTATTTTTAAAGAAGGGCTGGTAGGATAGTTCAGTGAGTAAATATGTCTGCAGCACAAATGGGCATGACCTGGTTTGAGTCGCAGAGCCCACATAAGGTAAGGAGCGAGCTGACTTTGCAGACTTGTCATGTGGCTTTCAATGTGCCATGGCCTGCACCTGCCCTCATCTTACACACACAATAATAAAATAATTTTTGAACTTGTGTGTGTGTACTCAAACTGTGTGTGAGAGGGTGTGTTGAGAAGCCAAATGGCTGTCAATTCCCTGGAGCTGGTGTCAGTGGCAGTTATGAGCTATGAGATCTGGGTGGTGGAAGTCAAACTCAGGTCCTTTGAAGGGTAGTAAGCACTCTCAACCGCTGAGCCAGGTCTCTAGCCCCTAAAATAATACAAGAAAAAGAAAAATAGCTGATTGCCTTAAATCCAGAACTTAGGAGGTGGAGGCAGGTGGATCCCTGTAAGTTTGAGGCCAGCTTGATCTAGAGACCAGATGGGTATCATAGTAACACCCTGGGTTTTTCTTTCTTTCTTTTTTTTTCCCTTGTTCCGGTCAACCCTGCTCGCTCCGCTCGACCCCCGTTCACTCCAGCCAGCCCTGCTCACTCTGGCCATCCCCATTGGGCCCCCCGCTCGCTCCGGCCAGCCCCGCTAGCTCCGGTCGGTCTCTCCAAGTCCAAGGATTCGTTTTATTATTCTTCTTCATAAGTACGCTGTAGCTGACTTCAGACACACCAGAGGAGGGCATCAGATCTCATTATGGGTGGTTGTAAGCCACCATGTGGTTGCTGCGATTTGAACTCATCACCTTCGGAAGAGCAGTCGGGAGCTCTTACCCGCTGAGCCATCTCAACAGCCCCACACCCTGGGTTTTTCGAGACAGGGTCCCGCTCGGTCAGTCCCTGCTCTCTCCAGACCAAGGATTCATTTATTATTATTCATAAGTACACATGTGGTTGCTGGGATTTGAACTCATCACCTTTGGAAGAGCAGTCGGGTGATCTTACCCGCTGAGCCATCTCACCAGCCCCCCACTCCCAGAAGATTAAAAAAAAAAAAAAAAAAAAAAGCCAGGTGACTCCTAGTGACCTAGAAAGGAAGCCCTTCAGGAAGGGAGGAGTGTGGGCAGTGAAAGTAGCCCTGCAGGCTGGGGCTGGGTTATAAAAGGCTGCGGGTGCCATGCTGAGCTCTAACCTGAAGAGTGGGGAAGGCCCCTAGAGACAGCCTTAACACCCCCTAGGCCTCCCGGAGCCTGAGTTCCAGCAGCAGCTGCAACCACCATTGTTCCTAGGATACCGTTTATCCTTGATCTGGCAGAAGCTGTTGGAGAGTGGCCAGCTAAAACAGCTTTTAACAGGCCACTACTTGTCGCTGCTGAGGCTCATGCTTATAGTTTTCTACGAGCTGTAGGCAAAGAATTCTCTTTACAATTGGTAGTGAATTGGGGGTGAAGTCACCTCTGCTCCCACTCCTCCGCTCTTCACACCTCGATCTTTTTCTTTGTTTTTAATCATTTTCCCCAGTGTTGTCTAGACTACTCTGCTTCAGCGTCTGGAATGCTGGGACAAACAAATGCATTTGAATTTTAGCCTCTATAAAGCTTTGGGTATGCCCTGCCAGCCTATCTGTGCACTGTGTATACCTTAATACCTTTGGGGGCAGAAGAGGTCAATGTTTCTCTAGAACTGGAGTTACAGGTAGTTATGAGCCACACCCCGGCTCTGGGAATCTTACCCCCATCTTCTACCGGAGCAACAAGTGTTCTTAACTGCTGGACCATCTCTCCAGTTCCCCGGCTGGGAATCTTTTTAAGGCTAGGAAGTAGCTCAGCTGGTAGAGCGTGTGTGGCTGGCATGCCAAAGACCTAGCTGGGATTCCCTGCACTCAAGGCACCTGTCATGGTGGCTCATTCTCATCATTTTAGTGCTTGGGAGATAGAAGCTGGAATTCAAAGTTCCATGGTCATCCTTGCATTACATAGAAGCTGGCCTGAACTACATAAGACCTTGTCTCTCATGTATGAAGGGAGTCTCAGGCTGCAGAGATGACTCAGCAGTTGAGAGCTTGCTGGTTTTCCAGAGGACCACAGGGTCCTGTCTCACACACACACACACACAAACACACACACACACACACACACACATACACACACAGCAGAAGGCCTCACACCCAGGAAGTCAAATCTCATCCCCACCCCCCACCCCCCACTCCGCTGCTCTAAACCTCTGAGCCATCTCTCCAGCCTTCTTTCTTTGTTTCCTATTTCCTAACTTTAATATTGAGCACATTAAATTTTCCCAACCTGAGGGCTTATGGCTATACATTTCACAAGACTGTGTTTGATATATACCACAAACTTCAGTAGACCACAGAGCACCTGCAGCTCTTGCTAAGCAAGCCTCAAAACCAGAATCCCACCCCAAAACTCACAGTGCAAGGAGAAAATCAAGTCCCCCAAATTCTCTGACTTCCAAATGTTCACTGGCATCCATACATATACAGTAATAAATAATAATAATACAATTTAAAAGTTGGTGTTTAAGCCAGGCGTGGTGGCGCACGCCTTTAATCCCAGCACTCGAGAGGCAGAGGCAGGTGGATTTCTCGAAAACAAAACAAAACAAAACAAAACAAAAGTTGGTATTTGCCTGGCGTAGTGGCGCACGCCTTTAATCCCAGCACTTGGGAGGCAGAGGCAGGCGGATTTCTGAGTTCGAGGCCAGCCTGGTCTACAAAGTTAGTTCCAGGACAGCCAGGGCTATACAGAGAAACCCTGTCTCGAAAAACAAAAACAAACAAACAAACAAACAAAAAGTTGGTATTTTACATTTTCAATTTTTCTATTATCCCTGTGGTAGACATGGGGAGATATGAATTTTATTAGCCCTTGTGTGTAGATTTTTTTTTTTTTTTTGCGGTTTTTTTTTGAGACAGGGTTTCTCTGTATATCCCTGGCTGTCCTGGAACTCACTTTGTAGACCAGGCTGGCCTCGAACTCAGAAATCTGCCTGCCTCTGCCTCCCAAATGCTGGGATTAAAGGCGTGCGCCACCACGCCTGGCTTTGTAGGTTTGTTTTTTTGTTTTGTTGTTGTTGTTGTTGTTGTTGTTGTTTTGGTTTTTCGAGACAGGGTTTCTCTGTAAAGCCCGGGCTGTCCTGGACCTTACTTTGTATTTGTAGACCAGGCTGGCCTCGAACTCAGAAATCCACCTGCCTCTGCCTCCCAAATGCTGGGATTAAAGGCATGCGCCACCTAATGTATATAGGTGGTGGTGTTTTGTTTGTTTTTTGAGACAGATTCTTTCTATGTACTCCTGGAACTTGCCGTGTAGACCAAGCTGGCCTCAAACTCAGAGACCCACCCTCCTCTGCCTCCTGGGTGCTGGCATCAAAGGTGCTTGAGACCACCCCAAACCCGTCTATAGGTGTCTTGCTTCCATGTGTGTGCACCATGTGTGCTCTGGAAGGGCAGCCAGTGATTTTAGCCCCTGATTCATCTCTCTGGCCCCATCATCGTTGTTGTTTTAAGGCAGGGTCTCATTCCATAGCCCAGGTTAGCCCACAGAACACTGCATAGCCCAGGCTGCCCTGGAACTCATGGTAATCCTCTATCCCAAATTCTAAATGCTGGAAAAATAAATATGAGTTACTAAACCCAGACTCAACTATGAATATTCGTAAATTTCCTGGGTAAGCTTGAGAAAATAAATTATCTAGCCATTGGGTTAAGTTTATCAAATCAAGCCTGTTAAATGTCTTATTAAAAAAGGCAAAAAAAAAAAAAAAAAAAAAAAAAGGCAAAACAGGGGGCTGGTGAGATGGCTCAACAGGTAAGAACACCCGACTGCTCTTCTGAAGGTGATGAGTTCAAATCCCAGCAACCACATGGTGGCTTACAACCACCGGTAATGAGATCTGACACCCTCCTCTGGTACATCTGAAGTCAGCTACAGCGTACTTATGAAGAATAATAATAAGAAACGAATCCTTGGACCGGAGGGGCCGACCGGAGTGAGTGGGGCTGTCCGGAGTGAGCGGAGCTGGCTGGAGCGAGGCTGGAGCGAGCAGGGGCCGAACGGTGAGTGGGCGAGTGGGGCCAACCGGAGCCAGCGGAGCCGAGCCGGCTGGAGCGAGCGGGGTTGACCGACTGGAACAAGGAGAAAAAAAAAAAGGCAAAACATAGCTGGGCGTGGTGGCGCATGCCTTTGATCCCAGTACTTGAGAGGCAGGGCTACACAGAGAAACCCTGTCTCAAAAAAATACCCCCCCCCTCAAAAAAAAAAAAAAAAGAAAAAAAAAAAAAGAAATACCATAAAAACTAATATTCATGGGGGCTGGAGAGATGGCTCAGTGGTTAAGAGCATCGACTGCTCTTCTCAAATCCCAGCAACCACATGGTGGCTGTAATGAAATCTGATGCCCTCTTCTGGAGTGTCTGAAGACAGCTACAGTGTACTTACATATAATAAATAAAATAAATCTTTAAAAAAAAAACAAAAAACCTAATATTCATTATTAAATGTTCGTGTGTGTGTGTGTGTGTGTGTGTGTGTGTGTGTGTGTATTTCCTGGAGTTGGAGTTGTGAACTGGCAGTGGGTGATGGGGTGGAACTTCAGCCCTCTGGGAGAGCAGTCAGTGCTGGACCTCTTCTCTAACCCCCAGGCCTTTTATAAAAAGGAATCTTATCACCAGGGCGTGATGGTACATGCCTACAATCCCAGCACTCTGGAGGCAGTGACACACCTACTCCAACAAGGCCATACCTCCTAATAATAGTGCCACTCCCTGGGCCAAGCATATATAAACTATAACCCTTGGCAAAAGAGAACTTATCTTTTTTTTTTGTTGTTGTTTTTTTTTTTTTTTCGAGACAGGGTTTCTCTGTATAGCCCTGGCTGTCCTGGAATTCACTTTGTAGACCAGGCTGGCCTTGAACTCAGAAATCTGCCTGCCTCTGCCTCCCAAGTGCTGGGATTAAAGGCGTGCGCCACCACGCCCGGCAAAGAGAACTTATCTTATGTGTGTGTGTAAGTATGGGCACAAGGACAGTGCTCGGGAAGAAGTCAGAGGACAACTTAAGGAGTCAGTGTGTCTCTTTCACCATGGGATCTGTCATCAAATTGAGGTCTGGACTGTCCTGCTTGGGAGGACCCGGGAAAATGCTTTTACCAATGGAGTACTCCCTAGCCCTCCTCCCCCTTGGTTGTTGAGATAGAGTCTGCTAGTATAATATAACCCTTAGCTGGTATGGTACTATGTACTTGGAATTACAGGCATCCTCCTGTCTCAAGCACCCAAATACTGACACAGACATGTGCCACCACAGCAAGGTAAAAGACATCTCTAGGTTGATGTAAAATGATTTTTCCGCTTTATGCAACAGGATCTCACTCCTAGCCCACGCTGGCCTGTAACACGCTCACTCCTCTCTTCTTCCCCGAGCTGGGGGAAGCTGCTGATGAGCCTTGGTCCTGTCATTGCTGGGGGACAGCCAAAGGGAAAAAAGGGGAGGCTCCTGGCTTACCTCAGACTAGGGTCCCAGCAAGAGAGAGCAGGCGCCTGTCCCCATTCCACTTTCAGAACAGGAAAGACCCTGGGTTTAGTGACCCCCATTATTCACAGAGCCCTTCCTTTTCCTGTCCATGAAATGTATGGAGTAGCTTTCAACCATTCAGAGAGGTTGCCAAGGAGAGGCAGCCAGTGCTGTTTGTGAACTAGGGAGTCCAGGTAGGGAAACGCTCTACTCTGGAGCCAAATGTCCAGCCCAGGGATCAGCTAGGCTCCTTTTGCTCAGAGGGTTTGAGTGTTGATCTTTCTGGTTTCAGATTATGAACCAATCCAACATCCTAGGGCCTTCTGAGCAATCCTACCCACTGTCTCCTTTTATATTGATTTCTTTATGGGTTTTACACACACACAATTAAGGAGAGGCAGTGCAGGATGGGATGACAACAGATGAAGAGGACAGAGGCAAAGAGACAGCAACTACTGTTTAACAATGAACGCACATTAGATAGACAGGCTGCAGGCAAGCACCAAGAACAAAGGTGTGGGCGGTGGTGCGGGGACACCAGCCAGAGTGAGCTAAGATACCAGAGCCCTGAGTGGCCATCCTCTCCAGGAGGGTTCATCGGTCCAACAAGCTTCCAGATGCGGCCTTAGAAAAAGGCAAGGCTAGAATTGCCAGCTGAAGGACATGGCGGGCCACCTTTAGAACAGAGACACTGGCACAACTTGGTTCTGGCTCCTGGAACTGGGCCAACCTGGTGACCAGCATCTTCATGCGGACGCCTAGAACTCCCGCTTCTCCTAAAAGACGGGGACCTCCTCCTCTCTGGGTCCAAAGAGCTGCATGCAGTAGGGAAGAGGCTAGAGAAGCGAAACCAGCTTGAGAAACAGCTTGTGCTCGCAAAGGGAGGGCGCACGTCCCCGCGCGCTGTGTACGTGGGCGACCCGGGAGGCTGAGGGGTGGGGAGTGTTCTACCCAGTAGCGCTCGCTCGGTTCTCTGTTCACTAGATGGTGTCCGCAGTCACTCACCCCCCACAGCCCCCGTGCCCTGTGACCGATCCAGGTCAGCTATCCCTCCCTCCGCGCTCCACATCCCCCCTGTAATGTGAGCCTCTTAGGGCCACGCGTGGAGGGTCGTCCAACCCTGGCCCACGGTAGGCAGACCTGGGGAAAATTTCTTCCCAGGATAAGATCAAGGTAGAAAAAAAAAAAAAAAAGCCACCCAGCCGAGCGGCGATGAAGACACTGCCCCCGCCGCAGCAGGGGAGGTGGAGCCACGGGGGGGAGGGAGGGGTGGAGACCGCCGAGACAGGCCTAGAAACTGCTGGAAGAAATCGCAGCACCGCCGCTGCTGATCCTTCCGCCGCAGGCCGCCAAAGAGTCCCTGCCAGCCCAGGCCCGCGCCCCTCCCCTCGGAGAAGCGGCTCCCCGCCTGAAGCTGTGCTGTACCCGGGAGGGTGGGGATGGGGCAATCGGGTGGGTGGGTGGGTGGGGGCTCCTTAAAGTTGGAACAAGGAATTTATCATCCTTTTCTCTTGATGTGCGATTCGTAGGGAACCTTCTAATAAGATCGGGTCTGGAAATGGTAGCCGAGTTGGCCACCTCCATTCTTTTTCAGACGTCCCCTGAGTGCTGGACTCCTGGGGTTGGGGGGAGGGGAGCGCCTACCTTGAGTTTTCTGAGGCAGTCCGTGGGGTACTCGCCCCCAGATACATCCCTAGTAGCATATGCATGCTCCCTGCTCATCACTGGGGGTTGGGGGGGTGGGGGAAACATGTCCTACTCGTGCACACGTGGGGGTGCAAAACGGTATTGAATTGGCCTTGACTCCGGGACCAGGCCTCGGGTCCCGCTCCTCCCCGCCCCCTCCACGATCTGCGACCATGACGTCAAGGTGGGCGGGCGGCGGCGGCAGGTGCGTGGCCCGCAGCCACTCCTTTAAGGCGGAGGGATCCAAGGGCGGGGCCGGGGCTGTGCTTCGCCTTATATAGGGCGGTCGGGGGCGTTCGGAAGCTCTCTTGAGTCACCCCCGCGCAGCCTAGGCTTGCCGTGCGAGTCGGACGTGGTCCGGGCCCACCACCCTGCTCTGTACTACTACTCGACTTTCCCGTCAAGGTAAGGCCGGGGTCTTCGGTCCCCGGCGGCTCCCCGGGGTCTTCTTCCCGGGGGTCCCAGCCTCCATCTCATCTGTCCCCAAAGCCTCCTTCCCTGGCTGGGCGGCCTGTGGAGATAACGTGCCTAGACTTGTCTCCAGTGGCTCGGGGTGGACCCCGGCGGGCTTGCACGGCGAGGCTCCCTCGGGGCGGGGTGGACCCCGGAGCGTGAGGTGGGGCTGCAGGGCCCGGCCAGGTGGTGGGCGGCCGCACGTGGTAGTCGCCGACCCGGGACGCTGCCATGTTTGCCCTCCACTTCCGGGCGCGGCTGCAGGGTCCCCTAGGGTCCGCGCGGTGGCGGGCTGCTCTGCGTGACTCAGCAAGGCCTGGGGAGGTTGGCCTGGCTACCTTCCGGACGCCGGTCCCAACGTGCTTGGTTTTGGGGAGGGGGGTCCCACAGCTTGGCAGGGACGCTGCAAGCCACTGCGCTTTCCCTTTCCAGATCTTTCTGCCCTCCCAGTGGAGGGCGGGGGAGGAGAAACGGGGAGAGAGCAGGCACGAGAAGATTCCTAGGTCCCTCCCTTTCTCCTCCCCTCCCGGGAGCTCAGATTGTTCTGGAAGCCTGGGTGCCCCGCCCCAGTGCCCGGATGCTGGGGCGGTGGGAGGGATTCAATGGCGCCCCCTCCCCGTGTGGCTCCTGCCGACGCATGTCCGGCAGTGACGAGGGTCGCTGGACGACTGGGCCACCATTTTACTTGTGTTCCGGCCTATGCAAGTCTGCGCAGTGAGTGGTCACGGTGGAGCTTTTGATTTCTTTGTCCTTATTTAATTGCCCCGTAAGCGCCTCCCCGACTACAGCTTCGGGATTCTCTTGCCCTGCTGTGTGGAATAATATAAAAATAAAGGCTGTTTTTTCTGTTAAAGTTGTTCCTCGCCCCAATGAGATTATAGTTAAGGAGTGTGTGTACAGGGGGTGCTTGAGGTTTTTGTTCTTATGTATTGTTAACTTAGTCTGGATTGTTACCATATCGGCAGGTGTTCTGTTCACAGTCAGTGAGCTATGCTCTGAACATGCTGCTGTTCTGGAAAAAAAAAACATCTTTTAGGTTTTTTTCATTCTTTGTCTCGGCCACTTTAGCTTCAACATCTTTTTTTTTTAAAAATGGCGGCTCTTGTCTCTTGGGGTTGGATACTACCCAGATTAAAGTTTGAACTGGATATTAAAATGTGTGTCCATAATGGTCCATAATTCTTTCATCCTTAGATGCCTGAGGAAGTGCACCATGGAGAGGAGGAGGTGGAGACCTTTGCCTTTCAGGCAGAAATTGCCCAGCTCATGTCCCTCATCATCAATACTTTCTATTCCAACAAGGAGATTTTCCTCCGAGAGTTGATCTCTAATGCTTCTGATGTGAGTATCCTGTTGTTGAATTTCTAAGTGTGTAAGTGTGTATATGTGTGCAGGCAGTGGGAGTGATTGAGAAGAGCAGTCAGCAGTCCAGCACTTGATGTTGAAGGGGAAGGGACTGTTTGGACAAATAGAATAACCTGGCGTTTTATGTTTAATACAGGCCCTGGACAAGATTCGGTATGAGAGCCTGACGGACCCTTCCAAGTTAGACAGCGGGAAAGAGCTGAAAATTGACATCATCCCCAACCCTCAGGAGCGCACACTGACTTTGGTGGACACTGGCATTGGCATGACCAAGGCTGATCTCATTAATAACTTGGGAACCATTGCTAAGTCTGGCACGAAAGCATTCATGGAGGCTCTCCAGGTGTGTGGCTTTTCATACACTAATTTGTTAACTGCTTAATTTAAAACCTGTCTGTCTAGGGTATTACATATTAGGACACTTATTAGAAAAAATGTACAAGTGGTGGTCAGGACAGCTTTGACCCCTGGATTCTCTGGAAATTGAACTGATAACTTGCTCAGCAAGTGGTTATACTTGCACAAGAACCATTTTGCTGATCCTCTTAACTTCAAACCCTTTGCAGGCTGGTGCAGACATCTCCATGATCGGGCAGTTTGGTGTCGGATTCTACTCGGCCTATCTCGTGGCAGAGAAAGTGTGTGTGATCACGAAGCATAACGATGATGAGCAGTATGCCTGGGAGTCGTCTGCCGGCGGCTCCTTCACTGTCCGGGCAGACCATGGTGAGGCGGGCCGCAGGCTGCATTGTGGGGAACGTCAGAAAGAAACCTTAAATGTTGTATTCTATAAAAGTACATTTTAAGGGGTGATGAGTGCCAGCACTCGGAAACAGGCAGTTGGGTGAGTTCTCAAGGCAAGCATGGGCTACCAGGAATCTTAGCTTGCTTGAGGAACCAGGAACAAAAAAGGTGTAGTTCTTCATTTTCACGTCTTGATTTATTCTCTGTAGGTGAGCCCATTGGCCGGGGTACCAAAGTGATTCTTCACCTCAAAGAAGACCAGACAGAGTACTTGGAGGAAAGGAGGGTTAAGGAAGTGGTGAAGAAACATTCGCAGTTCATAGGCTATCCCATCACCCTCTATGTGAGTATGGGCTTGGCAGGGTTTGAGCAGGCTAATGGCCTTGCTAGCGCTACATTCTCCACAATTAATTATGTGTGTCATTGGTGATTTAGTTGGAGAAGGAACGGGAGAAGGAGATCAGTGATGATGAGGCAGAGGAAGAGAAAGGGGAGAAAGAGGAGGAAGATAAGGAGGATGAGGAGAAGCCTAAGATTGAAGATGTGGGATCTGATGAGGAAGATGACAGCGGCAAAGACAAGAAAAAGAAAACCAAGAAGATCAAGGAGAAGTACATTGACCAGGAGGAGCTGAACAAGACAAAGCCTATCTGGACCAGAAACCCTGATGACATCACCCAGGAGGAGTATGGTGAATTCTACAAGAGCCTCACCAATGATTGGGAGGACCACTTGGCAGTCAAGGTGAGACGCCTTCTTCCTGTGTTGTGTTGTGTTGTGTGAGGCAGGGCAGGTAGGTAGAAAAGGTGGAGATGGTAGGAAATAACAGGCACGACTGGTTGGTATAGCTGGGACCTGAAAGCCACAGCAAGAACCCTGTGATGACACTGGAGCCACTCAGCTAGCTGACAGTGGGTCCTCTTTCTGGTGGGAGTCAGGGTGGCGGCCATATCTGACACTGGATTACTCTTCTCAATCATCCCCACCGTCATGGCCACTACCCTGATTACAGCCGGGTTCTGCCTGGAGGGATACTTCTTGCTCCCAGCATTCTGGGTTTATTTGTGATTAGGGCTGTTTCCTCCAGTGTCAGCAGTATGGCACTTACAGTGCTCTAGTGTCAGATGTTTCATTTGGGGCTTGAAGCAGTCCTGTCCTAAAATGTATTATTGGGTTTATTTCAGCACTTCTCTGTAGAAGGTCAATTGGAATTCAGGGCATTGCTCTTCATTCCCCGGCGAGCTCCCTTTGACCTTTTTGAGAACAAGAAGAAGAAGAACAACATCAAATTGTATGTCCGTCGTGTGTTCATCATGGACAGCTGTGATGAGCTGATACCTGAGTACCTCAACTTTATCCGCGGCGTGGTTGACTCCGAGGACCTGCCCCTGAACATCTCCCGAGAGATGCTGCAGCAGAGCAAGATCCTGAAGGTCATCCGCAAGAACATCGTCAAGAAGTGCCTGGAGCTCTTCTCAGAGCTGGCCGAAGACAAGGAGAACTACAAGAAGTTCTATGAGGCCTTCTCCAAGAATTTAAAGGTAAGGCAGACAAGTGTTCTTCAAGTCACTTTATATTTAGGCTTTTTTTCCAACTTATATAATTGGACCTTTTCTTTCCGTATTCTTTAAAGCTTGGAATTCATGAAGATTCCACTAACCGTCGCCGCCTTTCTGAGCTCCTTCGCTATCACACCTCTCAGTCTGGAGATGAGATGACTTCCCTGTCAGAGTATGTGTCTCGCATGAAGGAGACCCAGAAGTCCATCTACTATATCACTGGTATGTTGGAGATTGGGTCTAAGCAAAGCTGCCTTGTGGACTTGGAATGGGGAAGTGGTGGTGTAAAGGCCATGTGGCCATTGTTGTTTTAATAATCCTGTAGGTGAGAGCAAAGAGCAAGTGGCCAACTCCGCCTTTGTGGAGCGAGTGAGGAAGCGGGGCTTCGAAGTGGTGTATATGACTGAGCCTATTGACGAGTACTGCGTGCAGCAGCTCAAGGAGTTTGATGGGAAGAGCCTGGTCTCAGTGACTAAGGAGGGCCTAGAGCTACCAGAGGATGAGGAAGAGAAGAAGAAAATGGAGGAGAGCAAGGCAAAGTTTGAGAATCTCTGCAAGCTCATGAAGGAGATCTTGGACAAGAAGGTTGAAAAAGTGAGTCTCCCCTAGGAATTTAGTCTGCTGTACAGCTAGAGATGTCAGGCAGCTCAGACACACACACAAAACAGTAATTATTCCATTTAATGTATGTGTGCAAGGAAAGGGCGGGCCTTCCTGTGTTGCCCAGGTTATCCTTGAATCCCTGTACCTACCTTTCAGTCTCCAGAGCATGTAGGGGTTGGTCCTCTGCCTGCCATTCTTAGCAACAAAACTAAGGTTCTTTATACATAGCAGTTCCATGATGGCCAAGGTACATCTTGTCATTGTTCTTGATTGCCCACAGGTGACAATCTCCAATAGGCTTGTGTCTTCCCCCTGCTGCATTGTGACAAGCACCTATGGCTGGACAGCCAACATGGAGCGGATCATGAAGGCCCAGGCACTGCGAGACAACTCTACAATGGGCTACATGATGGCCAAAAAGCACCTGGAGATCAACCCTGACCATCCCATCGTGGAGACCCTGCGGCAGAAGGCTGAGGCAGACAAAAACGACAAAGCTGTCAAGGACCTGGTGGTGCTGCTGTTTGAAACTGCTCTGCTCTCCTCTGGTTTCTCACTTGAGGATCCCCAAACCCACTCCAACCGCATCTACCGCATGATTAAACTAGGCCTGGGTAAGTCAGTCTTGTGAGCTCCTGGTAGCAAGTTGTTGAACTGGCTGGACCTTTGGGCAGGCTTAATGCTGTGTGGCTTAAATCTCATATCTTTCTATTTTAGGCATCGATGAAGATGAGGTCACTGCAGAAGAGCCCAGTGCTGCTGTTCCTGATGAGATCCCCCCACTGGAAGGCGATGAGGATGCCTCTCGCATGGAAGAAGTAGATTAAAGCCTCCTGGAAGCCCTGCCCTCTGTATAGTATCCCTGTGGCTCCCCCAGCAGCCCTGACTGGCCTGACCCACCTGGCTCTCTGCTCATGTCTACAAGAATCTTCTATCCTGTCCTGTGCCTTAAGGCAGGAAGATCCCCTCCCACAGAATAGCAGGGCTGGGTGTTGTGTATTGTGTTTTTTTTGTTTGTTTTATTTTGTTCTAAAATTAAAAGTATGCAAAATAAAGAAGATGCAGTTTTATACAGTCCTGCTCTCCTTGTAACACTCAGGGTTCCCTGAGTTGTTGAAAGTGAAAGGCACTTGTTTCAACTGTCAATGCCAACCAAAACACAGGTCCAAAGTCACTGCTGCACTTTAATCAAATAAGAGCAAAAGGTGACATTTCCAAGTACCAAAACTTGGGCAGGAACACTAGGGGCCCCAACTAGGCTGCGGGCCTTTGTCCCTTCTGACACAGCACCATTCTCACTAGCCCCTAGGGGAACTGCATGACCTGTAAACAATTCTCTTCCCAGCTGGTGCCTGGTATCCTCAAGGGTGGGTGTGTGTTAAAGGGGATGAGCAAAGCCCTGGTGCTGGCTTGCTTGGCCACCAGCCGAATCAAGGTTTCGGAGACTGGGGGAGGAGCTCTGGGTCACCTCTAACCCAACACCCACAGCTGTCATTTCCACCAAGTGGGGCTCTTAAGGCAAGGCTAAAGAGGCTGCCTCCAGGGCTCCAATCCTGCTGTGTGCAGATACTGAGCCAGTGCCTCAAGATAAGAGTGAAGAGGGTCTACTCCTCACACCTTCTGCACTGGGGGCTCAGTGGGCACAGCCTTCTTTCCCCGCTGCTTCCGGCCCCGGGCATAGACTCTGAGTAGAAGGGCAGTGAAGACCACAGCTACTCCCAGTCCCCCCACCACAGTGACAGTATGGCCATAGAGGAGGCAGGAGAGGAGGATGGCAATAGCCTGGCGCAGAGTCATGATGATAGTGAAGACAGCAGCTCCAAACTGTCCAATGGTGTAGAAGATGAAGAGCTGCCCAAAGGCAGAGCAGACGGAGAGGAGGAGGGCGTGGAGTGCAAACTCACTGTGTCGCCCCATGAAGCGCGCCCCCTCCAGCAGGGCACCCTGTTCCAGTAGTGAGCCTACTGTGAAAAGACAGGAGAATAAGTTGACCCCAAACATCATCTGCACCGATGACATCTTATAGGCAAACAGGGCATCCTGCCAATTTGAGGTGAAGCTGTCGAAAGCGATATAGCCTGCCAGTAGGACCAAGCCGGAGAGTGTGGTGGCTGGAGAGCTTCTGGGCTCTGGTCCACTGGACAGGAGAAACATGCTCACTCCGATGGAGATGAGGCCTGCAGTCAGGTATTCCCAGTGTTCATAGCTGCGCCGGGACACCAGCTTTCCCATCATCATGACAGGGATCACCTTGGAGGCCTTCGCCAGCACCTGGGTAGGGAAGCTGACGAACTTAAGTGCTTCATACTGGCACCAGCTGCTAAGCACATTTGACAGACTGGCGAAGGAGTACCGGTACATGGGGGCACCATGACGGGGCTGCTTGCGCAGGACACAGTAGAGGCCTGCCACGACCAGCGCCAGCACACGGTTCATCAGCACCAGGAACTGGGAGTCTGTGAAATGCTCTCCTGGTGATGTGGCTGTGGCCCCGTAGCTGCCTGTCATTACTCTTTCCTGCAGTACACCCCAGGTCAGATAGGACACCTGGAAGAGGGGGGGGGGGCGGAGAAGAGCAACGGTAAAGGAGAAGGAAACAGGAAACGCAGAAGTCTCAATTCCCCACTTCCTCACAGTTGGTAGCATATGACATAACTGACGCTTTCCTTTTGGTTCCTCTAAGGGAGGGCCTTCTTTCCCAAGCTTTAGCTCACTTTGTGGGGCTGACACCTACTTTAAGACCAAACCCTGTCCTCCTTCATGCTGCAAATCCATTAGAGCTGGCTCCACATACCATATAAAGAGTTTTATTTAGTTTGAACTAACTCAAAAAGAAACTGGGATGTTTGGAAGCCTGGGGGGATGGGGGGCTGACACTTGGCAATTCAACATATATCTAAGGTGAGTTGGTCCCCACTCTGAATGCCCTGGGATAGCCTCACTCACAAAGAAATCCTACTGACAAAATTCTGGAGAAAGCCAAGCATGGCGGTACCCACTGTCACCACAGCTATTTGGAAGGAGGAAGCAGGAGGGTTGAAAGTTCAAGGCCTGCATCTGGTGGTGGTGGTGGCACATGCCTTTAACCCACTCTACCCAGCACTCTGGTGGCAGAGGCATTTGGATCTCTGAGTTTGAGGCCAGCCTGGTATTGAGAGCAAGTTTCAGGACAGCCAGAGCCACTCAGAGAAACTGTGTCTGGAAAAGCAGCGAAATAAAAAAGAAAGTTCAAGGTCTGTCTGAGCCTGTGAGACTCTATCAAAATAGTGTGATGGGTCATCAATCCCAGAACTTGCAGAGCAGGGGAATCTCTGAGCTGGAGGCCAGCCTGGTCTATATAGTGAGTTCTGGAGTAACTAGGGCTGCAGAGCGAAACCTTGTCTCAAAATAATAATGTGGGAAGCTGCTCTGGGGATCTAAGTTTAGCCAGTAATTTCTCAAACTCACACTCAGATAAAACATACAGACAGAGCAGAATATGGGCATAGGGAAAAAAAAATAACTCAGGCAGGCCTTCTTCCACACTATAGAAGACATTGCATGAGCTGTGTCCTATAGGGACACAAACCATCCCTGGCTGGCTGTACCCACCTTGGGAAGAGAAGGGTAACCTGTCTTCTTACCTGGAGCCCCGAGGCACAGAAGACCAGCTTCAGGACCTGCCAAGACGGAGTGGATTCCACTGTCTCTGTCCGCGGAGCCAGGAGAACCTCATCAGGAGCCTTGGGCTCATTGCCAAACACACAGGCTTTCACCAGGGGGAAGCAGAGACCCCTGCCTGAAGAAGACACAGGAGTCAAGGTCCACAGCCTCTCCAGAGCAGCCAGCCCAACCCCCTGTCTGACTTACTGGCCTCACTCCCTGCCCAAGTCCCGCTCTGCCAACACCTGCAACAGGACTTAGCTCATCTCCCCACCCTCTGGCCACATTACCTGTCTCCAGGTAGTTCTTCCGTCTTAAGTACTGCACCAGGAGGTAGCCAGGTACCATAAAGCTGGCATAGCCTGCTACATTCAACAAGAAGCGGAAGAGCCACAGCTGTGTCCAGGACTGCGGAGGGGCTTCGGGTGACTCTCCACCTGCTCCCAAGGAAGGGAGCGTGGCAAATACCACTACTGCCCACCATCTGCTGGGACAGCCGAAGCAACGATTAGGGTTGCAGCTCTTCCGCCTCTCTGCCCTCCGGAGGGGACTGTACCAGGGAAGTGCCCAGTGGCCTCCCCGCCCCCTCCGCTGCAGCCCAGAGGGACGGACAAAGAGCCTCTCTCTCCCTCTCTCTCGGGGGGTCCGGCGCAGGCCAGGCAGAACCTCCTCCCTTCCCGGGGGCGGCCCCGCCTGTCCAGCCACATAGGTCGCCTCTGTTCCCTTCAGCGCGCGGGCAGCTCAGGCCACAGGCAACCCCCACTCCCTTCCCGCTCCGAAGCGCCCCTGTCCCACATCCCCTCCGCGCGACAATCCCCGAAGCCCCCCGAGGAGCGTAGGCCACATGCCGCGTGCCCATCCACACTGGGCTCCCGACAGTGCCACGCGGATCTGTGGCTGGGGGACCCCCCCCACCCCGCCTCCCGAGCCCTGGGGTCTCGGTCACGTGGCCCCGGGGTCTCGGTCACGTGGGCCATGGCTGCCCGAGCCCCCCACCTGGCGTCCATGGCCCAGCCGCGTGGGGCGGAGGGGGGACCGGGGAATGCGAGTCCCCGGGCCGCGCGCTCCCTCCGCTCCCTCTGCCACCCGCTCCAGCAGCCAGCCAGCCAGCCAGCCAGCCAGCCAGCGGAAGTGCCGCGCTCTTCCCGCCTCCTCCCCGCCTCATCCCCCTTCGCGGCACCCCGGCCACAGCGACCCCGCGCGGCCCGGAGGCAGACCAAGCCCGGTTTCCCTGGGGAGCTCCAGTTGGGACTCCCTCCCTTTCCCAGCTTGCTTGGTCACAGCCATCAACCCAACCCAACCCAACCCAGACAGAGTGATGATGACCATTGCCACCTAGCGGACTGGGATTTTGAGTATCTGAGACCCAAGTACTTCCTCTTATGTTAGTTTTTAAACAATGAGGTCTCCTCCTTTTTTGGCTGCATCAGTGATCATCCCCCTAGTACCTGTGACGGTGACCTTCTAGGTTCGGTATGACCTGGTGAATCCTCCTCGCCCACTTGCCCAACCTTGTAGAGCCCTGTTGGCCTGTTTTCAGTTCCTTCAATTTACCGGAGGCCCTCCCCAATGCTGTCTTGCCCCTTGCTCATCCTAAATCGCAGTTTCAAGGACACCTTCCTGAAGTTTCCCAAAGGATGATCCTTCACCCGCTCCATTGTCCTCCTTCCTGCTAACGTTTTTTCTTCCTTCCCAATCACCCATTGCAACTTATAACCACGTATTTCGTTGTTTATGCTTTTAATATCTGTCTCACTCACAGGATGCATTTGCTTAGTGCTTATAAGCGCTAAGCATCGGAAACCATGTTGATTTATTTCTTTTCCTTCTTCGTGCCAGTCACAGGCTTGACCTAGCAGGCCCTCAGTGTGTGGAGTCTAAGGGGGTGGGGGGAAGAAAGGTGCAGCTCTCTTGTGATCAGTGTCCCCAAGCTTCTCCAGCGATGAGTGTCTCCATATTCTTCCTCTTCACTCTCCAGCCCTGGGCATTTCCACAGGAAGGAGATGTGCCTGTGCTGGCAGGAACCGATCAGGTCTCCTACCATATCCAGCACGGCCCTGTGCTTGCTCAGGACCCTGTTTCCTTCTCTCTGCCTTTACCCGGGAGTCAGCCCTGCCTATGCATACAACTGTAGAAGGGAAACATTGTTGTTGTTGTTGTTGTTTTTAAAGCCTCTCTCTTCCATTTTAGTGTCATATTAGAATAACCGCAAAGGTTCAGTTGCGGGGGGGGGGGGGTTATGTTTGAAGTCTTTAGATAACTTTGTGGTGGCCCACTGCCACCAGATCTACAATCCCAGCTACTCAGGAAGATCCCAGTTCAAAGATGACCGCCTAGGCTACAGAGTGAGTTCCAGGCCATCTCAGGCAACTCCGTGAGATCCTATCACAACATAAAAAAATGAAAAGAGGGCCAGGGACACAGCTCCATGATAGTAAGCTTGCCTACCGCTGGGGAGGCTCTAGGTTCAGACTCCAGTGCCAAACACACTCACATAGGTATTTTAGGTGAGAGCCCTCGGGTCAGTTTGCTCATCCCCATTTTCCCGGTAGCTGGCAATTTCAGCCCACGCCATCTGCAACAGAGGCGAGGAGGCTTCCTTCAGGATACCAGTGGCTTCGAGGGCCTTTCAAGAATCCATCCAGGCCACCCGGGGAAGTCCTTCCTTCCAGATCGGCTCTTCCTCATCTGCAATCCTTCTCATTTTAGGACTATGCTGGCCCCAGGACTAGCATCAGCAGAGGGATGACATCGCTTGGGCCCCAACTGCGCAGCAGCTGCGGATCCAGCTTCCAGGTGGGAAGCGGTGGGGACCCATCCGGGCTTCAGTCAGTACATAGCAGTGGTTTGCCGGAGATTTTCAGGTCATCGAAGGGTAAATAAGAAAGGAGCTGAGAGAGAGAACGGAGAGAAGCAGAGTTAATGCCCTAAGCGATGGCAGCAGGGACCTGGGCAAGGTGAAGGCCATTGAGAGACTTGGGCATGGCCGAGACCTGAAGCTTAGACAAGATCTGAAATAAGACATGCAAAATATCTGAGCTAGGAGTGACCTTACAGTATATACAGTATATCCACTGGCACTATGTATACACAGTGGCTGTTGTTGGGGTTAGGGTTGGGGCTGTGGATACTTTTGCTTGGTTTTTTTTTTTTTTTTGAGTCAGGATCTCACTCTGTAGACCAGGCTAGCCTTAAACTCACAGAGATCAGCCTGGCTTTGCCACTCAAGTGCTGGCATTAAAACCATATGCCAGCACATCTGGATGAATATATCTTGTTTTTTGTTTTTGTTTTTGTTATTCGAGACAGGGTTTCTCTGTGTAGCCCTGACTGTCCTGGAACTCACTCTGTAGACCAGGCTGGCCCTGAACTCAAAGATCCACCTGTCTCTGCCTCCAAAGTGCTGGGATTAAAGGCGTGCGTCACCACTGCCCGGCAAATATCTTTTTTAATGTATAGAAAATGTGAGTTTTGCCTCAAAAAAGGGGGGGAGGGGCGCTGGAGAGATGGCTCAGTAGTTAAGAGCACTGGCTGCTTGCTCTTCCAGAGGTCCTGAGTTCAATTCCCAGTAACCACATGGTGGCTCACAACCATCTGAAATGAGATCTGACACCCTCTTCTGGTGTGTCTGAAGACCGATACAGTGTAATATAAATAAATAAGAAATAAATAAGTAAATCTTAAAAAAAAAAAGTCTAAGACCTGAAAACCCCGGGTATCTATTTATATGCTGAAGACATTTGCTTTAAGACACATGACACATGCGACGACATGTGTGGGGGCCTTGCTTCTCCTGTTCTCCCTCCCAGGCCTCACTGTGCCATTGTCTTCTGTCTGGTTAGCTTCACAGAGTCACTCCTGCCGGGCGTGGTGGCGCACACCTTTAATCCCAGCACTCGGGAGGCAGAGGCAGGCGGATTTCTGAGTTCGAGGCCAGCCTGGTCTACAAAGTGAGTTCCAGGACAGCCAGGACTACACAGAGAAACCCTGTCTCGAAAAAAACCAAAAAAACCCCCAAACAAACAGAGTCACTCCTGTTGGAGTCCATGTTTGGGCTCCTTGGGCCTGACCAGCTTAGGGACCTGGTTATAGGCTGGAAAGGGGAGGGCGGCAAATACAGCCCAATATGTCACAGTTGGTGAAAAAAAAAAAAAGGTAGTTCTGTTCTACCCCCAGCAGTTTTAGAGGTTGAGGGACTCATGTAGCTTAGGCTGGCCTTGAACTTGCTATGTAGAGGAAGAAGGCCTTCAGTTTTTGATCCTCTCCCTCCATATCCTAAGTGCTTAAATAACGGGCATGTGCCACTATACATGTAGTGCTGGGTGTTGAACCCAGGGCCTCTTACATGCTAGGCAAGTACCCTGTCAACCAAGTTAGACCCTACAGCCTGACTATTAACTGGTGAGCATCCTTTGCCTAATGCATGTGCCTAACTCTGTTACGGGTGAGAGGCTCTGCAAGGCAGACAGTGCGGGTGTGTCTCTTACGTCCTCAGCCAGGTCCTGGGGGGTCTCATCTTCTACATTCAGCAGCAGAGAGTCGGCACCGGCCTCACACAGAGTGGATGAGATGCTGTTGAGGCCCCGGCCGGCTGCCAGGTGCAAAGGTGTGCACCCGTTAAGCATGCGGGCATCTACCCGGGCACCGGCCTGGAGCAGAAACTGTACAAGGCTGCGCTCCTGGGTTTCCACAGCCATGTGCAGGGCAGTCTTTCCACTCGTGCCCTCCTGCAAGGAACAGGGATGTCAGCTATGAATGTGATGAGGCGGCGTGCTGAGCCTGAGGCTCTGGAGATGGCGTGTCAACATGCCTGACGCTGCCAGGGGACCTGTAGCTAGACCAGGTGGTGGCAGGTGGTGGCAGGTGGTGGACCAGGTGGGGCCCTGATTGGTGGACCAGGTGGAACCTCACCTGTACATCAATGTCGGCTCCATTCTGAAGCAACAGTTCTATGAGCGGTTGGTTCCTCTGCAGTGTGGCGATGTGGAGACAGGCCAGACCTGGGGTGGAGGAGGGAGGGAACTGCTATTTGGTACCCTGCCCTTCAGCCTCAAGGGACCCCTGCCTACTCAATGCGTCTAATCACAGGACTATTGAAATACCACCTCCCAAAAATCCCCTCAGAGGTCTGAGAGGAAAGGAACTCAAAGTTTCCACTTTTTCGGTCATGTTACTGAAACTTTTATGCTTCAAGGGTCAGGCTGCTAAGTGACAGCCCCAAGTACACACAGCCTTCCAGTGCACACACCCACCCCTGCTAACTCTAGACTTTCACCTTCAAGCCCAGGCAAGGTTCCACAGAGCTGTCCGGGGATCCTCATGGCCCCAGTCTCTACCCAGGGGTCACCTCTTCCTAGATGCCCCAGGGCTTTTATTTGCTATCCCCCTTCTGGCCTAGAACCTCCTTCATTTCTCCAACCTTACTTATAATAATAGAGATTTAGATTAAAATTTGCATCCTTTGACTCTTTGGAGTCTCTGTTCAAAGGCTCCGGACTCTGAGGACTTCCCTACAAAAAAATTTCCCTCCAACTCTGCCACATCCCGGTTCTTCTCCTCCTGGTCCACCACAGCACCCACTTCCTTTACACACACACACACACACACACACACACACACACACACACACACTTCACAGTTTGCTGTTTACTATCTGTCTTGCTCTTCTGTGGTCCTGCTCGCAGGTGTAAGTTCTCCTCTGTACCTTGCCAATTCTTCAGTTGGAGGTCCAGGGGATGAGATGGCTGTCTGCCTGGCTCTGGCTGCTCCTCCAGCAGGCGGCAGGCGCAGGCCAGACTCTGGCGCCGACAGGCTACATGCAGGGCTGTGTCACCGTGTTGGTCCTGAAGAATTCGGCTGGCCCCCTTCAGCACCAGTGCCCGGACGACATCTGGCTGATCCAGGTGAACGGCCAGATGCAGTGCTGTCTGTAGGCACAGAAGGTCACAGGGTCACAGAACCAGTGCAGCTGGCTCCTACCTCTGAGGACATGTGGGAATACAACCACCTCCAACTCCCCTTAGCCTCTCTGAAGCTAACTGTAAGGGTCATAGTTGGTCTTCTGTGAAATTACTCCTGAACCCCTCCCCAAATGCTTGGGACCTCAGTTCTGGAAGTAAGATGAGGGAAACAGAGCTTTGCCCTTAATCCTTCATCCCTTGGGGAGATCTGTATCATCCTCCAGGGTTTGTCTGCAGGGGTGCGGGGTGGGGGGAGGGCAGGAAAGACAGAGGAGCCAGGGCCTCTCCCTGACAACCGCCCCCATTAAAGCTCAGTTAAGATGTCATCTCTAATATTTAGCCTTTCTTGCCTGTCCCACAAAGACGCCAGACCCCACTGAATCTGGTAAGGTCTTCAATACACTTGTCATTGTGCTGTATAATCAGGTGCCAGTGACGAGCCTGTGGGCACCTTGTGCGTGGGCAGACGCTGCTTTGTCCATACGCATCTTTGTGTTGCAGCTTCTGGTGCCGTGTCTGGCAGAGGGTGTGGCTTCTGGGGATGGCAACAGGCACCTGGGTATAGCTATCTCTGTCTACTCACCTGGTAAAGGTTGTTCTGAATGTCCAGGACTTCCTGGGGCAGGAAAGCCAAGCAACAGAATAGCACGGACGGGGCTTCATGAATCACTGCCAGGTGGAGCAGCCTGGAGCAGGAGAGGGCTAGGGTCAGAGCCCAGGTCAGAGGCGATAAGCTGGCATTTTGGGGTTAGAAATGAATGCATCTACCTCTTAACTAGCTACCCACAACCAAGCAGGTGCAGGAAGTGAGAGTTTGGGCCAGGAAGTGAGGGGTTTGATACAGGAAGCCAGGACTCTGGAGGTGGGAGCTCCAAGCTCAGATGGCTGGACCCATGGAGGGCCTTGGCTGGGTGGACCTGTGGGCAGGGTGCTGACAAGACAAGGGCCTTCCTGTCCACCGTGCCCACACCCAGATCCCTTCTGCCCCCAGGGCCTTGCCAGGCCAGCTGTAGCTCAAAGCTAAACCGAAAGCTGCCGGAGAAACACAGAGGGGGTTTCCAGCGCTGAGCTACCCACCTCCCCACGACAGGGAGGACAGGAGGAGCCCGATGTGGGGTTCCCCCAGCGACTCAATGTCACACACTCCAAGGGGGCCAGCATGGCATTTGGAATTGCTGCCTTACCCACCAGTCAAGAGGGCCATTCCTCACAAGCCATCATATGGGGTCTGGTCCCAAACCCTCTCCTAGGTACAGTTCCAAGGGGGAGTTTGGTGCAGTGCAGAAAATGGGTTTGATGGGGGGCGTAGGGGGTGACGGGAGTTGTAAGTTAGGGCCAATGGGGCAGTTGGGATGGGAAGTTCCAGTCTTGGGGTTTCCCCACATCAGGTGGGGAAAATGAAAGCCAGGGTTAGATGGTCTAGACCTGGACAGCTGCCTTGGGGCAACTTGGCTAAAGGCCTGTCTGGGCTAGGGAGGGGAATACTTAGGCAGGAGGGGGCAAACTTTTGCTGTAGGCAGGCAGTAGAGGAGGCCAGGAGAGAGTGACGGAGGGAGGGAGGAACCAGTGTGGAAATCCCCTCGGCCAGGGCCTGCTCTCTGGGTCACATTCCTGCAGCCACCTCCCTCTCTCCCTCAGTCTCCCCTCCTCCCGCCCACTTCCTTTTCCCACTTCCACACTTCCCACAGTCCAGCCACCTCCAAAGGAGGGAAGATGTCTGCTGGGGGCTGGGAGGTGTGTGTGGGGGGTGTCCTGATGCTTCTCTCCATACACACTGGACCTGTCTCTAAGCAGAGCGTGTCAAGGCTGCATGCAGCTCAGGAGCTAACCCATGGGGGGCACGGTGGCCCTAGAAGCTGTGCATAGAGCTCCCAGAACTCTGAGGTCGTGGCCTAAGAGTTGTAACTAGCGCATGAAATACAAAAGGCCTCTCTCTAGGACCCACCAAGACCCCTACATCTCCAACAAGCAGGTCAGGACAGGTACCCCCTGCATCCCAGTGTCTCTCTCATCTATGACTCCAGCTGCCCCCGCTCTATCATCCCCAAAGCCCAGTCACCTCTTCTGCACTTGACGCCTACACACTTGATAGCCTCACAGTCTAGCTGCACCTGACTCCAGCTGGGCCTAGGGGAGAAAACTGGACAGCAAGGAGAATTTGGGGAGCTCAAGAGGTACAGGCTGTTGGGGAGGCTGAGGCCAAACCATTACTTCCCTTTTCTCAGCAGAGGAGGAAGTGAGCTGGGGAAGCCAGCTGGCTATCCTGTTTGTTGGGGGCAAGAATTCTCAGTCTAGTCCCTCTTTTGGAACCAATTTCAAACAGGCATCCAGGTATCACCCTTAATCCAGGCTTTCTGGGCTCAGATGACAACCTGTAATCCTGGTGTCTTTCCCCCCCCCCCCCCCCACTGGCTAGGGTGTTCTGAAGTCAGGCATTGGTATCCCAAATATTGAGCAAACAGGGACATCCCTTCCCCCAACAAGAAAAACAAAAACTGAATTGGTTGCGGGGGAATTCCTCTTCCCAGGAGTGGGTCACTGGTAAATTTTCAAGATTGTGGCTGGTGTTCTAGGTTACAAGGGCCCTGCTATTCTGTCCACTCCCAAAAGAGGTGATGATGTCTGGTTTTTGGTCTGATCCTGGCTACAGCTTAAAAGCAGGCTGCAAGTTAAGTTTGGAGTTTGGAGAAGGGGACTGGCCCTCTTCAAGGGTGGGTGCTGTAAGGGCCTGTCCTCTTGGGTGATGAAGTGGTGGTGAGAGCCCAGCCAGTTGCTGCTCCGAGGAAGGCTCTGACTGAGCATCCTGTCTCAGCCTAGCCAGTTTACTCACGTGTCTCCATCTTCAGAGATGTATGTGAGCGCCTCGAGTTGCTGAGGGCTCAGCACCCCCGCGGGGGGCAGCGGCGTTCCTGGGGCGGGAGGGCTTGGATCCTTGGCTTCGGGTCTCTCCAGTAAGGGGAAGGACTCAGTGAGAGAGGAGGAGGCATAAGTGGAGTCCGCTCGCTCTCCATCCGCATCTTCTTTCTCTGGTTCCTTGTGGGTCTCCGGAGCATGGCTCCAAGGCTGTGGGCAGCCGCTATGCGATGATCCGGAGCCTGGGGCCGCAGTAGGTTCAGGCAGGGAGCGCAGAGAGCGCAGCGACTCTATGCCAGAGTCACACTGGCTATCGTCCGCCTCATCCGGCCCCTTCCGCGCATCCGACATGCCGGCCGCGCCAGCCGGGGGTCCAGGGTCCAGCGGGATCTAACTCTGAGGTGTGCCGCGCGCTTTTCCGGGTTTTGTGTGTCCACTTAACAGAACCAGAGTCCCTCTCCGAGCGGCTTCATTACCTGGCTGTGCAGGAGCGGGGAGCGGATGAGAAAAGCGAGAGGTGCAGGGCGCCGGTCAGGTCCACCGCAGCGGGTGCTCTGGGCAGCTGAACGGTCCCCAGTTAGGTCTTCTCTCTCGCCCCGCCCCCGGACCCAAGAAGTGGCCACCAGCCACTGCCACTGCCACGCCCACAGCCCCGCCCTCAAAGGCGCTTCCGGGTAGAGCCCCGCCCCCCCGGAATCCCCCTGTTAGCTGCTTGCGTAGGCAGGGAGTCTCTGGTTACCAGTCTTGACTCACTCCTGCGTGGATTGTTTCGCCCATTCATTCATTCATTCATTCACTCACTCATTCTTCCCCTTCCCTTTTATTTCATTCACTAATTCCGTGCATTCGTTTGTTCCTTCTTTTTAGTTCCGTGATGTCTTCATTCATGTATTCATTCAATTGTTTAAGAAGTGTTTTTTTTTTCTGCATAAACTAGCTACTTTGTGGGGAGTTTGTGTAGATTGGTGGTGGTGGTGGTGTGTCGTAGCGTTCCTATTGGTGCGATGAAATACCCTGACCAGAAAGAAAGCAAGTTGGGGAGAGAAGGGTTTATTCGGCTTATACTTCAAGATCATAATCCATTATCAAAGGAAGTCAGAACAAAACTCAAACAGGACATGATCCCGGAGGCAGGAGCTGATGAAGAGGCCATCGGGAGCGTCTTGCACACTGGCTTGCTCCCCATGGCTTGCTCAGCTTGCTTTCTTATAGAACCCCAGGACCACCAGCCCAGGGATGGCATGGTGCACAATGGGACGGGGTGGGCCCCTCCCATCAGTCACTAATTAAGAAAGAGGCTTACAGTTGGATCTTACAGAGGGAGGCATTTTAACGGAGGTTCCCTCTTTTCAGATGATGCTGGCTCCCTTCAAGTTGCCTGACCAGCCAGCACAGATGGGGGGAGAGGGGCGGCTCTGCTTGCTAACCTCTGCCTGTTTTTTTTTTTTTTTTTTTTTTTTTTGTTTTTTGTTTTTCCTCAACTTCTCTTGCCTTTTCACTTATTTCCAATCAGCGCTCAGGGGGATTGGTAAGAGAGAGAGAGAGTGCATCTATTATCTTTAGGGGAGCAGCTTTTCCCTGGGAAACCTTCATAGACAGTCTTCTGGGTCAACTCCCCTGATCATAGATTTGGCAGGCGGATGTGCTTTGGGGAAGTGGGTTTTCTAGGGAGGACACATCTAACAAGCCTTGGTGGTCATGGGGTTCCTTCTTCCTTGCAGGGTGTGCACTGGCCTTTGGTAGGTACAGGAGATGGCTACCCCCACCCCCAAGGAGGCAAAGGAGCTTAGTTCCTCACAGTGGAGCCAGGATGGGGAGGCCCCTGACACTATTGAAGTTTCCACCCTAGCCCTGAAGTCTTTCCCCTCCCTTCTTGTTTTTCCTCAACATAGCTAGGGTTCGAGAGAACACCGCCCACAGGCGATCCCTGAGATGGAGCTTTTTGCTGCTCTTTTGTTGGGGCTAGCAATGCCCTTAGAAGACTATCACCAACAGCTTCATTGCCTCCTTGGCAGTGCAGGAAGGGGGAGCTAGGAGAGATAGCTATTATGAGCCATTCTCTTCTGCCTTTCCCCCAGAACCTTATTTTCTTTATCCATTCACTCGTTTGCAAACATATGGAGCCACTCTTGAAAGTAACCCAGGTTCAGTTCCCAGCATCCACAGGTGGGCTAACAACCACCTGAGATCTAATATGATGCCCTTTTCTGAGCTCCACGGACACTAGATATGAACAGATGCAGGCAAGAGACGTATACACATAAAATAAAAACAAATAATTCTTATTTATTTACCTCAGTTTGTCAAGACAGGGTTTCTCTGTGCAGCCCTGGCTGTTCTGGAACTCACTCCTTACACCAGGCTGGTCTCGAACTCAGAGATCCACCTGCCTCTGCCTTCTGAGTGCTGGGACTAAAAGTGTGTGCCACCACTCCTTTAATAATAAAACTCCTTTAAATAAAATTTTTGAAAGTTTCTGGCAATTACAACGTAGAATGTTTGCCACATAGTAGGGCCAACTACTTATTCAGTGGGGAAAGAGGCAGAGTTGGTTCAACTTGAGCTGGAGATGGTGAGGGAAAGACTTGAGAGCCTTCTCTCCTCCCAGGAGTCAACGCTGTGACCTTAGCTGAGATGTGTAACAGTGAGGACATGGAACCCGACTAGACCACTCCCTGGAGCCAGGCAGGACCCCCAGTGGAGGGAAAAGGACACTAACCCACTAGCAAAAGTTTCGACCTCAAATTTGTCCTGTCTAAAAGAACTGTAGGGACAAAGATGGAGCAGAGACTGAGGGAATGACCAACCAATAACTGTCCCAACTTGAAACCTATCCTATAGGCAAACACCAATCCCTAACACTATTAATGGCACTCTGTTAGGCTTGAAGACAGCAACCTAGCATAACTGTCCTCTGAGAGGCTCTACCCAGCAGCTGACTCAGACAGAAGCAGACACCCACAGCCAAACGTTGGACTGGTCGGGGACTCTTATAGAAGAGTTGGAGGAAGGAGTGAGGGCCCCCAGGGGATTGACAACCCCACAGGAAGACCAACAGTCAACTAACCTGGACCCTTGGGAGCTCTCAGTATCTGAACCACCAACTGAAGTGCATACACGCGCTGGTCTGAGCCCACCCCCACATTGAAGAGCATACATGAGCTGGACTGAGCCCTTCCCCCCACACCCCCCCACCCCCGACCTCTGCACATATGTAGCATATGTACAGCTCAGTCTCCATGTGCATCTCCCAACACCTGAAGCAGGGGCTGTCCCTAAAGCTGTTGTCTGTCTGTGGAATCAATTTCCCAGTAGTGGGAGAGGATGTGCCTAACCCTCTCAGAGGAGAAGGGGATGGGGGAGGATTATGTGAGGGTGGGACCTGGAGGGAGGCAGCTATTGGGATATAAAATTAATTAATTAATTAATTAATTAATTAAAAAGAAGAGCGTCCTCTCACTCACTGCTCTCCGTCCCACTGGAGGACTAGCAAGAAGATGTGCGGGGCATGAGGCAGGCTGGAGTCATGACAGGACTGCTAGGGAACGGAGGCAGCCATTAGGAATGCAGCTCAGGGGTAAATGCTGCCTACCTGGTGAATGTATTTTAGCTTTGATTCTTAGTTCTAAAACCCCAAGTCAAGACCCTGAGCAAAACGAAGAATAACTGAACAGACAGACACTCCTTTGGAGTTAATGTGACTTCAGAAGTTTTTCAACGTCCTCTCCCGTATGCACCCTTCCAATTCTCAAAATCTAGAGCAAATGTATAAACTACAGGTTACAAAACAAAACAAAACAAAACAAAACAAAACTGCCTGAGACCCAGAGAGGTCAGCTGGCTTACCCAAGAACCAATAGTTAGAAAAACACAGAACTTGCTTCTTTTGACCTAATCCTATGTCTTATAAGTTTTCTTCAGTGAGACTCTTACCAAGGTCTAAATATCATCGATGGGGGAACCAGACTTACCGGAGTGCAAGGGACCACTTTTCTAATTCACAAAGAAGCCACATTTAAGGATAACTATTTCAATCCCACTGGGTGTATGGGCCTGAGCCCTAACCTGTGCGTGGCAATCCCTACATTGACCATATGAGGTCAGCAATGAGCCACCAACAGCCTCAACCAAGGCGCCTATACTCTTGACAGGGAGCCTTTCTGTCACTCCAGGAGTCGGGAGAAAGACCCCAGTGGCAGTGTTACCTCAAAAGATGGTCATTACCTTTGACTCAAGCTGCAATGTGGTCAGGCCCTGACTTTTCTTAACATCAGCCTTCTGCCAGTGGTGCTACCCAGCCCCTCCCTCTGTGCTGGTGTCCTCCGCTTCCCTTTGGATATCCCTAATTCCCACCTCTGCCCACTGCGCTAGGCTTATCTTCAGGGAAGCAGGCCCAGTTTCCATGGTGACCAGGCGGTCAGCTTCTTTCACTGTCCCCTCCTATCAATCCCCCATTCCCTGGAGCTTCCAGGGAAAGATATAGTCTATGACCAGAGAAGATGGGAGTGGTCTCTTGGGAGTTCTGAAGTTGACCAAAGGGAATTGTCGCTTTTTTTTTTTTTTTTTTAAAGATTTATTTTGCCGGGCGTGGTGGCGCACGCCTTTAATCCCAGCACTCGGGAGGCAGAGGCAGGCGGATTTCTGAGTTTGAGGCCAGCCTGGTCTACAAAGTGAGTTCCAGGACAGCCAGAGAAAGAGAAACCCTGTCTCAAAAAAAAAAAAAAAAAAAAAAAAGATTTATTTTAATTATATGTAAGTACACTGTAGCTGTCTTCAGACACTCCAGAAGAGGGCGCCAGATCTCGTTACGGATGGTTGTGAGCCACCATGTGGATGCTGGGATTTGAACTTATCACCTTTGGAAGAGCAGTCGGGTGCTCTTACCCACTGAGCCATCTCACCAGCCCCCGAATTGTCGCTTTTTTAAAAAAGAATTATTTATTTATTTTATGTATATGAGTACAGTGTAACTGTCTTCAGACACACCAGAAGAGGGCATCGGATGGTTGTGAGCCACCATGTGGTTACTGGGGAATTGAACTCAGGACCTCTGGAAGAGCAGTCAGTGCTCTTAAGAGCTGAGCCATCTCTCTTTCCAGCCCCAGGAATTGTCCCTTTTACAACTGTCCTCTGTCTGAGGTTGAGTCCTCTGAGATAAGAGACAGAGATGGGTATCAGGGGGAGGCCATAACCAAACAGAAAGGATGGGTCATTCATGTAGGTTAGGAGAGTCCTGTGCTGGGACCTCTGTCTGTGCAGGGAAGACAGAATGTGGTGAGACAGGCTGAAACCAGAGTGAGGGTCAAGAGTTGGCTATGAGTCAGTGGGCTGGAACCACTAGAATGAGGTCCCAAGATTTCTCTTGTGTCACGGGTCCGGAGGAGAAGTTTTCCCTTCTGGAGACTACACACGTCCTGTTCAGGGAAAGGATGGACTTTTTGATCCAAAGAGGGTCATTCAGGCTAACACTTCAAAGCAGTAGGTGGATAGGAGACCATCTGTTCTTTCTTCGGAGGGAGGAATAGGAAATGGGGTGTGGAAGCAGAAGTGCCGGGGTAGGGGGGAGCAGGCAGAGGTGGGGATACAAGGAGTGGCTTTCCTGCTTCAGAAGAGGCAAGGGAGCACTTCAGTATGCTTTTTTCCTAACCCCAGAGATCAGATATGATACCAACATCGCCTCAAGGTCACCTCCTGCTCCAAAGGAACTTCCGGAATTGGGAATTGAAGCTAGCTCTTCTTGAATGCTAGACAAGTGTTCTGTCACCAAGCTATAACCCCAACTGTCCCTTTTTGGGGACAGTCTTTTGGTATATAGTCCAGGCTGGCCTCAAGTATTGATCCTCCTGTTTCAGATGTGGGCCAATTCCCTTCACAAAGAGAAAACTCTGAAGTCTAGGAGTCATCCCGTGGGTGCTGGCAGGTGGTTCTGTAAGCACTCACTCGCCCTCCTCATGCCTTGGTCCCCTCCGGGTAAGGAAGAACAGTTACTGTCTGACAAAGACCCCAGTAACACAGCGGGTTGGCACAGTGACTATTCACACCCAGAACGACCATTGCCCGGTCTTTATCACAGTCTATTATAATGACTGGTTTGCATGTCTTCTCCTCAACGAGGCTGTTTTTTTTTTTTTTTTTTGAAGGTAGGAAATTGCATTTTATTTCTATACATGACATACAGTAGGCGCCGAGTACTTGTTTATTTATGGATGCACCAGGAATGCACGCACACAGAACACTGCCAGTCTCTTGTGTGTCTTGGTCAACGCAGGGAGAAGCAGCAGTGGGTGGGTAGCACACAGGGCTTGGCTACTGGCAGTCACTCTGCTTGCGGGTGGTCTGTGACTTGACCTCCCTACCTCCGCAGACTAGTGGATTTTTTCATTGTACTCGGGAGGAACAGAACAAGGGCTTAGAGAAAGAAAGTGTTTGTCTAAGGCCACTCAACTTATGGTAGGGCCAGAATTAAGTTAGAACTCAGGTGTCCTTTATCCCCGTTCTAGGGAACTGGATGCACTTCATCGCTTTTCTGGGGCTGCTCTTGGGAAGGAGGGAGAGCCTCCCTGCGGCTACTCTCTCTGCCCTCCAGTAGTCCTTTCTTGGATTTAGCTTCAGCGCCTCTAGAGTCCAGCTTCTGCCTTAACCCTTTACCATGCAAATTAGGAATAAGGGTCTTCCCTAAGATGCCCAGACTCATTCTCTTCTCCCCAGCCTTCAGCCTCAAGGACTTGTGGGACCAGAGATGGGAGACGGATGCTGCTTGATCCATTCCCGCTCGCCAGGGCCCTTCTAAGAGGGCAGCTGGAGAGGAGTTGAGGCTGAGATCTTCCCAGAATGGGCAGGCAGAAGGAAGATGCGGTGAACAGGGCCGAGAGACAGAAAGGGCGCGGGGAGCCCCTGTTGCTTCTCCCCTTAAGCGGTGTGGTGGTGGTTATTCGGAAGGCTTGGGGGAGGCGGAGTTTGGGGGGCTGGGGGCGGGGCTCTGATGCACTGGGAGGAAGAGGGGGGGCGCGCTGGCTCCAGCTCGGCTCAGACAAAAGGCGGCGGCGGGAGCGGGCGGGAGGCGGAGCGGCGCCGCGAGGGCCTCAAGGTGACACCCGCCCCCGGCCCCGGCCCCCCCAGCCCGGCCCCTTCAGTCCGCCCTCCCACCCATCCCCCCATCTCCGGCCTCCCCCGTGCCCTTTCTAGGCCCCCTCCCCCCCGGCGGGGGGTGGGGAGCAGAGAGGGCCCCGCCCCTCGCGCCCCCTCCTCAGGGCCAGCGCAGGATGCCCCCGGCCCCTGGCAGCCCCCCGGGAGGTCCTGAGCTCGACGCGCCCCCTCTACGCCATGTCCCCCCCTGGCTCGGCCGCGGGAGAGAGCGCCGGCGGCGGCGGCGGCGGCGGCGGCTCCGGGGTCCCGGAGGAGCCCATGGCAGCGGCGGACGAGGGCCCCGCCCGAGAGGAGGTGAGAGCCGGCAGCCCCCGGTTCCCCCCGCACAACCGCGACCTGGCCCCCATCCCCCGCACCTCGCGCGGTCCCCGCCGGTTCCGCCGCAGAGCGGCCGGCGCCCCGCACCCCGAGCCGGCCGCTGCAGCCGCAGTCCAGCACCACTGCCCCGACCTGGCTGCCCGCGCAGTCCGCTGTGGCGAGGAAGGGGCCGTGTCGGGGGCGGGGCTCAGGGGGGTCTGGGCAGGGGGAGGGGCCCTGGGCGGAGCCTCGCAGACCCCGGGCTTAGCAGAAAAGGGCTAGGCCAGCCCCCGGGTGAGGATGGTGGGCGGCATCCCACCTTGAAGGCCGGTCGGCAGGACTGGAAGTGCTCGGAGGCAAGAAGAGTGCCTTGGGGGGAAGTGATGTTGTCACTCTAGCTGGGATCATAGAAGAGCAGACGGGTACAGAGGCCATACCCCCTGGGGTCACCGGGAGAGTGTGTGTAAGGGGGCTGCTGCTCACCTCTCTTTCTTAATGCCTGATGCTCCCCCTAGGGGGCACTAAGCTTAAGAATTTCTGAGTCGGTACTGTGCGTGTACCTCGCTAGGGTCCTACTTTTAGTCTTTTGAAACCGGGAGACAAAGAAACTAAGGGAAGTAGAAGCCCTCCGTCCTAGCCTCGCATTCACACTAGTGCACACCGTGCATATTGCACGGGGGCAGGAGGAGAGTGGGGATGGACGTGTGGGTAGCACCTTTCGGTTGTACGAACTCACATTGGGACAAGCACATGACCAGGCGGGCACACAGGTGCACCTATGCACCGGGCTTCCAAAGGCACAGCTCTCTTCCTGCCTTGCAGGTACCTGCTCTGTGCTGTTTTCCTGTTCTTCCTAACTATGCTCAGAAATCTAGGGCCTCTGCTGTTAACTGTACACTTGGTTTCTACTGCCTTATCTCTCTCTTTCTGGCTGGTCCCAAGGCCAGGCATGAAGAATTAAAGGGGCCAGTCAGCACTGCATCAGAAGGTTGTGTGTGTGTGTTTTTGTGTGCGTGTGTATACACACACACACACACACACACACACACACACACGTGTGCAACAATGCAGAAAGGGTGGAAGACAGGTTATTTGAGCAATCAAACTCAACCTTTATTGATTATGTGCCTGCTGGGTGTCACTTAGGCAAAGAGAATGAGACATGAGCCATGCCCTCAGGAGCGCTCCATCTGGTGGAGAACTAGACATGTAAACAACTCAGAAGGTACCAAGTGCTTTTAACAGAACGGCCCTGGGAGAGTATCAAACATCTGTGACAAATGCCTGGGCTTCCAATGTCTTCCTTACCTAACGTTCATACCCCCCCCATCTTCTCTGCCAAGGGGCCCCTCTTTCCCATCCTAGAACAGAGAGGAAGAATGTGTGCTCGCTGGGAAGGAGGTGTGTGACTAGTAGGGAGATTCACAGAAGGACACAGAGGAGGTAGGAAGGACGAGACTGACCTGGAAGTGTTAGATTGTCTGTGAGGGGGGGAGAGAGGTGTGTGAGCCAACGGAGAATGGCTAATCTGGAACCCAGGGCTGGCAATACCTATAAGAGGTCAGGGCTCCACCTGTTAAGAGGGGAGATGATGTCAGTGGGTCCCTCCTACTCTCCTGGGACCTCTGGAAAGGGTCTGGGCTGAGGACTTACCTTCACTAATGCCTGGTTGTCTATTCCTTTTTTTCCCCCATCTACCCCTTCTCTTGTTTCATCGCCATCTTTGTGTCTGCCTTTGGAACTCTTTCTGGATACCATCCTATCCATCTGGGCCTCCACTTCTGATCTCTCTCCGCCTCTTATGGTGTCTCTCTCTGTACTTTCCCCGTGTTGGCATTCTGGTCGCCCCTTTTTCTCATGGTTCTGTCTGGGACCCTTCTGTGTTTATCTCTGGTCGCTGGTTCCCATCTCTGTCTCTTCCTGCTACATTCCTGTCTGCCACCCTGGTGCTGGTCTACTGTCTCTCCATCTCTGTCCGTCACCTCTGTGCTTGGCTCCTCACCTTGGCGTGCCCTCCCTTCTCATCCGAGCAGCAGCGTCCCATCCAGCCCTCTTTCACCAAATCTCTCTGCCGTGAGTCTCACTGGAAGTGCCTCCTGCTCTCCCTACTCATGTACGGCTGCCTGGGGGCAGTGGCCTGGTGCCACGTCACCACGGTGACTCGCCTCACCTTCAGCAGCGCCTACCAGGGCAATAGCCTCATGTACCACGACAGCCCCTGCTCCAACGGCTATGTCTACATCCCCCTGGCCTTCCTGCTAATGCTCTACGCTGTTTACCTGGTGGAGTGTTGGCACTGCCAAGCCCGCCACGAGCTGCAGCACCGTGTGGACGTGAGCAGCGTTCAGGAGCGCGTGGGCCGCATGCAGCAGGCCACCCCCTGCATCTGGTGGAAGGCCATCAGTTATCACTACGTCCGACGAACTCGACAGGTCACCCGATACCGCAATGGAGATGCCTATACTACTACCCAGGTGAGGGGCTGTTCAGGATGGGGGAGGCTGCTCCAAGATGGCCTGCCTTTCTCCCTGCCTGTGAGGGAGCAGGAGACAGCAGTGAGCCCCCGTGGGTATCCAGTAACAACAACAAACACCAACAGAACCTAGCTCCAGGCACGTACAGACTTAAAATGGTTTATTTAATTCTTACAGCAAACCTATGAAGTAGGTGTATCCTCCCATTTTATTTTAAGGAGCAAACGAGTGTGTAGTGGTAAAAACAAACAAACAAACAACCCAAAACTTATCCAAGGTCAAGGTAAGGGGATGGGACTTAAACTCAGCTGGCTGGCTCCTGGATGGAGTCTGTTTAGTGCTTTGTGTCTGCAGACGACTTCATCTGCATATGCTCACCTGTTCAGTAAGTAATTATTACCAAGTACTTATTCCCAGCTAAGGAGACCTCACCTCAGCTCAGACTTGCCCGAGGATACTTCTATTTGACAGAGGTAGACTTAAAGTCAGGTTTCTGGGTCTCAGGCCAAAACTCTTTTTTTCCCCCCCTTTGGAGACAGGGTTTCTCTGTATAGCCCTGGCTGTCCTGGAACTCACTTTGTAGACCAGGCTGGTCTTGAACTCAGAAATCCGCCTGCCTCTGCCTCCCAAGTGCTGGGATTAAAGGCGTGTGCCACCACGCCTGGCCTCAGGCCAAGACTCTTAGAGGAGGTGGTTGTGCGTGGTACAGGGTTTTCAGGGCAATCACCACTTACGGTATTAAACCCACTGGGGCTGGGAGAGGGAGGGGGCGGAGATGATGATGAGGAGGATGAGGATGATGATGATGATGGAGGAAATGATCTCAGGTATAAAGACTTCTGTCTGTGTTGGCATGGGTAGACAAAAGCCGCAGTCTGCTCCCCTTGCGACTCCAACTTCCTCTTGCAGGTCTACCACGAGCGGGTCAACACACACGTGGCGGAGGCCGAGTTCGACTACGCGCGCTGTGGCGTCCGGGATGTGTCCAAGACGCTGGTGGGGCTGGAGGGCGCGCCGGCCACGCGGCTGCGCTTCACCAAGTGCTTCAGTTTCGCCAGCGTGGAGGCTGAGAACGCGTACCTGTGCCAGCGCGCGCGCTTCTTCGCCGAGAACGAGGGCTTGGATGACTACATGGAAGCGCGAGAGGGCATGCATCTCAAGAACGTGGACTTTCGCGAGTTCATGGTGGCTTTCCCCGATCCGGCTCGGCCGCCCTGGTACGCCTGCTCGTCGGCCTTCTGGGCGGCAGCCCTGCTCACGCTGTCCTGGCCGCTGCGCGTGCTGGCTGAGTACCGCACAGCGTATGCGCACTACCACGTGGAGAAGCTCTTTGGTCTGGAGGGACCGGGCTCGGCCAGCAGTGCGGGCGGCGGCCTGAGTCCCAGCGACGAGCTGCTGCCCCCGCTCACGCATCGCCTGCCGCGGGTCAACACGGTGGACAGCACCGAACTCGAGTGGCACATCCGTTCTAATCAGCAGCTGGTACCCAGCTACTCGGAGGTGTTGCTCATGGACCTGGTCGAGCTGGGCTCACGCTGCGGCGGGCCAGGGGGTAGCTACGTGCCCAGGTGTCGCTACGGAGGGGTTGGTGGCCCGGGCGCGGCGGGCGTGACCCCGCACTGGCGGAGCTGCGAGCACTGTCAGCGAGCGGTCAGCAGCTCGTCCATCTTCTCGCGCAGCGCGCTGAGTATCTGCGCCAGCCCGCGGGCCGCCCAGGGCCCCGGAGCGAGCGCGGGGTGCGGGGGCAGCCGCTTCTCGCTCAGCCGCCTCTACGGTTCCCGGCGCAGCTGCCTGTGGCGCAGCCGGAGCGGGAGTGTCAACGAGGCGAGCTGCCCCACGGAGCAGACGCGTCTGTCGAGCCAGGCCAGCATGCGGGACAACGAGGACGACGAGGACGAGGAGGAGGCCGGGCCACCGCCGCCCTACCACGACGCTCTCTGCTTTCCTGTTCTCATCGTCCATCGGCAGGAGGGGTGTCTGGGCCACAGCCACCGGTCACTGCACCGCCATGGCTCCTGCGTGGAGACCTCACTGTGACCTCCCGCCTTTGGAGGGAACCTCCTTCCTGCCTCTTCTTGTGTTGTGCTCCCTGTGTGTAGCAGGGGGAGGGAGGATGGTGGCTAAAGCCAGGCAGGGTATGAGGGAAGGCAGGAGGTGAGGGGCTCGCTCAGACAAGACCTCAGTGATCTGAGATTGCTTCCCTGTACACAGACAGAGGCTGGGAGATTGGCAGCTCTCTAAGAATCCCATTCACCTGGGCAGAGGTGGTTCTCTTCCAGTCCCCACCGAGTTCCTGCAGGGGTGGGGTATACCCTCTTTTCCCTCCCAGGCTTTCATCGAGTCTTGACTGTTAGTATGTCGTGGGACCCGTTTCTGGCCTCCCAACCAAGTGAGCCATCACGGTGGGCAGCATGAAAGGCAAGGCACTTGGGTGTGTTTTGTTTTGTTTTGTTTTGCCTCAGCTGCGCGTGGAGATGGGCGGGGGTTTGGTGAAGAGTAGCAGAGTTGGTTCCAACCAGCTACTGTGTTCCGGGGTCTGAGGGTGGGGCCAGATGGCAGCCCAGTATTCATCTCCATACCTTGTAAGAGTTCTGGCCTCTCGGGCGCTGCCGCCCCCGGGGAAAGCCACACTCATCCCTGTTGTTTGTTTCTCTTGAGCCCCAGAGGTCCGGTCCTGGAGGGACTTTTTCATCACACCAATGACGTCACTCACCTCGGGGCTTGCCGGCTCTTAAGAGCTGTTGTCAGGGTGTAGGGCCAGGGAAGGGAAGCTGGGAGGGCGCGGCAGGCCCTTTCTGGAAAAGACTCAGCCTCCTGTCCATCAGCTGCTTCCTCCCCTGGGATCTGGGAAGGTGCTTCTATTAAGGAGGCCATGCAGGAGGTCCTCATTAAAGCCGGCCAGGGTGAGTGAGTGAGCATGTGGACAGAGCCTGAGACACACCTCGATGTCGAGAAACCTCAGGAGCAGAGTTAGTAAAGGTTGGTAGCCTGAGACTAGCCCTGAAGGTGTGGCGTCGGGCAGGCGTGCTGTAGCTTTTCCTCAGCGGCGGCGGCGGCGCGCAGACGCTTAAGAAGGGTGTCCCTCACATATGCCTCCATAGAGCCGAGTCCATCCCAAGCCCTAGCTAGAGAGATATCCATTTCCAGTGGCAGGAGATCCGTTCTCGCCAGACCCTCCACTTCTTCCTGTCCTACGAGTTGAAGCTCTAGGTCTTCAGAGGGGCTCCATGACACAGCCCCGGGGCACCAGCCCTTTGTCCTGTCCCTTCAAAGCTCTGACACCAACTTTGCTCTTCCAATACCCTCTTACCCCCTCGACCCCAGTGTGCATGTCTGTGTTTGGCCCCTTGCTCTCCCAGCTGCCCTGGCTGACATTTTCCCAGCAGACTTAGTACCCAGGGATTGGGCTCACATCCATCCAATCTTGCTCCATTTGCTTCTTGCTTTGCCTTCACCAAAAGAACTCCATCTTTTTGGCTTTCCCTCTTCCTCCTGGCCGTGCCAGGCCTATGCCAAGCAATGGGAGTTGCCCCTACCTATGCAAAAATCTCCTGACTCCCTGTCCCCTTTTTTTTTCCTGGGGGATGTGGGAAGCCCTGTTGTGAGGATGCCATGGTCTAGGGCTCAAATGGGGGCTGAGCTTTCTGGTTATACAGAGATGCTTGGGTGGGGAGGGAGGGGTGTCAGAGAAGGATAGGTTTGGGCAGAAGGGAGCAGCACAGCTGCCCACTGGGTTTCCTGGGCAACAGTGTTCTCTGGCCAGCTAGTCCAGAACCCTCCAGGACCCTGAGTTTGAGGTGTGTGTGTGTGTGTGTGTGTGTGTGTGTGTGTGTACTGAGTGAGCTGTGGCCTCAGGCCTCAGTTCCTGGCCAGCTGGCACCTGAATGTCTTGCTCTCATTTAGGGGCAGCTTGGCCATCTCACGGCTCCAAGGAGGGAAGGACTTGGCTCATCCTCCTTCATTCTGGGTCCAGAAACCGAGCTTGGCCTTGGGAGAGGAGGGGGTGGGGAAGCCCTGTTATTATTTTTGCCTGACCATTTCTGCCTAGGTCTCCTTGCACAGATAGCCTCACCTCACACACACACACACACACACACACACACACACACACACACACACACACAGACTTAGAGAGAAAGCAATTCTTTGGTCTCTTTTCTTGGTAGCTTTATTGATTGCCAGGGAGAATGAAAACCAGAAAATTAATTAATCTCTAAAATTAAACTTTACACTGAATGTTCTTGTTTCTCTAATTAGAACCTCTGCTAGCAGCTGTGGCTACACACACACACACACACAGATACACACACACCCTCACACCTACATGTTTGCACTCTGGAACTGTCAGAGGGTGTCAGGCACAGAGGACTCTAGGCTGCCCGACAGGCACACACACAGTCACTCCCAAGCCCCCTCTGGTGCTCTGCTCAGCGCCTGCTTCTTGCAAAGAGTCCCTGGAGTGCAGGCCCTCCTAAAGTGCAGCTGCAGTCACTCATCTTTGAGGTAGATGGGCACTGGGCCACTCAGCCCGAGGAGAGTTGGGAGATAAGAGTTTGAATTAGTCAGTCGGATCCTCTCGTGAATCCATAGTCTGTGATTCCTATGGGTATAGCCCCATGGTGGGCAGTCACAGCGTGCCAGGGACTCAAGGAGAGGGTACCTGGAAGGAAGACTGTATGTCCTGAGGATAAGGGCTTGTGGGGTGGGCTAGGCCTGGCTCGGGAGAAGACAGGTCTCTTGTCAAATTGGGTGCATCACACTGTGGCCTTTCTGTCATGGAATTCCAAGCGCAAAGATTGTACAAATCACACTGATGGATAATAAAAGTGTGGATGACTCACTGGTCTGCTCTCTCAGAGTGATACTTGTTCCCCATCCTTCTGCCTCCCCCCCCCACCTCCATTCCCTCTTTGAGGGTTAGTGAGGGCACGAGATCTGTACAAGCAGACAACGCCAGGGGCCTGCCAGGCAAGTAGCATCTCCAGGGAGGGTGGGAGGGAGAGGGAGACAGGCATAGCTCTGCTCTGTGTGTGTACGCGCATGTGTACATGTGTATGCATGGGTGCTCAAGCATGTACATGCGTGTGCATGTGCGCGCGCGTGTGTGTGTGTGTGTGTGTGTGTGTGTGTGTAGAGACTGAGATCAGGGCTCAACTATCTCCTTACTAGAAAGGGGAAGGGGTGGGGTGTGTCAAGAGGTAGATGGTACTCATGAGGAGTTTAAGAGCAGGGATGGTCTCTTTAGAGTCTTTTGCCTTCCCTGTTCCTGTTATGGGTCTAGTAATGGCCATTTTCTAGGTGTGGGAGTTAGCTCATACATTTCATCTTTAGGCGCCCCTTCTGTACCTCAGCATCTTCACATATACAAATCTGGCTGCTCATTCCAAGGAGATTCGCGATCCCTTCTTCTCGCTAGCTCAGAACCAGGGGTAGACATATCAAGGGTGTGAAATGAAGGTGTGGTTGCCGGGATAACCCACCAGATCGCCGGCTATCCCTGTTCCACACCTTAGCCTACAGAATTCTCAGTACAATTGTTAGTGGGTGAGGAGAAGTGGCCAGGATTCAGGGTCCGCTGGCGGGAAGCCTCTCGGTTGGCATGAAGAACCTGGCCAATGAGGTACTCGCTCTCCTGGGATACATCTGACAGTCGCAGGTCGAACTCTAGAATGGTCTTGTTGTCTGATAGGCCATCCAGGAGTTGCTTCCCACCATCCTGGGGAGGAGTGAGGCAGGGGGGGGGTCATTTCATATCACATCACAGGGTCACATGAATAGACTTCCATACAGACGGGATACCTTTAAAAGCCACATGTAACCTATCTGTTCCGGCCACAGACAAAAATGCCATTCTACTTGAAATATTGTGGCTAAGGCTGACTAAGGTTAGGCTCAACCTAAGTGTTTTGGAAAACGTGGATTCATGGTAGTGGTGTACTTCCGTTCCTTCACTTCAGTCTTGAAGACCTGAGAATAGTCGGTCTAGTGAGACGTGAGGGGAAGTTTTGAGGTGACGGAAGAAGGAAAGACAAGTATGGCTACAATCCCAGCAGCCGGGAGGATCTCGGGAGTTTGAGGTCAGCCTGGCCTACATAGTGAGTTCTAGGACAGCCAGGGCTGCATGGTGAGACCCTGCTTCAATCAATCAATGAATCAATCAATCAACCAATCAATCAAACCACTGTACTTTCCCTCCCAGAAGCTAAGAGCTAAAGGAAAAAGAGGAGCATGGAGGTGACCCTGAGGCAGGAGCTTGTGCACAAGCACCAGGAACAGCATTAGGATCTCCAGAGCCCACGGGAACAGCATTAGGATCTCCAGAGCCCACGGGAACAGCATTAGGATCTCCAGAGCCCACGGGAACAGCATTAGGATCTCCAGAGCCCTCGGGAACAGCATTAGGATCTCCAGAGCCCACGGGAACAGCATTAGGATCTCCAGAGCCCACGGGAACAGCATTAGGATCTCCAGAGCCCACGGGAACGCTGAGAAGGTAGTGAGGCCCATTGTGGGTCGGGGAGACAGAGGACCTCCAGAGCAAGCTGGCTGGCCAGGTCGGTCATTTCAGAGGGCGCCTCCGGGTTTGACTGAGAGACCCTGCCTCAACAAATAAGGTGGAAGAGCCATTGAGGATGACAGCAGACATCCACTTAGAGTCTCCTCACGCATGTGTGCACACGTGTTCACGCTCATACAGGTACACCCTTACGCATGCGTGTATAGCACAGACACATGAACAATGAAAGGAAAGAGATTGGGCCCTGGAGCGCGCACAGGAGAAGAAAACACGCTCTCCATGCCGCACACCACACAGTCTGCTCCTAGCATTTCTGCTCCCTGCGCCCCCCCCCCCCCCCCCCCCCCCCCCCCAAAGGGTCTATGGTAGTTAAATTCCACCCCGTGCCTACCGCCCCCCGGAAGTCAGGACTCACCTGCCCAATGTGGTTGCAGGATAGGTTAAGGCTGACAAGCGTAGTGTTGACTGTGAGCATCTGGGAGAGGAGTGTGGCTGTGGGCTCAGACAGCTTGTTGCCACCAAGGTGCAGCACGGAGAGGCACTTGTTGGTCTCCAGGGCGTGGGCGATCGCTTGGCCACCCTCGTCCTCGATACAGTTGAGGCGGAGGTTGAGGAAGACCAGGTTGGTGTTGTGTGCCAGTGCGTGAGCCAGTGACTGTGCCCCAGACGCCTGCAGTTGATTGTTGGCCAGGTTGAGCACCTTCAGACGACTGTGGCTCAGCAGCTTGGCTGCTGCTCGTGCACCACGGTCTCCGATGAGGTTGTGGGATAAGTCCAGCTCCTCCAGGGCTGGGTGGTCCAGCAGGCTACGGATTAGGATGCGAGCCTTATCGTCGTCCACCTTACTTCGGGTCAGCTTGAAGATCTGCGGGCAGGTAGGAGTTTTACAGCACCTGCCGGTCTGGGATAGCCTGTGCTACCTAACTGCCCTGGGTTGGTACAGAAAGACAATACAAGGTAGCTGGAGGTTGAACACGTGGTGTTAGCCACCTGCCTGGCTTTCAGGTGGGAGGTGGGTTCACTAGGTGATGCAGAATTACTAGCAAGTGGCAGAGGGGAAGGCTATCGCCATGCCCAGCTCATTCTCGGTTTTCCGGATTCTTTTGACCAAGAAACTGACAGTGGAAAAATTCACCTACGTCACTGTCACTGTCACTGTCTGGTATCACAGAACCTTCCAGTACAGTGTGCCAATCCAATTGTACTTCTTTATTTTTTTTTAAAGGTTTATTTATTATTGTATGTAAGTACACTGTAGCTGTCTTCAGAAGAGGGCGTCAGATCTCATTACAGATGGCTGTGAGCCACCATGTGGTTCCTGGGATTTGAACTCAGGACCTTCTGAAGAGCAGTCAGTGCTCTTAACCACTGAGCCATCTCGCCAGCCCCCCAACTGTACTTCTCTGGGCCACAAACTCTCTCATCATCTGTGACAATGTCAGCTTCTCCAGTTTCCGGTCTACTCACATGCCAGGGTACCTATGAGCCCCTTTCCACTCATGGCTGCTCTTCTGTTTTATCCCCCCCCCTCCCCGGGCACTGAATACGCCCCTCTACTGTTTTCATGACACCAACACAGATCTCCACAGCTGTGTCCATCACATGCCAACTGCCCCGCTTCAGGTCTCAGCCCCAGCAAGCACTGACCCTGGTCCCTGGGCCTCTCCTCTCTGTATAACAGATGATTTTCTTGGGGGAAACAATTCAGCTTGAAATTAGTGAAATTTCCCCTTTGGAGACCCAGCAGCCCTCCTCTGTTCCAGTCCTGCTCTCAGCTTTGCAGACAAAGCTCTTAACAAAGCTGATCACAGCCCCCGCCCTCCCCATCCCCCCTTTCCTCACTTCCCACTCTCTCCATATCCACAGCTGCCCAGCTTCTGTTTCTGGTACCTACTGAAGTAATCCCACCCCCCCAGGGACCTCCCAGGCCCCCTATGCCAGTCCTGGGCTCCATCCTCCCCTGTGACTTGCTCCTTCTATTTGAAACATGTCCCTGTCTGGGATCTGTGACACAAATGCTGTGTCCTCTCGTCTACTCTTTCTTGGCAAGCTCTTCCTTCTCCAGCACTACATGTCCCGCTTCTTTTTGCCTCCCTTTGGAGCTTCCTTCTTCTCGGACTCCATCCAAATGCAAGGTCACGTTCAAAGCTCTGCTTAGGCTCCTTCCAGCATCAGACCCTCCCTAGCTGTAGAAAGGATCTCTACTCTGGACAACCTCAAGCTGGAGCTCCTTCAAAATAGTCCTCCTCCTCCCCCTCTTCCATTCGCTGACTGCCAATGAGTCCTTCAGCATCTGGTCTTATGAGAAGAGGCTGTGGCACCTCTGCCTCCTCCTTCCTCCCTGCATCCTCCTTACGTCACAGCGGCAGGTGACCAGAGTGTGTCTCTCTCCAGATTCTCCGCTTCATCCATCTTTCAGATATGGATGTGGTTCCAACTGCCCGCATAGTGGCTTACTTGTTTCTTGGTTTGTTTTGGTAGTGGGGCGGGGGAGGGACACAGCTGAGAAGAGAGGCTCACTTGAGGACCGAGATCAGATGGACTGGGAGAGTACCCATGTGGGACTGCCTTGATTGTTGATTGATGTAGGAAGGTCTAGCCCACTGTGGGCAGCACGATCCCTAGGCAGATGGTTTTGAACTGTACGAGAAAGCTAGTTAAGGGGCTGGAGGAATAACTCAGTGGATTTTAACCTGTACAGCTCTTGTGGTACAGGAGTTTAGTTTCTAGTACCTGTATCAGGTGGCTCACAACAGCCAATGACGCCAGGGAATCTGATGCCCTCTATTGGTCTCAGTGGGCATCTAAAAATCACAGCATGTATAATTTATAATAATGAAAATAAATCTATTGGGGGCTGGTGAGATGGCTCAGCGGGTAAGAGCACCCGACTGCTCTTCCGAAGGTGATAAGTTCAAATCCCAGCAACCACATGGTGGCTCACAGCCATCCATAACGAGATCTGGCTCCCTCTTCTGGAGTGTCTGAGGACAGCTACAGTGTACTTACATATAATGAAATAAAATAAATCTTTTTAAAAAAAAAGAAAAGAAAAGAAATCTAAAAAAGAAAGCAAGCAAGCCATCCATAACTTCATGCTGGACTTCTTCAGCTGTGCATGAATGAGTTCCTTGGTTCAAGGCTGTGTGGGATAACAAACAGGCTTTCCTTTAAGTTCCTGCCTTCACTTCCTTCTCTAATGGACTGTGGCTCGGAAGTGTGAGCCAGACAGCCCCCTTTCCCCCCCTAAGTTGTTTTTGTCAGAGTGTTTTATCACAGCAACAGAAAGGACATTAGAACACTAGCTTCATGTGCTAACGCTTGCCCCCTCTGTGAACCTGAGAGATGTGAGGCCTTTAAGAGGTGAGGTGGAATGCAGCTGGGTCGTTAGGGACACCACTCTTGGAAGAGACTGGCGAGGCTCTCCTGGGACTCAAGTTAGTTCTCGCAAGAGGCGTCTGCTTGCTCTATTCTGCACATGCCCTTTCCTTCTGGCTTTTCTGCTGTCAGTGCTGGCCTCTGTGAGTCCCTCCAGCCACCAGGAGCTAAGGCAACTCCGCTTCTCCTGCTCTCTCTCTCCCTCCCTTCCTCCATGTTTTCTCTCTCTTTAGAAAAGATCCTTAAGGGGGCTGGTGAGATGGCTCAGCAGGTAAGAGCACCCGACTGCTCTTCCGAAGGTGATAAGTTCAAATCCCAGCAACCACATGGTGGCTCACAACCATCCGTAACAAGATCTGGCTCACTCTTCTGGAGTGTCTGAGGACAGCTACAGTGTACTTACATATAATAAAATAAAATAAATCTTAAAAAAAAAGAAAAGATCCTTAAGTATGCTGTGCATGTGTGCCTGTGTGTAGGTATGTGGGATGCTAGAAGAGGCCAGATCCCCTGGGAGCTGGAGTTGATGTAGGTGCTGGGAACTGAATTAAGTGTTTTGTGCAAGAGCAGTCAGTATGTGATCCTAACCACCAAACCAATTTTTTCCTTTCTCTGGGACAGAGTTTCCTGTAGTCCAGGCTAGTCTCCAGCTCACCATGTAGTAAGGCATGATCCTGACCTTTCAATGCCCCTGCCTCCAACTCCAGACATGTAACATGTAACTCCAGACATGTAACACGACACTTGGTTCACACGGTGCTGCTGATCCAACCCAGGGCTGTGTGCACAAGAGGCAAATTCTCTAGTGACTGAGTCCTTCCAATCCTTTTTTGTTTTGTTTTGTATGTCTTGGTACCTGGAACTTAATCCATGTGCTTCAGTGTCTTGTCTTGTTGCTGTGACAAAAGACTGACAGATTCAAGTTAAGGAAGAGGAGGTTCTTTGGCTTACAGTTTTGAGGGCATGGTTCATTATGGCGGGGGTGGGGTGGGCAGGGAGCAGCATAAAGCTGCTAGGCTCTATGAAGAGAGAAAGGAAAGAATCGCTGTGTCCTCCGTTCATAGGCTTTGCAGTCAGCCAGCCAACTGACAGCGTCGGGCCCTGTCCCAGGTGCTGAAGATGCAGGGGGCGGGGGCCGGGGAAGGGGAGCGCAAAATTCCGCTGTTTGAGCCCTAAGGAGCGAGCAGTCTGATGGGATGAAAGGCACTAATGAGCAGCCATGGAAATGTGAAATTGCAGCTAGGCGGTGGCTGCCAGATTTCACAAATAGAAATATGGAAAGTCCAGTTAAATTTGAATTTCAGATAAAAAACCCTCAATGTTTGGATGCATAGCCCAAATATTCCATGGGGGCATACTTGTCTGAGAATTTCAATATAACCAGCGTGATGGTTAATATAGACAACTTGACAAGCTTTAGAATAGCCCAGGGATGAGTCTCTGGGTGTGTCTTTGGAGGATTATTTAGTTAAATAGCTAGCTAAATTATCTAGCTACATCTTTTTTCCTGCCTTGAGACAGGGTTTCTCTGTGTAGCCCTGGCTGTCCTGGAACTCACTCTGTAGACCAGACTGGCCTCAAACTCAGAGATCCTCTCTGCCTTTGCCTCTGCCTCTGCCTCCTGCCTCTCCTGCCTCTCCTGCCTCTCCTGCCTCTCCTGCCTCTCCTGCCTCTCCTGCCTCTCCTGCCTCTCCTGCCTCTCCTGCCTCTCCTGCCTCTCCTGCCTCTCCTGCCTCTCCTGCCTCTCCTGCCTCTGCCTCTGCTTCTGCCTCTGCCTCCCAAGTGCTGGGATTGAAGGTGTGTGCCACCGCTGCCTGGTTTATCTAGTTAAACTTTAACTGTGTGTATGGGGGTATCAGTGTGTGTGTCTTGGGCTGGATAAAAAGGAGAAAACCAAGTTCCACCATTTGACGTTCTCTGCTTAACCAGCTCCTTAAGCTCCTGCCACCGTGGCTCTCCCTCCATGGCGAACCACACCCTGAAAGCTAGAGCCAACTAACCCCACCTCCTCAGCTGCTTCTGTGGGATTTTAATCACAGCAAGAAGACAGTTAAGTGTTGCAGTAGATCTGCTGTAGAGTGCTTTTTAGCTTTTCCCAGAGGCAGGGGCCAGACCCACAGCCTCACATATGCCACAGACACTCTGCCTCTGAGCTGCACCCTCAGCCCGGGCGGTCTTCGTTTGGATCAATCCTTAGTATGACTTAGACTGGGCGTAGTGTCATCCGCATGTGATTCCAGCACTTGGTCGTGTTTGTGTATGTGAGGTGGAGGCAGAAGGTCAGAAATTCAAGGTAGTTTCCAGTTACACATTGAATTCCAGGCCTGCCTAAGATATGTGAGACCCTGCCTCAACCAAGCTTCAAAACCAAACCAAACCAAACCAAACCAAACCAAACCCCAACCAAATATCTAAACAACCCCCTCCTCTACTCATGAATGCAAAGGAAATGAGAGAAGATGGTAGAAGGAGAGGAAGAGGCAAGGAGAAGCAATCCCAGAGACAATGAGAAAGGAGGCAAGTGAGTTGGGGGAGGCGGTGGGGGTGGGGGTAGTACCTTGAGGGTGTGGCAAGCTTTGAGGGTGGCTGCCAGAGAGTAGCAGTCTCGGTAGGTGAAGAGAAAGAGGTTCCACTCAAAATTCATACCGCAGTCTTTGACGCCGTACACCAGGTCCAGCTCCTCCAGGTGTTTGAGGCCACCCACCAGCGTCTGCAGCTGGTAGTGGTCCTTCTCAGGCTCGCTCCCCTCGCCCTCACTGCCAGAGTCCGACTGTTCCTCTCCCTGGAACGGGGTCGGCATCCGCACAGGTGGGAGGAACTGGTCCACTTGAATGCGGCGCACGTAGTTCCTGCAGAGGGGCAGCAGGTCCAGGATCACGTTGGGGTCCGTGGTCCCTGGGATGAATAGCTTCAGCAGGTTCTCCAGGTGTCTCTCGAAGAACATACGCTTCCAGCTGCCGCCGTGCCTGGACACGTGGCACACGGACCAGCGCTTGATGCAGCAGCGGTGCCAATAATTCTCATCGTCAATCAAGTTAGCGGTCACCGTCAAAGGCAGCTCCGGGGGCAGGCTGCTCAAGACCTTCTTTTGGTGCTCTAGAGGCAGCTGCTTCAGGATAGGGTTGTCTTTGAGAAGGAAGGAAGGAAAACAGGGTTCAGCCGCCGTGCTGGGAATATCGCAGCTCAGCATCCTGGACTGTCTTGGGAGACCCTTTGTGGCCTTGGGAACTTTATTTTGAGAGGACAAACAGTCTTCTAAAGAGACACTCTTTGGGGGTGCTCTTGCCTGCAACTAACTGGCAATTGCGCTGGGCAGTATCTGGTCTCGAGCTGACCCACCCGGAGCAGGACAGAATCTCAGGGCCAGTGTAGTACTGTCAATGTACCGTCTAGTTTGACTTCTGAGACTCCCAGTCAGACTTTACTCATTCATTTCAGAATAACTATATGTATTTTAACACCTACTGTGTGCCAGATGCTGCTGGGGAGGGGGGTGGTGGATAAAGAAAACATGGGGCCAGAAAGATGGATCAGGGTGTAAAAAAAATGCCTACTGAGCAGAACTGGTGGCCTGAGTCCCACCCTAGAACTCATGCAGAGGTGGGAGAAGGGAGAGGTGATGGCATGAGATTGTCATTTTTGAGTTTTTCGAGACAGGGTTTCTCTGTATAGCTCTGGCTGTCCTGGAACTCACTTTGTAGACCGGGCTGGCCTCGAACTCAGAAATCCACCTGCCTCTGCCTCCCGAGTGCTGGGATTAAAGGTGGGCGCCACCACACCCGGCTGAGATTGTCTTTTCATCTCTGTACGTGTACTGTGTTCTCTGGTGAGTGCTCCCCCTGCCCCCAATACATTCTTAAGATGAAGAAATCAGACGGCCCTGGCCTCCTCCAGTTGGTCTAAGCTTGCTGCGACACACAGTCAATAAGCTACAGAGGAGTGTGCTGCGTTAAATGACCCAGTTCTTGGGAAGCCCTTGTCCCATAGAGTAGGAGGGGACAGCTAGTTCTCTTTGGAAGGGGCTGGAGTACAGAAGAAACCAGGAAGCCATTTGCATCCTGGAGGACTCTGTCAGATGGGGGTGAGAACCAGAGAGCTTCTGGGAGGAGGGAGAGGAGGATGTGGCTAAGGCTCAGCTTACTAGAGAGGGCAGATCAGAGAAGGGCAAAAGCGTGGAGGGCACAGTGCGTGTGTGTGTGTGTGTGTGTGTGTGTGTGTGTGTGTGTGTGCGCGCACATGTGCACATATGTGTATGTGTCTCTGTGTGTGAGTGTGCATGTGTGTGTGTCCATGCCGGTGAGTGCTTGAGTGTGTGTGTGCTCGTGCATGCATGCACATGTGCATTTGTGCGTGTGTGTGTGCGTGCGTGTGTGTACCACAGGAGATGCCACTGATGCTGAGTGAGAGTGGATTTGAGAATGCTTCCAGACATGGGTATGGCGGTCCCCACCTCCTCTGGCCCACACCGTGTGGACTTACTCTGGAAGTTCTTGACGATATGTTGAATGCAGAGCTCTGTAAGGAGAGGCACGATGGCCAGTGACCACTCTGCATCCTCGGAGATGATCCTGCGCATGCGACGGACATTTGTGACCTTGGCCTTCAGCTGGCTTGGGGTAGGGGTGCTGCCAGTCTTCAAGGACATGGCTCCTGCACTGGGGCTCCTCAAGGCAGAGACCTGGCGCTGAATGTTTAAAACTGATTGGCTGTGAGACGAAGAGTTGGACGGTACTGATGAGCTTTCCTGCATGTTGCCGGCCAGCAGTGAGGCAGGGGTTGGAATCTTGGCAACCTTGCAGTAGGAAGCTTCTTATCGCAGGGAGGATACAGGATGGGGGCGGGGTCGTAGCTTGAGCAAAAGGAAGGGGGACAGCATTACTTGGGGGGGGGGGTTAGGTGGCACAGAGTGGTACTGAAGGATCGGTCTCTGGGGGACAGTAGACCTAGATGACAACCTCAGAGACTTGGCTGTGTGGCTTTGGGCAAGGTACATCTCCGAATCTCAGATGATACCTCTGAAGTGTGGGCAGTAGCTACCAACAAGATTATTAGAGGAGTTGATAAAATAATGTATTCAAAGGGACACAGTGTGTGCGAGGAGAGCCCCAAAGTTTAGACAATAGCTGTTCAGTAATTATAATTATTACTACATACTGGCCTCCATGTTGCTATGGCTTTCAAGTGCTGCAACTCCTGTCTGTATCTCCTGAGCACTGGAGTTAACAATTTTGTTTCACCTCAGCCAGTGAATCTGGGGTTTCATGCTCCTGTCAGCTTTTATGGCCTCCAAGGGTACTTCATGAACACACGGGGCACAGATAACAAGCAGGGCTACACAGAGAAACCCGACTTGTAAAACAAAAATGAGAGGACTGGAGAGGTGGCTCAGAGGTTAAGAGCGCTCACTGCTCTTCCAGAGGTCCTGAGTTCAAATCCCAGAAACCACATGGTGGCTCACAACCAACTGTAATGGGATCTGATGCCCTCTTCTGGTGTGTCGGACAGCTGTAGTGCATTTATATAAATAAATTAAATAAATCTTAAAAAAAACAAATAAACTGGAGGTGGGGGGAGGGGAGGAATAAAATACTATTTTCACTGCCCAAACCAAAAACCAACTAACCTACTAACCAAACAAAAACAGGGGAAAAAATCATTTTATGTGTAGCCCTGGCTATCTTGTCATTCATTCCATAGACCAGGTTGGCCTCGAACTCAGAGATCCTCCTGGCTCTGCCTCTTGAGCTCTGGGATCAAAGGTGTGCACCACCAGTGCCAGGCAAATAAATAAATAGATAAATAAATAAATAAATAAATAAATGAAAAAAAGAGGCTTAAGTAGAGTGGGAGTGTGGCTCATTGGCAGGGCTCTTGCCTAGCTCAACTAAAAACAAAACAAAACAAAATCTCAAACAAACAAAAATCCTACAGGAAAACCAAAATGAACAGAACAACAAAATCCTGAAACAGGTTCAAGGCCAGCCTGGTCTACAGAGTGAGTTCCAGGACAGCCAGGGCTACACAGAGAAACCCCGTCTCGAAAAACAAAACAAAACAAAAATCAAAACCCTAAAACAGATGAAATTAGTTGTATACTCAATCCAGTGTGCCCAAACATTATTGTTGAAATGTGTAATCTGCATACAGATTAAAATTAAAACAGAAAACAATAAAAACCATAAGAGTTGACACCATGCGCTGCACTCAGGATACTGTCACTCAAATGTATGATCCTTATAGTTTATCTTTATATTTTGAGTTATCATTTAAATATACATATGTACATACTTACACCCTGCATTTGAGGGTGTGAGTACTTGTGCAGGGTCCTTGGAGCCAGATGAGCCAGCCCCCCTGGAGTTGGAGTGAAATGTGAGCCGCCACGGGACGTGGGTCCCCTGCAAACCTCTGCGTAAAGGCTTTGAGTAGGAAGAATAGGTACGTTCATGTCAAATCTGCGCCTGTGGCCTCCATTCCGGGACCAGACACAGCCTCCTGACCGGGGTACGGATGCCTCTCCTCCCTTCAGTTCCCACCTGGCTCCCACTTCGAAGTCTCCCTTCATACCAGACGGTGGCAAGCAGGCGTGGGAGGTGAGAAGGCAGCTAAATATGGGGCTGAAGACTGGAAGACTGAGAAAGCTGTCTGGGTCTGGGGGACCTCTTTGCCCTCCTGCTGCAGGCACCCTGCCAGTGACCTGAAGGCGGAACAGCGGTGCCTGGGCCCTCTGCCCGTTGCTGGGTAGCTTCCCTTCATGCTAACACTGTGGTGTGGCCAGTGAGAAGGAGCTCCCTGCTCCAGCACAAACGGCATCCTTGGCAGAGGGAGAAACCAGATGGTACTCTCTAGCCTGCCAGGCAGCTCAAGGAGGAAAAGCCTTGGGAGAAGGCTACTGTCGGCAAGATATTTATGTATTGTGTCACCACTGTATGCAAATCAAATGCAAATTCACAGACACCCCCCATCCCCCCCCCTCCCGCTCCGGTCCATCTTTATATAATGCTTTTAATCCCAGTACTTGGAAGGCAGAGGCAGGTAGATCTCTGTGAGTTTGAGGCCAGTCTGGTCTATATGGTGAGTTCAGGAGGGTACCATTGCTGGTGATCTTAGGCAAGTTGCATAACCTATTTGAACTTCAACCTCCTCCCTTCCCTTATCTGTAAAACGGGATAATAATGTCTTCCTGTGCCGGTATCTGTGGAGATTCCTGTCTAGAGTGCTGAGAGATGTCTTCAAGTGAATGCTAGGTTGGTTTCTAAGCCTTGGCCCTGTCTCTACAGGAGAGGTGAAGGGCAAGGGGACATTGGCAACTCGAGGATCTGCTGCGCCGTGGTTAGAGGTTACCCGCCCCACTAGCCTGGGTGTGGCTCTGCTCCCTCCTCCTGGGGGGCTTCAACCCAGCTGGGGCCAGTTGGGAACCCTCTGTGCTGCTTGCTGTCTTTCTCAGTACCAGGCAGTTCTTCCTAAAGTCTAGTTCTTCTTCTTCTTCTTCTTCTTCTTCTTCTTCTTCTTCTTCTTCTTCTTCTTCTTCTTCTTCTTCTTCTTCTTCTTCTTCTTCTTCTTCTTCTTTTGTTTTTTTGAGACAGGGTTTCTCTGTATAGCCCCTGGCTGTCCTGGAACTCACTTTATAGACCAGGCTGGCCTCGAACTCAGAAATCCGCCTGCCTCTGCCTCCCGAGTGCTGGGATTAAAGGCGTGCACCACCACGCCCGGCTCTAAAGGTATTTTTGACAGGAAAAATATTAATTACCAGGCACAGCTGGGCCTGGTGACACAGATCTGTAATCCCAGCTACAAGGAGTTTGAGGTACAAAGACTGAAAGTTCAAGGTCTGCCTGGGCAACTTAGTAGGACTTCATCTTTTCTTTTTCTTTCCTATTTCCCTTTTTCTTTCTTCTCCTCTTCCTCTTTTTCTTCCTCCTCCTCTTCCTCCCCCCCCCCTGTTTTTCTTCAAGACAGGGTTTCTCTGGGTAGTCCTGGCTATCTGGGAATTCACTCTATAGACCAGACTGGCTTTAGAATCAATCAGAGGTCTGCCTGTGTCTGTCTCCAGAGTGCTGGGATTTAAGGTGTGCATTACTACTGCCTGACTAAGGCTCTGCCTTATTTCTCAAAATAAAAACTACCAAGAGAATTGGGCATATATACAGTTTTTAGTGCTAGAGCACTTGCCTAACATGCATGAAGCCATAGGGTCAAACCTTAGTACTGCCAAAAGTAAGGAATAAAATAACAACTAGAGGTTATCTATAGAGATTCTAGTTCCATGTGATTTTTAAACACATATTTTAAGGGAAGAGGGGTGTTGTGCAGCTGAGAGAACCTGCCTGGCATTTTGGAAGTCTTGGGTTTGCTCCTGCATAAGCTGGCTTCCCTGGTACACACCTGTAATCCCAGCACTTGGGAGGTAGAGGCAAGAGGATCAAAATTCAAGGCCATCCTTGGCTACATAATGATTTTGAGGCAGCCTGGGCTATATCTCAAACAAACCACCAACAAGAAAATGTGTTTTTAGGAGCTGATGTATGAGGGATGGAGAGACACCTCAGCTGTTGAGAGTGTCTACTGCTCTCAAAGAGGGCTTGCATTCAGTTCCTGGGACCCACATCAGACAGCTTGCCACCAACTCCAGCTCCAGGAGGATCCAACACATTTAGCTTCGGAGGGTCCTGCCCTCAAGCGCACATACCCACTGTCTTAGTCAGGGTTTCTATTCCTGCACAAACATCATGACCAAGAAGTAAGTTGGGGAGGAAAGGGTTTATTCAGCTTACACTTCCATACTGCTGTTCATCACCAAGGAAGTCAGGACTGGAACTCAAGCAGGTCAGGAAGCAGGAGCTGATGCAGAGGCCATGGAGGGATGTACTTTACTGGCTTGCTTCCCCTGGCTTGCTCAGCCTGCTCTCCTATAGAACCCAAGACTACCAGCCCAGAGATGGCCCCACCCACAAGGGGCCTTTCCCCCTTGATCACTAACTGAGAAAATACCCCATAGCTGGATCTCATGGAGGCATTTCCTCAACTGAAGCTCATTCCTCTGTGATAACTCCAGCTGTGTCAAGTTCACACAAAACTAGCCAGTACACCCACAGAAAGATACTCAATTGAAAATAAAACAATAAATGAAAGAAAAGAAAAAAAATCTACCGATAGTATATCAAAGTAGACTTAATAGGAAGTGAGTTAGGGTCTGTCATCCTGCCTCTCTTGCCACTTCTGGTTTTGTTTTGTTTTTTAATTATATATATATATATAATATATATATATATATATACATATACATATACACATATACACACACACACACACACACATATATATATATATATGAGTGTTTGCCTGAATGTATGTGTGGGTGCCACATACATGCTTGGTGCCTGAGAAGGCCAGAAGAAGATATTGGGTCCTCTGCTACTGGCGTTACAGGCAGTTGTGTTCTGGGAACCAAACCCAGGTCCTCTAGAAGAGCAGCCAGTGCACTTAATGTTTGAGTCATCTGTCCAGCACCCTGCTCCCCGCGCCCCCCCTCGCTGTTGAGTTTATAGGATATTTGCATGGCAGACTTTGGGCACTCTGTCCATCCCCACCCCTGCCACCACCCCACCTCCCAGGTTCTGTCCACCTTGCTCCTGTTATGGGACCCAGTTCTCCACACTCAGATCCTGGGGCTTCTGTCCAAGTCCCTCAGATTCAATCTACACAGAAGGTAAAGGTGAAGGCAGGGAATCAGCTCCTTCTGCAGGTCCCACAGACGCTAACCTGTCCCTTCTTGGCACTCTCCTTTCTCACTACTGCCTCGGCGTAGGGCTTCTGTGTCTGTCACACACAGCTCCACTTGACCCAGGTCTCCTGTCTGGTCCTCTCCAGCCAGCCCTGCACAGCCAGTGTGGCCGGCCTTTACATAAACCCTTCAGGGGCTCAGCACTGCCTGAGGGCGAAAGTCAGCTCCCCCCCAGCACCTCAGAGGACAAGGGCCTACTACCACGACTAGTGGCTCTCTGAAATAAAGTCTGCTCTCATTCAGGTCATTGCAGACTAGTCTGGTCCTTTACTGAGGCCACTCCTTAAACTTGGGGTGCCTTTCTTACCATATCCTCCTGGGAAAGAGACAAGCATCCATTCATTGACTAGCTCAATCACACCCTCCGCGCTATCCCCCCCAAAAAGACCTTTGCGGGAGCCCTAGCTCTCCAGGACCCGCGCCACCTCCCCCTGTGCCAAAATCTACAGCAGAGAGAGCTCACTGGATGTGCATGCCCAAACCCAGTGCCAGGTCTGCCTTAGGCAGGTAGCTAGTTTGGGTCTGTCCTATTTGCTTCTAATAATAGATTCTAGAGAGTATCCCTATTGGCTACTGGGACAAATGGGCGGGGCTTTATAATGTCAGCCAATCAGAGACTTTTTTAGAATTGGTCCAAGTAGAGGCTGACTGAAGGAAGGACAGCTGTGTGTCCTTGAAGAAGCAGGAGCCCCACTGCTGAGAGTCATTTTCCGGGACTTAGAGCCTATCTGCAGCAACAGAGGACGGAACCTGGTTGGCGGGGGGGGGGGGGGGGGGGAAACCAGCAACCAGGAAAGTCAGGGTGACAAAGCCCCTGACCTGCCGGGCTTCAGGTCTTGCAGGTCCTGTCCTTCTCCTTTGTGACCACAGGGTGCTGAACATTGCTAGGCTCGCTGGGGAGTGAAATGGAGAATTCCTAAATCAAGGAAGTTTGAAGTTAACCTGACCTTATATGAAACCCTGTCGAAAGAAAAAAAGAGAAAGGAAGGAAGGAAGAAGGGAAGGGGGAAGGGAGGAAGGAAGGAAGGGAGGAAGGAAGGAAGGAAGGAAGGAAGGAAGGAAGGAAGGAAGGAAGGAAGGAAGGGAAGCTACCCCAGTTTGACTGAGGAGACAGATGGGAGAGACCAGAGGAAAGGGAGAGACAGGCATAGCTGCTTACAGCATCTGCTGGTAGGCCTTTGCCTGGCTGGCTAGCTCCAGGCTGCCCTGAGGATTCTGCAGAGATGGACAGAAACCTAGATGACCAGATACTCCGGAAGACCCACTGAAGGAAGATAGCTCCAGAAGGGACAGGGCCCAGCACGGGCTGGAGCAGTGGTTGTCAACCTGTGGGTCACAACCCCAGAGGGTCCCATAGCAGATATCCTCATGTCCTATATTTACAATCCATAACAGCCGCCAAAGTTATAATTATGAAGAGGCAACGGGATAATCTTATGCTTTGGGGGTTTACCACAACAAGAGAAAACGTTCTAAAGGGTCAGCAGCATTAGGAAGGTTGAGACCCACAGATCTACAGACTCGTCTTCCTTGAGAGTCTGTGGGGTGGGGAGAGAAATGGAGTTTAGTACTCCAAGGTCCCACCCCTTTCTTCATGTCGGGGATTCTCTTTGGCATTTCAGGCAAGCTGGGGCCACCAGAAATGCATGTGTCTTGTGCTGCTGTGTGATGTGCCCACTCAGAGCAGTGTCTGCCCTCAGAGCGTGGAAGTGGGAGGTGGGTCGTGACTTTAATCTTGGGGTCAGTCTCAAGGACCTGCAGGCTTTACATAGCTGCGTCTCTAGCATCAAGTGCAGCCAACCAGGACCGCTATTGGCAGGGAAAGGCCATTCTTTCTCTACATGTCCCTGTCCTCGGGACCAGGACAGGGGTATAAAAACACAGGACACACGAAGTCACAACAAATATGAAGGGCTGGGAATTTCTTAGGCCTTGGTACAAGTAATAAAATGGTGTCCCACTTTGGTCGGGGCTGTCCTCATTTCGTATGGCTTTGTATATGGTGGACAGGTGGTCTGGGATCATAACCTTGGCTCTGTATAGCTGTGATTTATTGCATTCTAGACGCGCAATGGCAGATGCCCACAGGAGGCCAGCCCTACAGCTGCTGGCTGAGCGGTCAGGCCTTGGACTGTCTCCGGTCACCCCCCCCCCTCAAGCCCCTGCCTCTCACACATCAACTGATTTCAGGGGGCAATGCCTGTCAAATGGGGACAGTCATTAATATTACTTTCATCACCTGTCATCCACTGTAGATGATTAAGGGGCTAAACTGTGTGACATTTCACACAGGCTGGGCCTGGGGCCGGCACTCAAGTTAGCAGCCTCCCCTATATGAGGCTCAGGAGGCCCTCATGTTCATGGTTGACATTTGTCACCATAAGACCATTGCCCCCATCTTACAAAAGAGGAAACTGAGGCTTAGAAAACTGAAGAGACTCGCTGTCACCAAGCCAGCAAGCCAGATGGACCCCTTATCTGCCCCATGGGTTCTCTTGCTTCTCTGAGGTGCACCTTTCTCGCCTCACCTTGGTCCCAGAAAGGTTTCTGGAACCTTCTCCCACCCTTGGGTTCTCTGGTCACCACTGTGGAGTACCAGCCTTTACCTACTCTGCTGCCGACCTCAGAAACCCAGCCTCGTTCTCCCTCTTCACTGCTGGTACCAGACGCTTCCCTCAGGCTGGATTGTGGCCGACTTTGGCTTGAGGTCTCCGCAAGGACCCAAGAGAATGCTGTGGGTATGCTCTTCTGCCCTGCGACCGCTGGGAGCACAGGCTGCTCACAGACAGGGTCAAGCTTGGCTCTCTCCCTCATAGTCCTTCCCATTTCATCCTCCTTCAAATCCCCAGTAAAATCTGGTCAGGGAGCTTCCTGCCACTACTCAAATGAGAAAGCTAGAGATTAACCTGTCACACCTCATGTTTCTCTGCAAGTGTAGCTGTCTGCTGCGGGGGCAGGTTCGGGTCTCCATCCACCTCTCAGCCAGCTTCCCACCCATGCTTACCCCATGCTCCCCACAAAGAGAGCCCTCCTTGGGCCTCAGGTTCCTATATTCAGAACCCCGGGCTTTCGTTTACATCTTCCCTGCCCTCTATTGCCCAAAGTCCTGTTGTGAAGTCCCAGTTTATGGACTAAAGGAAGAGAGAATTTAAAACCAACCAACCAACCAACCAACCAACCAACCAACCAACCAACCAACCAACGTTTTCTGAGGGCCCAGGTTTGGTCTTTGGCCCAGGGAGATAGCTTGTACATAGCCCCTGGGCCCTCCGTATCCTGGCTCAGGCATCTGTAGTTAGCTCTATGGAAAGGGACACTTGCGGTAGCTCTACCCACGACTCCAGCTGCCTCTTCTCAGACACCCCAGTGGGGGAAGCTCAGCTTCAAAGGTCAGCGTGGTCCTCCTTCTCCTCCCCCCTTGGTAACCCAGAGAGACCAGGTCCATGGGGGACCTGGGAGAGGTGCAGAACCCACAGGGCCTTGTAGCATTGTCCCCAGCTGAGGATTGGGGACTCTCCTCTTCCCAGGTCTCCCCATTTCTTTACTTGAATTCTAGGCCTCTAGACCAGTTTACAGATAGTCGCTGTGTGGCATGCAGAGCCTGGATCCCATCTTTAGAAGACAGGCGTGATGAGCTGGGGGCTTCATGTAAGTGCAGGATGGGTTCTCCCATTACAGGACATAAGAAACTAAGATGACGGCTGCGGGGCCACAGACCCGCGTGGGTTGCAGAAGCTGCCAGGGCTTTGAGCTTAACCAGCAAGGTCTGAATGGGGAGATCAGAGTTGGGCGTCCCTTTCCCCGAGGTCACCTCACCTGCTCCGGGGACCCAGGAGACTGCTCTCTCAGGCGGTTGGCTTAGCGCAGTTGGTTGTTAGGGACGCCTGAGTCGCCAGGGGGCGGACCCTGAGCCCTCTGCCTTGTGCGTTGACGCCCTCCTCCTCCGTTGGCCCTAGTGCGCGTGCTCAGAGAACGACCCTGTGCTCTCGGCCTCCGCTCGTGCTTTCTGGGTGCATTAAGGTTTTCACGTGGCTCTAGAGGATGTACTTCTGATAAGGAGTGGGGGGTGGGTGGGAGGAGAAGAAGGCCCAAGAACAACAAAGGAGACAGGGAAAGCGAGGGACTTTCTACAGTTACTTAAGCCCCTGGAATTCCCCTGTGGTCGAGCTGTGGACCCCAACTCTGCTGGGGAGCCCCTTCGGTTCTCTCTAATGTGAACCAAGTATCAGAGGCAGGAAGGGCCTGGGCCTCCAGAGCGCTCCTTAGGGTTGCTGTCCTTATGTCTTGGTAGACAGGAGAGACGACTCCGGGGATCAGGCTATATGAGGTAAAAGAACTCGTTCTCCAAAGCAGAGGGATAGCAGACTGTGAGTGTGTGTGTGTGTGTGTGTGTGTGTGTGTGTGTGTGTGTGTGTGTGTGTCCGTCCTAGGAAAGCAAAGCTTAGCTTTAAGCTAGTTTTCCTGGTCAGATTGCCTTTGTTGGAGCCTCAGCTTGGTGGCCACGGAGGAGCTGGGCCTGCGGTAAAATCTAGTAGACCAACCTACTACCAAGTTCCAGCAGTCAAGCCATGCAGCGAGGAGCCATGCTTCTGTGCCCGTGTCCCTTCAAGCTCTCACAAGAGGCTTATAAACCATTGCGTGTATAGTCGGTGGACCTTGAGCTTCTGCTCGCATGCCTCACTTCCCCAGAGCCTGGATTTACAGGGGGGTGGAATCGGGTTTCTGCAGTGCTAGAGAATTGAACCCAGGGCTCAGTCCATGCTTGGGCCACCAGAGCTACATCCTCCAGTCCAAATGCTTACATGTTAGTCAGTACGCACTCTGGCACCGTGTAGCCCCATGCTTCGTCGTTAATACAGTGTCAAGGAATCCTTGCTATGAAGATGCGCCCTCCCACTGCTGTACACAGCCCTCACTCCTGTGTCTAGGCAAAGCTCTGCCTGGCAGCTTTGTTCTGATAGAGGCTCTTCCCTACATTTCCTGGCTCCAATGTGCTTCAAATGCTGGGCTTCGGTCTCAGCTGCTCTATTTGCGCGTGCGTCTGTGTGTATAGATAGGTGCACGGGCATGTACATGCATGTGGCGGGTAGAAGGCTGACCTCAGGTGCTGTCCTCCTTGAGAAAAGGTCTTTTGCTGCTCTGGAGCTCAAAGAATAGGCTAGGCTAGATGGCTCATGGAACTGGGGAAATCCCCCTGTCTCTGTGCACCCCCCCCCCCCACTACACAGCTGAGATTATGAAGGTGCCCTACCAAGGCTGGCTTTTGTGGCTTCTGCCACTTGAACTTGGGTCCTCGTGCTCAAAGAGCAAATACTTTATCAAGCAATCTGCTCAGCCCTGGCTTCAGTTGGTTTCTGCTTCAGCTCCGCCTTGGGGCGCTCGCTGTGTTAACTTTTAAAAGCCTGTTGTTGAAGAGGCATGGTGGTGTATGCTTTCAATCCCAGCACTTGGGAGGCAGAGACAGGTGTGTGTGTATCTCTGTTAGAGATCAGCCTGGCCTGCACAGGGAGTTCCAGGCCAACCAAACAGAGCTACACATGGAGAGCCTGTCTCGGCAAGAAAAGTCTATCACTGGTTTGACTGCCCATGGCCTCACCTGCTGTTTGTTCCTTCAGCTCAAACACCTCCCTTAGGTTTCCTCAAGGCTCAAAGCCATACCTTAGACAACCTTCCCAGAGATGGTGATACCAACGGTGTCTTCTTGTCCCCATTCTTTCCCTTTCTCATCCTTGATGACCTGCCTCCTCCCCCTCCCCCCAACTTCTGTGGCTTCCCCTGGAAGCAGGCTCCATAAGGAGAAAGCTGTTGCATCTGGTCCTCACCTCTGTCAGTGGACCAGGCCCTGCTGCTCAGAGCATTAGCAAGCCGTCTTGGCTTTACTTCAGTTGTTAGTAACCAATGGTACCAGGGGTGTGTGTCCAACTGGTCTGATTTTTCACATGACATTTCTGGGTCTTGATAGCCAAGAGACTCTTCTTGGTATCCAGCCAATCCTGACCCTCTGAACACGTGTGTTTGGATGGCCCAGGTTGAGGTACCAGGCGCTTTTTTACTAGGGAGAGTGGTCAGATTATAGATGAGGTACTTATGCCATGCCAAGAAGGGACATGTTTTTCTCTGTGTATGCCACAGATTTGCAGGGGTCGCAGATCCAGATAAAGGCAATGGATGCGCTGCTGCTGGAGTTCAAAGTGACTGTGAGTCACACGTGGGTCCTAGGAGCTGAACCTGGGCCTCTGGAAGCACACAGGGCACTTTAAATGGCTGAATAGGCCACTCTTTTTTCCAAAGACAGAATCCTCTAGAACTTCCAATCCTTTGTGAAACACTTAAACACACACACACCAAATTATTGTATTATTGTGTATACGTGTCTGTGTACACGAGTGCCTGCATGTATGTCTGTACCACATGTATTTCTGGTGCCTGAGGAGGTAGGGAGCCTCCATGTGGATGCTGGGAACCGAACCTGGGTCCTTTCTAGGCACAACAAGTGCTCTTAACCACTGAGCCAAGTCTCCAGGCCTGTGAAAGACTTTTATTAGGTGCTTTCCAGCTACAGCAGTCCGGGTCTTCACATTTGTTGGGGTTGCTGCCTCTCAGTCCTCTCCTGGTGGCCCGGTGGCCTTCTTTGGCTCAGATACCTGGCCTCCGGTTGCTGGTCCTCTGCCTCAGCCTCCAGGAAAGCTCTGTGGTTCCATGAGGGCTCCAGAGGCTTGCCTGCCTCTTGTTCTTTGTGTTCTGGGTGTGGACCTAGTCAGAGCTGGCTGAGTGCATAAGCTCGAGCTGTCCCGAGGGCAGCCTGCAGGTCAGCTGTGTGTCCAGTCCCCTGGGCTACCACTCGGGAGCCCCAAGCCTTGCCTCCCATGTGGCTGCACACAGCCAGGGCCCAGGCTTCAGCTGTGAAAGTGGGCGTGGCATCCTGTGGTGGGGAGGGAGAATCACAAGGGGAAGGAGCTATGTGAAATAGTCCTCACTGCCTTTACCCATTCGATGGACCCTCAAGGATGCAACCACCAGCCATGAGTACCCTCTCCAGAGCTGGGCACAGGGGAGGGGCATTTGGCGAGGCAGTAAGGAACAGGCTGGACTGGGAATACGTATGGAAGTGATGAGCGTCCGAGACTTGTTTGCAAGGAACTAGGGCCTTGAGGCAGGTGACTAAGGAATTTCACAATGCCTTTTGGGAAGAGGAAGGGGGCATCTTTAGGGATGAGGAGAGATTGTTTTATTCCTGTCATAGGTTATCTCCCTGAACCCTACATCTCCTGTTTGGAAGAATAAAAGAGGTGGAAACAGCTAGGCACGGGCCACTTCGGGGAGGGGGGGGTTCTTGGGACCCTCTTACCTGGGCCACCTGGCAGGCACACAGGACACTGCCAGTGGGCTGGGGGCTGAGCAGCAGCACGGATAGGCTGGGGGCCTGTTTGCACAGCTGCCGCACGACCTTTACCAGTACCTGTATGAGTATGACATAGTGACCCACCACTCCCCAGAGGCCCAGGACTTCCCCAAGGCAGGACTTGGCCTTCTGCAGGCCCGAGGCAGGCCACTGCATGGCACTCACTGAGAGGGACTCGGCAGAGACAGTGTCCACAATCAGAGGCCCCTCCGAGTGTCGTTTCAACAGCTCCTGGGATTTCTCTGTAGCCTGGGGGCAGAGGAGCAGCGGAGGGGCCAGGGATGGGTGCTCCACGTCTGAGCTGAGACCCAGTCAAACAGCCCCTCTGTCCATCCCTCCGTCCCTCCCCTGCTCTCTCTATAAATGCCATTAGTTCTGAGGAGAGGTGGCGGGGGCTCTGCCTGGCATGGCCTGCTTTCTTGGGTCCCATCTGTGACCTTCTGTCACTGCCTTGGCTCTTCTATTCTGTCACGGGGCCCTACAACAGTTGCTGAAGGTGAGAGGAGGAAGACCAGATGGCGCAGATGGCTGGGGAGGGGACCAGGAACTAGCAGTCAAGGAGCAATTAAGGCTGAACAGCATTTGAATCAGGAGGCTGCCTAATGGGTATGGCGGCGGGCGGGGTGGTGGTGGTGGTGGTGGAGGGGCAGGAGCTGTGGCCAGGCAGAGGTGACAAGTGGCTTGGTGATACGGGACATGGGAACACACCAAGTAGGATCCTGCACCTGACTTCTATCCCAGTTCTGGAAGCTTCCTAGTTAGCGAGGCGATGTCCACAAGTACTGGGCACGGCTGACCTCCTCTTACCTGGCCCTTCTCTAGTTTCCGGATGGCAGTGTTGGCACGGCGCTGCAGCATCTTCAGTGTGGTCTGCAGCTCCTGCCGTTGCCACTGAGGTATCACAGCAGACTCCGCTACCTATGGTCAGAGCCGTGTGTCACCCTTGCCCTTCTCCTGACTGACAGTGCCAGGGTGGACACTGTACCTACCCTGAAGACAAACATCTAGGCTGGCTGAGAGGCTGGGAGGGACGGGAAGGATCCGGGAAGGGACAGAGGAGGGGACTCGGCCAGTGGAGGGTAGAGACTGGAGTGGTGAGGGTCCTGACCTCGGTCAGACGTCCTATGTCCTTAGATAGCTGGTGAGCTCCCGGCAGGTCTCTGCTGCCCCGGCTTAGTCGCTCGCTGGCTGCTTCTACCTCCTGAGACAGGCTCTGGCCCACCTCTCGGGCCTATGGGAGGGGACAAGAACATGAAGGCGTACAATCACCTTCCTAGGACAGGGTCTCACACATCACTGCAGTCTGGGCCGTATTAGAAATGTTTGCTGTTCGGGGCCAGTCAAGGAACCCAGGGCTAAATTAGCTGCTGCTAGCTGCCGGCAGATGCTACGTCCCAGCAGTGTGTGTTAGCACTGGGCATTGCTGAGCCTGGGTGTCAGCTGTGTGTTCCCCTCACCCCTCTGCACCCACCCCATATTCAGAAGTCTCCAGGGCTTCTAGTATTCTAACCTGTTGGGCCTGCTCCCCAGTGATGGCCAGGAGGCGAGTGATGCCCTTGACCAGCTGCCGATCCCCAACGATCACCAAGTCGCCCACGGCCCCGGTACTTAGCAGGTGCCTAGAGGAAGGGGGGGGGTGAGGGGTGATAAGTGAGCCCAAAGCAAGGGGTGGTGGCTGCTAAGGTTAAGGGAAGACGGGGATCCAGGGCTCAGGGGCAGGGTGACCCAAGAGTGACTCACGTCCCACAGCACAGCTCCACAGAGGTGTGCAATGCAGCCTGGGAGGCTGGCCCCAGCGCGTGGGCAACAGGAACCCCCACAGACACCACCCGGACGGGGTCTGGGTACACCTGAGAGGAAGGTGGGGTAAGGGGCCGTCAGCTGCCTTCGAAGGACAAGGGGAAGGTGATCCTTCTGGGGTCACCGGTCTACGACTCACCTCATCCAGTGAGCGAAGGCCGGGGATCTGGGCAGTGTGTGCTAGGGGCACTTCCTCCATGAACACAGGCTTATCTTGCCCCACGACTTCCCGCACGTAACTCTCTACTGTCCGTAGCTGCTCTGTGGTCAGTGGGTTCTGGGAGGGGTGGGGACACAGAGCGACAGGGACAGGTTTGGTAACTGCTACCGGGGTACCGACCCATAGCCCGGGTCCTCCACACTTGTCGACCCCAGTCTGTCTTGGAGCATGTCACTTCCCATGAAGTCCGTCTTTCTGTGTCCGGCTCACCTGGGTGGCCACGTCAAAGCGCAGCCGCTCAGGGTTGATATGGGAGCCCCGCTGCTCGGTGGACGGTCCGAGGGTCTGTCGGAGGGCCCAGCTCAGCAGGTGGGTGGCCGTGTGCTTTACCATGCATCCCATTCGCCAGGCCTGGAACAAGCTTTTGTCACCTAGGGTCCTGGGTGAGGGGAGGGGAGGGGAGGGAAGGGGAGGGGAGGAGCTACAAGATATCAAGAGCAGCCTGGAGTAGGCACCTTACCTTATCTACATACAGCTGTACTTGATCCCCAACCTGTAAGCGCTCGGGAGCCATGGCCTCGTGCAGGATAAAGCCCCCACAGAGCTGAGCCCGGGCCACAGGGAACAACACATCCTAGGGAGAAGAGGAGGTAGCCAGATGACTGCTTGTGGTCCTGTCGCCACTGGTGTGGAATCACATCTGCCTCCCATGGGAGCCATCCCCGGGGTGTCTGACGCTCACCTGCTGCCCTGTACGGACAAGGTAGCCTCGGTCTGAAGCCTGACCCCCTTGTTCAGCGTAGAAGTTGGTTCTGTCTAACAGGAGGCCACAGCGCTGGCCTGCTCCCACGGAGGCCACTGCCGTCCCAGTCTCTGAATACAGCTGTAACACCCGGGCCTCACAGAGGCCAAACTCTGCCAGAGATGGAAGGATTATCAGTGTTAGGCTCCCCCCCACCCCATGTGATGATGGGTTTGGGATGCGAGGCAAAGGCTTTAGAGGGTGAAGAAGGCATTTCCAGATGAAGGAG
>LR749900.1:1250579-1264605 GCA_902729485.2 Mus minutoides
TGTGTGTGTGTGTGTGTAGGTGTTGAGGGGGTTCCCGGTGCACAGAGAACTCCATGGGATGGAACTTGAGCCTTGGAGAGCCCTGTCTCTGTGGACCCTGCAGCTTGCATGGAGTGAGACCTAAGGGGGTTTGCTGGCCTCTAGAGAGCTACCTTAGGTGGCTAGTAAACTAGACAGGACCGGTGCCTCAGGGTCAGGTCTCTGCCCACAAGTACCCCTGGTACTTTCTGAGCAGAGCCCCATGGTTCTATCTCCTCACCTCTAAGGGCTGAGGGAGGAATGCCTGGGTCACTGCCGAGCCCTGCAGCGGCCTGTACCTGAGCCTCCTTCTGGGCTAGCTGCTCCAGTCCTGCCGTGTCCAGCTTCACTCCCTTCTCCTCCAGCATCAGCTCCACCAGGTCCAGGGGGATCCCCAGATTCCCAGACAGCGACAATGACCAGGCCACTTCAGCTGAGGGAACAGAGCAGAGGGTTGAGGGTTGGAGCAGCAGATCAGAAGGAAGGAGAAGGAAGGAAGTCAGCTTATGTTTTTTTTTTTTTTTCAGCCACACAAACCCCTCTAGTGTGTGAGGAGCCATCTTGAAACTTTGAAACTTCGTGTTCCGAGGTCGGATAAAGATGAGAGAGCTCAATGCATTTTGGTGGTCTCAGTTTAATCACGAAGCTGACTTTGGTAACAAGGGCTGGGTGGCTGGGTGGTTAGTAGAGGGGGTGTGGCAGGGCAGGGGGTTCCTGCGGTGCTCAGGTTTAAAGCAACTGGGAGAAACTTCTGGCAGAAGCTGGGCCTGGGGTTGGGGGCGGGGTGGGGTGAGTCTGAAGCCCCTGGTAGGCTGAAAGCTCTGGCCTCTGCTCACTCTGGTGAGCCTGAGGATCCCTTTGCTTTGGCTAGGCTCCCAACTCACCAGGGAACAAATCAGAAGGGCCCAGGCGCTTGACGGTGCGATCGATGATCCGACGGCCTCGCTGCAGGGAGGCCAGGAAGGCTGCCTCATCCTCTGACACCAGGTTGGCTATCTGAACCAAGGCAGGACAGGGAGTAGATCTGGGTTTCCTTGGAGACAGGCTGCTTTTCCCTACAGTTCTCCGGGCAGCCTCCCCACCCTCGCCCACCCTCCCCACCCCGATCAATACCTTGACTGAGTTCTTCTCAAGTTCTGGATAAGCAGCTCCCTAGGGGTGTGGGAGAGAAGAGATAAACGGCGTCACCCCTCCTCCATACCCTGGCATCAAGGGACACCTGCCTGGGGGCGGGGGGGGGCTCAGATGCTTTGGGAACTGGGGAGGGACTCAAATAAGGAAATGACTTCCCAGTGGGGCACGCATGTAAGTGGAAGGGAACCCTGAGGTCAAAGGTCCAGCACCCTGAATGAACGTCCTTCCAAGGTCTCCCTGCTTTTTGTGAGCAAGACCAGCTCTCTCAGCCTCCTTGATGGGGTGCAGGACTGGACAGTGAGGATGGGACACAGCTGGGGCTCAGTGGTAGGCTCCCAAAGGGCTCAAAAGGCCTGCAGAGAGGAGGAGGCTCTGTACTTACCAGTGTCTCTACCACTACTGGCACCAGGTTGCCTAGAAAGCCAGGCGGCGCCTGCAAGACCTCTGTGGAATAGCGAACAGCTCGGCGGAGAATCCGACGGAGGACTAGCCTGGAGGGTTTCAGAGCACAGACGTGACCACCCAGCATCATCCAGCCAGCAATATGGGGAGTGGGGTGCTCGCTTATTCCCTCTGAGCTCTTGACCTGCCTTCACCTCCCCGTTTCCCCCCTCCCAGCCCTGCCCTTCCAGACTCACGGGGCACCTGACATCCCAGGGGAGACACCGTCAGCAATGCAGACACTGAGCGTGCGGATGTGATCAGCTACCACTCGGTACGCTGTGTCTATCCGTCCCTCATCTGCTGCCCCTACCCGGCCAGAGTAAGGGGGAGCCCCGCAGCTCTGTAAAGCAGGAGAGTAGCCACAGGTGTCGGAGTCTGCCTGACCTGGCCCAGGTACATGCCTGTTCTCAGCCATAAAACTGACCACCACATCCTGTAGGAGCACCCACCGTCCAAGAATGGAGTCCTGTGAGAATTCTCTGCACTTGTGAGAAAACTCCAAGAAATCAAGACAAACGTGATCCTAGTTCTTTCAAAACACAAGAGCTGTTCTTGGAATGTGTTTTTGTGCTCCTCCCAGGGGTAGTGGATAGGAGTGAGTTTACTTCAGCTGCTGTTAGGCATACGCCTCTATAGAAAAAATGTTTTTGTCGCATGTGGGTTGTATACCTGTGACTGTACAACCTACTCTTGTAAGAAAGTGATGCGTTTTAACAATAAATTATCTGATGCTCTGAATAAAGTTGGCTATTGCATGGGACTTTAGTCTGGCTCATTTTTAAGTCACACTCTCCCAGGTTCTCGCCAACAACCAGAGTAGTAAACGGTGCCTAGAATGGTCTTCCCAGTACTGAGGAGGCAGAGGCAGGCAGATCTCTGAGTTTGAGACCAACCTGATGTACAGAGCAAATTCCAGGATGGCCAGAGCTATACAGAGAGGCCCTGTCTTGAAAATAAAATCAAATACAAAACCCAACAAAAGAAAACAAAACCAAATAAAACCACCACCACCAACAACAAACCCCAAACAAACCCAACCCCCAAAGCAACAGAATGGCTTTTTGGAAAAGCCAACGATGGCATAGGACTCCCTGGATCTTGTGGGGCTAACGCTGAGTATTAAAAGGCCCATAGTGGCCATCACCTGCTCAATTTCCATGGACAGAGCATCCCTGAAGCACATCCCATCTCTGCTGACTGGTTTTGTGTCAATTTGACACAAGCTAGCATCATCTTGGAAAAAGGAACCTCAACTGAGAATCTGCCTCACCGTACTGTCCTGTGGGCAAGCCTGTAGTGCTATTTACTTGATTGATGACTGATGTGGGAGGACCCAGCCCACTGTGGGCAGAGCCACTCCTAGGCTTATGGTGGTCCTGGATCCTATAAGAAACAGGCTGAACAAGTCACAGTGAACAAGCTGGTAAGCAGCTCTCCACCATAGCCTTTGCTTCAGTTCCTGCCCTGACTTCCATAGAGGTGACTATGATATAGAAATGTAATTGGAACAAATCCTTTTCTCACCAACTTGCTTAAGTCATGGAGTTTATTATGGCTATAGAAATCCTAAAACACCACCCATCCCTAAAAAAACTTCTCTAGAAGGTGCTGTCACCCTTGCTTACTTTTTTTTTTATTGACTTATTAAGACAGGGTCTTACTACATACCCCTAGCTGACCTAGAACTTGCTATGGAGACCAAGCTGGCCTTGAACTCAGAGACTGGCTTGCGCATGCCTGGCCTCAACACTTGCTTTAAAGAAGAAGAAAAGGGTTTGGGAATGTGACTCAGTTGACAGAATGCTTACTTTACGTGCATGTATCCCATAGCACTGCATAAAACAGAGACATAGTTCAGTAACCCCAGAACTTGGAAGGAAAAGGTGGGAGGTTCTAGAGTTCAAAGCCATCCTTGGCTACCTGGCAAGTTCAAGGGCAGCTCAGAATACATGGGACTGTTTAATTAAAAAAAAAAAGGGCCGGGCGTGGTGGTGCACGCCTTTAATCCCAGCACTTGGGAGGCAGAGGCAGGTGGATTTCTGAGTTCGAGGCCAGCCTGGTCTACAGAGTGAGTTCCAGGACAGCCAGGGCTATACAGAGAAACCCTGTCTCGAAAAACCAAAAAAAAAAAAAAAAAAAAAAAAAAAAAAAAAAAAAAAAAAAATCCCCAAAACATCTGTTTATCTGCCTATCTATCTGCCTATCTATCTATCTATCCATCTATCTGGAGCAGATGTGAAGTCTGGGCCAGGCTGGTATGACACACACACACACACACACACACACACACACACACACACACACACACACACACGTTTGCCTCTCTGATCTCCCTAGAGGTGATGGTCAGGGGTCAGGGAGTGGGAATCTAGGAAGCTGGTATACACTCAAATATGCCACAGCAGGCTACTTAATCTGCCACTCAATACTCTGCTTAAGTCACTCCCCCAGCCCCACCCACTGATGGGTGACTTCTGTGAGATATCTTGTCTCTTTGATAGTGTCTACTCTTCAGCCACCGTCTAACTTGCACCCCGCCCTGGTTTCCTCCTGGATCGATAACTTGGAGCAATGGCTCTCTGGCTTTTGCTGGGATCCGGCTCTGGCTCATCCTCCCTGTGGGAGGATACTCGACAGCTCCTGCATCCCCTCCACCTGAGCCTTTCTCCCCAGGCACAGAGTAAAAGCCTCACTTTGGACTTTAAGACCCCATAAGATGTGACTCAGCTATCTTCTTTGCAGAAGACTATCTGTAAAAATGTCCTTTCCCTCAGCACAGGCCACTTCGCCATAGGATTTTAAAGATGCTTTTCATCAACAGATAACATCTGTTTCTCTATCTCTTGAGCCTGAAGCCGGCCAATGACTTTTTCTGGCTAGCAGAATATAGGGGAAAGGAATCTGGTTGTGGTGTTGCACACCTGTTATACCAGAATTTAGGATCTGGAAGCAAGAGGATCGGGGTCACCCCTGCCTGGCTACACAGCAATTCTAAGGCCAGTCTGGAATCCATGAGGGCCTATCTCAAAAAAGAAAAAGAAAAAGAAAAAAAAAATGTAACGGAAGGATACCTCGCTTCTGTCTTCCTTCTTGGATCCTTGCTGAACTGGGATGAGGACAGGCCTGAGCTGGAGCCAGCCAGCCAGAGGGTAGCAGACACATAGCTTAGCCACCTATGCTGTCCCAGGCTGACAGTCAACCAATGCCTAGAGGTAGAACTGCCTCATACCCAATCGCGGATGTTTGGATAAGCTCATGGGATACCAAACAAAATGACCCAGGAAAGGTGGCCTGGCCTGTGCCACTGCCCAGAGACTCCTGAACCAGATGTCAGGAGCCTTACAACACCGGTGTGCTACCCAGTGAAAAAGCTCTTGGGCATCGGTTCCACCCACATCGCACAGGATTCAACCTCAGCTACCTGGCCGTCTTTCCCAAAAAGCAGGAACTACTACAAGGGCCCAGAAAGGAAAAGGAGGTCCCTACCTTAGGATCTAATTTATACTTCCTGTTGGCTGAGAGCCAAGGAACTTCAGGACAACTGATAAAACTGAAGCCACCTAGAGATAGAACTTGTGTTTTGTAAAGACTTTTCAAACAACGCTGTTAAAAGCAACCCATTGGGCTGGCGAGATGGCTCAGTGGTTAAGAGCGCCGACTGAGTTCAAATCCCAGCAACCACATGGTGGCTCACAACCATCCGTAATGAAATCTGATGCTCTCTTCTGGAGTATATGAGGACAGTTACAGTGTACTTACATATAATAAATAAATCTTAAAAAAAAAAATTAAAAGCAACCCATTAGGCAGGGGCTGGAGAGAGGAAGAATGCTTGCTGCTTTTCCAGAGGACCTGAGTTTGGTTCCTGGCACCCACACTGGGTGGCTCACAACCCCCTGTGACTCCAGCTGCAGGTGGTCTGATGCCTTCTTCTGGTCTCTGTGGTTATACACAGACATACACAGAGACACACATGACACTTAAATGCTCACAGTCAGACATACACACAGACACATACATATGACATACACAGACAGACAGACAGACAGACAGACAGACACACACACATAATCTATTTGGGCCTCTGTACCAAACATAAAGGTTTTGGATGAGGGAAGCTAGTTAAACCACACCCACCTGCAGCATCTCTTTCTTCTAGCCACCTTAAAGAAAATGGCAAGCCCTCTACCAAAAGCCCATTTCTAACTCCTCTAACACACTAGACTCCTCATGTGCCTAGATGCCAGGAGAGTGGCAGCTGTTACTCTTAATTCCCCGAGTTGATCTACAGGCTCAGGACACCAGAGGGCTAACACTCTAGTGGATGCAGTCAAGCAGATGTGCTTTCTTCATCACGTCCTGACATTCTTTGAGAAGCATATTCCTTCTCTGGGGTACAGGACTATGCTGTGGACTACTTATCAACTACATGGGATGAAGACCTTTGCCTTCCTCTAAGACCTCTTAAGAGAGGACACCTCACTCAGCCTTGGAGAATGGTGTAGGGGCCTGAACTCTCTTCAGAGTCCTGCCATGCTCCTGACTGTGAAGTTGATAAATCTTTTTTTTTTTTTTTTTTTTTTTTTTTTTTTTTAAAGATTTATTTTATTTATTATATGTAAGTACACTGTAGCTGTCTTCAGACATTCCAGAAGAGGGCACCAGATCTCGTTACAGATGGTTGTGAGCCACCATGTGGATGCTGGGATTTGAACTTATCACCTTCGGAAGAGCAGTCGGGTGCTCTTACCCACTGAGCCATCTCACCAGCCCGATAAATCTTTTAATAAATCTTTTACCCAAATGGATGATCTGCCTCAGTGTCCACTTGAGCCCCAAGCCCAGAACCTTTCATAAAGGACACGTGCACATTTTGAATGGATGAGGGGAAGCACAGGCAGCAGTATACTTGATACCCTGGGGGTCCTTGGTCTGTACTGTCCACCACATGTTGGGAATACTCTTGAGTTCTCCCAGGGGAGGAGGGGCTGGGGGGGTGTTGGCTCAGTTAGTACAGTGTTTACCTCACAAGCACGAGGGCCCAACATTGACCTCTACAACCCACGTACCATTGCTGGCACAATGGCATATGCTTATAATGCCAATGCCGGGGACACACACACACACACACACAAACCAATGGGGCTGAGGTGGAAGGGGGCTTACCTGGTGTATGGCATCCAACAGTGGAGAGAAGAGGTCGGTGTCGTAGGTGGAACGTTTGCCCTGCAGGACGGCCACCAGCCTTTCCAGGCCCATTCCTGTGTCTACATGTCGCTGCGGTAGCAGCTGCAGGCTTCCATCTGCCTCTCTGGCCGGGAAAAGTGTGCAAGGTGAGGCCAACTGAGTCTGGCAGGTCTGAGGCAGGTGGCTCAAGTCCAATAGAAACCTGATAACCCACGGCGTGAGAGTAACAGGGGCCCGAGGGCAGATGGACCTAGACATGCCCACTAAGACAGAGTCTTTGTCTTTAGAGAGACCTGCCAAGATACGTTAGGAAGAAAACTATAGGGATCACCAAGCTTAACTCCATGGTATGACAGAAGGCCAGAGATTATCAGTAACTAACTAGTCCAGGCTATCATGGACAAGGACGAGAATTAGATCAGTTTCTCTTTTTAAAAAGCATGTAACTTTGCTGGGCAGTGGTGGGGCACACACACACACACACACACACACACACACGGAAAACTAAAAAACATTGGGACTTTCTGAGTTCGAGGCCAGCCTGGTCTACAGAGTGAGTTCCAGGACAGCCAGGGCTATACAGAGAAACCCTGTCTTGAAACACCCCCCCCTCATCCAAAAAAAAAAAAAAAAAAAGTGTGTAAGTTCAGCTAGCAACTAATGGTAGCCATGGCCACCATTACCTGTAGTGTTGCATGAAGACCAGATTCCAAAGCTCTACCAGCTGAGGGCTACCCATGCCCCCAGCCAGGTCATAGTGGATCTCAGTACAAGGCCCACAAGGCCCAGTGTCTCCCATCTCCCAGAAGTTCTCTTGTAGTCCGAAGGAGAGCACATGGCTGGCAGGCACTCTGGGGAGAGAACCATGTAAGTGGTGGGAGACTGGCATGTTCAGAAGCTGGCACCACCACCCTGCCCCCAAGCCCGCTATGACAACCTCTCATTCAAGTCCAGCTCAGGAAGAAGGGCTGAGCGATATACAGCATGATGGGACATGCCAAACTCATGAGGGTTTGTACTGACAGTCTGCTTTCCACTCTTCCCCTTGCCAATGGGGGCAGAAGAAGGGGCCCGACTTACCCCAAGCTGAGCCAGATATCTCTGGTCTCCAGGTCTGGGTCCAACCCTGTCTTGGAGTCACCACTAAAGTAGGAGACCCATAACCTGTCCTCAGGGATCCCGTAGACTTGAGTCAACAGTTCCCAGGCCATGCTACAAGCTTCCTCCTGTAGGCAAAACCACGGGGGGGGGGGGTGGTGGTGGTGGTGGAGAGATGTGACATTGGGGCCACCCAAGGTCATAAGGCCAAGACAAAAACCATTAGTTTCAGATCAGGCCACGTCCATTTCTGCCTTGAGTTTTCCTACCCAGAAAGTATCCCCATTCTTTTTTGTTTGTTTGTTTGTTTGTTTGTTTTTCAAGACAGGGTTTCTCTGTGTAGCCCTGGCTGTCCTGGAACTCACTTTGTAGACCAGGCTGGCCTCGAACTCAGAAATCCACCTGCCTCTGCCTAAGTATCCCCATTCTTACAAGCCTACCTTGTTTCCAGACCCAGATGAATTCCATCTTCTCCTTAAGCCTCTCAAGCCACCCACCCTGATGTGGGGACTTTATGTCCAGTGACTCCAATGATGATCTCAGCACAGCTGCCTGGCTATCTCCTCAGCTAACTTTTAAACAGCCATTAAGCAAGAGACAGTCCCTTCCTTCAATCACTGAAGTGAAACATATTATTTCCTATTGGACATCGTGTGTATGTGTGTGTGTGTGTGTGTGTGTGTGTGTGTACACACCTGTAACACGTGGGCATGCACCTGTGAAAGTCAAAGGACAACTATGGGTGACTGTACTTAGGAGATAATTTTTCTTTAAAACAGGGTCTCTCATTAGCTTGGGACTTTGATGTAGGCCAGACTAGCTTGTCTGTGAACTTTCAGGGATCCTACTGTCTCTATCTCCCATCTAGCCATTCCAGCATCATAGACACATACTGTTGGTCTGCACTTTAAATTCAAGTTTATCAATAAAAAGCACTTTATCAACTGAGTCATCTTTCTGTCTCCCTCATAACACACTTGGTTACAACATCCAGCACTCAGGGTTCAAAGACTTTCTTAACTCTAGAGCTCCCTGGAAACTCACCTTAAAGTATTCACCCCTGAAAGCCCAGTTGCCAAGCATCTCGAAAAAGGTATGATGAGAGAGATCACGGCCCACATCCTCCAGGTCATTATGGCGTCCTCCAGCCCTGACACACTTCTGGCTATTAGCGACACGTCTGAAACCTGCCATCTCGCTTCGTGGATCCACTGTGCCCAGGAAGATGGGCTTGAACTAGAAGCACATAAAAGTCGGGAAGGGGAGTTCTTTAGTTTCTTAATACAAAGTTAAAGTGGGGGAGTGGATGCAGATGGCTGTTGAAACTCAAGGCTATTTGTGACCCCAAGAGTGCAATGTGGTCTTTGGCTCTGGTAACCCCAGGAGCTCAGGCAGGCATTTCTAGTGTATGTGAAGAGAAGAGGTAAATGAACTTAAGAGACTCTGCCTAGTAAAAAGTAGTAAAATTTACAGATAAGGAAGTGGTTGGGCAGAATCAAAGCTTCAAGAATATTACCAAGCACCTAGCAGGAGTGCAATAAATGTCTACTCAATGGATGAATTTTATTTATTTAAAAGCCCCTCAGGGCTTCACAGCTGCTATCCAAAGATAATAAACTTAATTTCTCCCCACAGGTTTCCAAGCTAATTCCCCAAGCCCTAACCAGGCCCCTACCCCATTTTACCCAGCCCCTCTTCCACTCAGAGTTCCGCCCCTCACTTTTTTTGGTCCAATCCTGAAGCGCTTTTCTCAGGTTGACTCCCGAGCTCCGCCCCCGACCGGTGTGGCCCCGCCCCCACCTGGTTCATGCCCGCATTGACGAAAAGCAGGCTGGGGTCGCCGCGCGGCCTCACGGAAGCGGAGGGCACGAGCCGGTGGCCGTGGCGATCTCGGAAGAAACTCAGGAAGGCGTCCCGCACGGCCGCTCCGTGGGGTGGACCGGGCTCGGTTGAGAAAGGCTGCCATGGGCACGACCTCCCGATGGCTCGCCGCAGCTTCCTAGCTGCGGCAGCCACCGCCACCGCCATCTTAGCGGGCACTGGCTTCGCGGGGTCAAAGAGTGACGTTTGAAAGGACGCCTTGTGTTTCCTACAGCGGCTCCTGGCGGCTGGAAGACTTAGGGGGCCAGGTCTCAGCTTCTGGTGAAAGTGGTTCCCCAAGAAGGGGACTTCTTCCCCTGGTGAGCGATTCAGCATACCACTTCGCACAGAGTAGGCCTTTAATTCACCCAGGATTAAACAGATAATTATAAAAAGATCATTAAATGCTAGGCTGTACTTTGAACGTTAGTAGCAATAATAACACAATGCCTCTGCTTCCAAAAGCTGTATTCTGGCAGTAGTGCTTGTTGTGCTATTGATTTTGTGGAGTAGCAAATGAACAGGTGTGGATGCAATTCGGTGCGTGGGCCGTGTGGTTTGTGCTGATCCAGGCTGAAGAGTGCCAAGGGATCGTGAGTATTCAAGAGGTGGTCAAGAAGTACAGAACCCTGTGTAAGTGCCAGGCACCGCTCTAAGACCTTGCCAGGTCCTCGTCTGCCCTCGGTTTGCAGAGCCACTTTGTCCTTAGGGACTGAAGCAGGTTCTTTGGAGCAGGAGTCTGGTGGAGACACAGAAGCCAGACTGCATCTGCTCCATTATTAATTACTTAATGACATTTGGTCTTTTAATTTGCTTGGGGATGAGAGAATCCAGGTCGACAGGTCAGGACAAAGCTGTTGGCTGAAAGCTGTGACGATGGCTTTCCATGAGCCTCCCAGGGCCCTGAGGCTTTGAGTTTTGCTGACCAGGCAGGCCCACTCCCCTTGACTTCCTTTCCATGGTAACAGCAGTGACCGAGAAGCCACAGACCTTGTGGGTGCAGCTAGATAGCTCAGGGGCTTCTCATGATGACCTTGCTTGACCTTTAGTCTGTGAAAGCAGATCTAGGAAGAGAAAGGGATTTGCCAACAGAGCAGTGGTTCTCACCCTGTGGGTTGCAACCACGTTGGGGTCGCATATCCGTTACTTACATTACGACTTGTAACAATAGCAAAATTACAGTCATGAAGTAGCAATGAAATAATTCTATGGTTGGGGGCCACCACAACATGAGGAACTGTATTAAAGGGTGGCGGCGTTAGGAAGGTTGAGAACTGCTGCACTAGAAGTTACAGAACCGAGGTCCTTGTGGTCAGAAGGACAGCCTTGGCCACCCAGGGGGCTCTTTTGACCGTCAGTCTTTGTGTGTTATTTGGGTCTTTTGAACTTTTGAAGCACTGCTTCTTTTCAGGGAACACATAGTCTATTTGGAACTTGAGTTTCTATAGCAATAGTGAATTCTGACAAGCCTGCATATCTATCCCGTGATCCTCTGTCTTCTCTTTTTTATGTAGGTTAAAGGTGTTGTTCGGCCTCTCTTGGTTTCCTCCAGGGTGTTTGGAACAGAAACCTGAAGCCAGATGGGGATTTCTGAGATTGGCAACTTTGAGAAAACACTGAAATTCTTTAACCAACTGCGATGAGCCCGTTTTCCCAGCTAGAGGAGAAGGAGATCCTCTGCCCTTGTGTTATAGTAGTGAATCTGTACTTTAGACTAACCAAAAGCTGCACATAGTGGCTTTCACACTTAATCCCAGCACTTGGGAAGGGGAGGCAGGTGGCACTCTGTGAATTTGAGGGCAGCCTGGACTATAGAGTGCAGGACAGACAGCCAGGCCTACTCAGAGACCCTGTCTCAAAAAATGTAGCTTTATTGGTTAATTTTAGAAGAAGAAGAAGAAGAAGAAGAAGAAGAAGAAGAAGAAGAAGAAGAAGAAGAAGGAGAAGAAGAAGGAGAAGGAGGAGGAGAAGAAGGAGGAGAAGAAGGAGGAGAAGAAGGAGGAGAAGAAGGAGGAGAAGAAGGAGGAGAAGAAGGAGGAGAAGAAGGAGGAGAAGAAGGAGGAGGAGAAGGAGGAGGAGAAGGAGGAGGAGAAGGAGGAGGAGAAGGAGGAGGAGAAGGAGAAGGAGAAGAAGATGAAGAAGAAGAAGAAGAAGGAGAAGAAGAAGAAGAAAATGAAATATAAAGGAGCTCATGACTGCTCCTAGGTATGGTGGGGCTTTATTTGTAGATAGAGAAAGCCAGGAGACCAAGGGGCCAGGAGAGTAAAGGGCAGACAGAAGGAGTAGATAACAGAAATGGCTGGGTTATATAGGGAAGGGTAGTTGTGGGAAGGGTAGTTGGAGAGGTTTAGGATAGGGGGCAGGATATGCTGGCCATATCCTATAACAAACAGGGACTAAGGGATGCTGGGAGAACATGCTGGTCAGGCCTACTTTGATCCGTTAAATAGGCACCTTAGTTAGCAATTTGTCCTGGATTGGAGAGCTAACAGTTGGGCTTTGCCTAGCATCCATGAGACCCTCCGTTCATCCACCGGAACTACATAAGCTGGACATTGTGAAGGGCGCCTGTAAACCCCAGCACTCCAGAGGTAGATGTGGGAGGATGGGAAGTTCAAGGTCATCCTCAGCTAGATAGAGAGCTTGCAGCCAGCCTGGGAGAACTTAGCCTCTTTCAAGGAGCAGCAAAAAGTAGTTTTTATTGAAATGAGACTTAAGACGAGAGTGATGGTGTAGTGGGCAAAGTGCTCGTCATGTAACTGGGAAGATTTGAGTTCAAATCCCCAGGCAGGCCCATTCACATTTTCAGTGGTCCTACAGTGAGGCAGGAGGCATTTCCAGAAGAAGGAAGCTCATGGGCCAACCAGAGTAATGATTGCAGCAAACTGTAGTGACGACCAGCGAGTTATCATGTTTCAGAGTTGGGAGGGGAGGACCGGCACCCTAGGATGTCCTCACCCCCCCACACTCGGGCCTGTACATCCATCACATAGACAAGAAAAGCCCACCCACAGGAAGTGAGCAAAGCTTTTAGCATATTCACTGCCATTTCTAAAATCACCCCCAGAACACTGGGACTACCTTAGGAAACAATCTTGCGTTCTTTGCTCCTTACTCCCCAGCCCTTTGGTCCTTCCTAGCCTCGGGAAACCATTCATCGGTTTTTTGTTTTTATATAGATTTGCCTATTGTGGACATTTCCACCAAAAAGCTTCAATTGTATGTGATCTTTTGTGAATGGCTTCTTTATTATTTTAAAAATTGTGGCCACACACCACACACATGCGCGTGTGTGTGTGTGTGTGTGTGTGTGTGTGTGTGTGTGTGTGTGTAAGAGAGGGAGAGGCAGAGAGAGAGGAGAGACAGAGACAGAGAGAGGCAGAGAGAGACAGAGAGGGACAGAGTTTGTTCAGGTGCCTGGTGAGGTCAGAGGTGTTGAATTCCCTGGAGCTGGAGGAGGTACAGGCAATCGTGAGGCATCCGATGTGGGCGCTGGCAACAGAGTTTTGGTCTTCCTGAAGAAGCACAGGTAAGGTCTAAAGTTAAACTGGAAGCCCCACTTGCCCAAGGACAGATAGCTTCCTGAGATGCTGGGGCCTGTCTGTTGTTCATGTAAGATAACAAATCACACTTTTCATGTCATTAAGCAAGAATGGTTGCCACAACAGCAAGGTCGTGCTTAATTTCATGTAGACAGGGAACAACCTTAGGCAGGAAGTACATCAGGATGTGTGCTTGCCCCTGATTGGACAAAAGTAGGAAGTACCGAAGGCTGTGGGTTCCTACCTTTAGAGGCACCTGACTGAGATCTAATTTGGCACCGTTTCTTTGGGAATCCCAGATACAGAAACAGCCAGTGTCCACCGTCCTGGCCATTGCTCAATAAAGCTTGCTTTAATTGGATCACCGTGGAACTGGTCTTTCTCTTCTCAGTACTCAGATTTAGCACACATTTCTAATTGCTGAGCCATCTCTCAGCCCCTGCAGCTGGCCTCTTTCATTTAATATTTGAAGATTCATTCATGGGTGGAAAAAAAAGAGAGAGAGAGAGAAATAAAAAGGAGAGGAAAGGCCATGACTATTCCTAGGTATGGTGGAGGAGAAAGCTTATTGTAGATATGTGGGGGAGAGCATAGCCAGAGGCAGATGTGGTGGGAAGTGGTCCTGACTCTCAACCATGTGGGGAGATGGGGGAGGGGAAGGGAGAGAGGGGAACCAAATACAGCAGCCAGGAGGTCAAAGGTACAGAAGGGGCAGCTAACCAAAATGTCTGGCTTCTATAGGG
>LR749900.1:1264705-1343441 GCA_902729485.2 Mus minutoides
CCCTACCCCATTGTTATAAAAGCTCCTGATTTTCGAGCCACGAGGTCGACCCCCCTGTCCCCTGCGTGGGATACGGGTCGTCCCGGAGCTCCGATTAAAAATCCTCATGCTTTTTGCATCAAGACAGGTCTCGTGATTCGTGGGGTGCACGAACAACCCGTGTTTGAAATAGGGGTATTTCTGGTTGGATCTTACAGGAGGAGCATCTGTGGGATGGACAGCCCAGCCCCTGGGCTGGTGAGTTCAGGGTAGAGGGCAGAATGTGCCAGCTATACTCTGTAACAGGTAAGAACTGAGGGATGCTGGGAGAACCCAAAGGCCAGGTCCACTCTGATATATTAAATAGGCACCTCCGCTGCTTGCCCCGGGCTTTTTGAAATTGAACCTGGGGAACATGTATCATGGATCTTAGAAATGCATTTCTTTTTTGGTTGTTTTTTTTTTTTTTTTTTTAATTCGAAGTAAGGTTTCCCGGTCTTATTTATTTGCCCTTGCTGTTAAAAAGTGATCATTTTCCTTGAATGTGGTGTTCTACATGAAGAAAGAGGTTTGGGCTGGGGCTGGGGCTGGGGACGCAGTAGTTTTGATGTGGCACGGTCACCTGATGAAGAAATTAACCCAAAGGTCTGTACCTTCCCAAGATAGCCAGAGGTGGAGAGAGCTTGTCAGACAGGAAGTTACCAACCTGGGAGTGTCTTTGGGAAGAACTGCTTTACTGCCTTTGTATTTGGAGGAATTTCACTGTGTGGTTTAAAATGCAAATGCTGACAGTTTTCTGGTTATCCATCTGCAGGGGTTTGGTGAGCACTGCCCTGGGGCTGCCTACATGGTTGGTAAAGAATGGGGCTTTCTCTTCTCAAGGGACTTCTCTTCTGTCACCACCTGACCTACTTATCTCGGAAGGTACAAAGCATCTGTTTTTGGCTCCTTCGCTTTCTGTTTGTCCCTTTGTCCCGTTTAAAAGAAGTGACACCCTATGTTGCAGTGGGACAGGCTCTTTCTGGTTTCCCCTTTGCTTTGAGAGCAGGAAACTCAAGGTCAATAAATTCTATCCTGGACTGATGGACGGAGACAGGGACTTTTCACCCTTACAGTGCAGGGAACCCAGCTCCGAGAACTCCTATTTTAGCAAGGTCGTAGCCTAAACATTGAAAGTTCAGTCTCTGAGAGGCCTGTCCAGGTGATATATTTATTTATTTATTTATTTATTTATTTATTTATTTATTTATTTATTAAAGATTTATTTTATTTATTATATGTAAGTACACTATAGCTGTCTTCAGACACTCCAGAAGAGGGCGCCAGATCTCGTTAAGGATGGTTGTGAGCCACCATGTGGATGCTGGGATTTGAACTTATCACCTTCGGAAGAGCAGTAGGGTGCTCCTACCCGCTGAGCCATCTCACCAGCCCAAGGTGATATATTTATTATGGGGTTGTCTCACATGGGGTATAAAAAAAAATGGGTCTCCTATGCTCTGGCTAAGGGTGCAGATTCTGGAGGCCGAGGATTTATCTCAGTCAGTGAAGCTTGGCATGGAAGCTTGTTTACCTGGGTTTGAGTCCCCGGCCCCCTCCAAAAGATTGAGCCACGGTGGCAAGTGCCTGTCATCCTGGTGCTGGAAGGTGGGGCAGTGCACATACACAGACACACAGATGCAGACACTGGCTGGTTGGTTAGGTAGATCTGGGATGGGGTTCCAGAGAGAAGAAAAGTCGTTGCTGCCTGGTTCTAGCAGGATCTTGCCTTTTTTTTTTTTCTTTTCTAAATGTCCATTTATCATTTGTCTGTCTGCCTGCCTATCATCTATCTATCATATGAATGTGGGCATACACACGCCACAGAGTGTGTTTAGAATCAATGGACAACTTGCAGGAGTCAGTCCTCTCTTCCCAGTATGTGGGCTCCAGGGCCCAGAGTGTCAGACTGAGCGGCAAGCACGCTTCCCTACCTAACCATCTCAGCAGCCCAGCATCTTGCATTTCTAAGCAGGTTTCCAGGGATGCTGGTGCTAGTCTTCTAGATTGTACCTTAAATGGCAGAGGTAAAGTAGAGGGCTTGAGTTGAGACACAGGCCTATTCAGGGCCTAATATCTGGGTATACCTAGGTTCTCCTCTCTCCTGGGAATCATGCTGAGTGCTTTCTCTGAGAAGTTGGATGGAGTCCAGAGCTGGCCCTGTGCTTGTGCCTACCTGCCAACACACCTTTTCTCCCGTTGCTTAGAGACAGAAAGATGTTGCTTGCAGCCCAGTAGAGGAGGGAGAAAGTGCACTCAGGGGTGGGACATAGTACAGATGGCCAGGTGGGAGCTATAGGGATTGAGAATTCAAGGAATAGTGGACACCTGAAGGTCTAGAGACTAATGTTAAAAACATATCCTTAGTGTTAAAGAAAAGTTGTTATATTTTAAATGATTATATAACTGCATGCATAATGTCCTCAGTTTTACTACCACTTGCCCTGCAAAACCAGGTCCTTTAAAAGTTTCTCAGTCTCTGCATGAAAGATTGTTGAAAGAAACATCACGACTGGACCCTTATAGCCTCTAATCCCTTCCCTTCCAGCATGCCTACTGCGGAGACAGGCACATTTGACCTATAGTGTTCCTCGAAGTCTGAGTGGTTTTTGGCCGCTTATTCAACATTCTGTCTTCTCTGTTTCATGCAAATTAGCACCTAGCTATAGAGACCTGTTGGGCACAGGGTTGGTGTTGAGATTTGGTCAGTTCCTGTGTATTGTAATGCTAAATTCTATACCCAGCTGTCTAGGCCACCAAGTGACTTCTCAGGTTTACAGGCTTATGTTGTGTCAACCTTGTTCCTGGATTTAACATTATTGGCTAAATAAAATTGGGTACAGCCAATTACTGGAGGGATGAGAGGTAGGTGTGTTTGGAGTGACTTAGTTGGAGGAGGAGACCAGGGGAGAAGGAGGAAGAAGGAGGGGAGAGGAGGAAGCCACCATGTGGGGAGATGGACCATAAGCACACGGCCAGGAGAAACAGCAAGTATCTGGGGAGGTAGCCAGGCCAGCAGTTAGAAAAGTAGTTAAGGGTAATCCCCCAGTAATTTTCAAAGCCAAATAAAATAACCTTAGTCTGCAACTCATTTATTTGTAAGCTAGTTGGGGATGAGCTTCAGTTGATTGTCTTACAGGTTGGGATTGTCTTACCATCCCTTTGGGAAGACTATAGCTGCTTTCTAGTTCGTGCATGTGTGCTGTGCATCTGTGTGGGTTAACCTTGTGTGTACCCCTACGTGGGGGCTTGAGGCTGACCTCGGGAATCTTTCTCTAATGCCCTCTACCTAATGCTCTTGAGGCAAGGTTTCTCATGGAACCCAAGGCTCACTAACATGGTTGGTCCAGCTACCCAGCTTGATGGGGGAACTCTACCCTCTGAGTACCAGGATTTCAGATGGGTGACTGCCCCTGCCTGGGATTTCTGTGAGCACTGGAGTTTGAACTCTGGTCCTCACACTTGCTTAGTATGCACTTTACCAGCCGCATCTCCCCAGTCCTCTGCAGATGCTCTTATCCGGGATGGTGCATGCACACTCAGATGTCTGTACTTCTGTCCCCTTATCAATGCAGATAGCATCATGCTGGTTTCTATTAATTCACTAGGGGATACAACATGACCAACTCTTGTTCCATCTTCTCACTTTATTTACTTGGCGTCTTGCTGTGAGGAGACATGTCCCCTGACCTGTTGGTTGCCAGTAGCATACATAGTCAGTGAGGAAAAGGGCAAATGTCTCATATCCCTCCACTTGGAGGCCAGATGACCTAGTCATGTGTTGGATCTCGCCATTTACCATATTGCAGCAGGGGCTTTTGTCTACCGCCACTCACGCCAAGCTAGCTGGCCCGCCAAAGAGGATGTCCCTGTCTCTGTCTCCCATCCCTGCCATGTAAGAGTGTTGGGATTACAGACGTGATCAACTGCTTCTGGATGAATGCGGGTTCTCGGGGGCTGAGTGCTAATCCCACACTCATGTGGCAAGCGCTTTATCCATTGGGCCATTTCCCCAACCCCCTAGGTCCTTATGAATGATTAGTAGTCTAGTCATATTATTATTACTGTTAGTTTCAACTACTAGTAGTAGCTTAATTTTTTTATTTCAGTTATACTTATAACTTATTTGCTATATTTTGTGTGTGGTGTTTCCTTGTTTTGTTTTCTTTCCTTTGTTTTCTTTTGAGATGGGTCTCTTATTGCTCAGGTTGGCCTCCAAATGACTATGTAGCTGAGGCTGTCCTTGAACTCCTGATCCTCAGACTTCTACTTCCAAAGTACTAGGACTACTGGAGTGAGTCACCATGCGTGAGTATTTCATATGTTTCTTGTCTTAGACTTGCAATCAGCCATATCTAAAAGCAAAGCCCCAGGTTCAAAATGCTATATGAAAACTATAATCTAAACTGGGCATAGTGACACACCCCTAATCCTGGTTAGTGCTTAGGAGGTCAAGATCAGAAGATGGCCTCCACTTGAGGCCAGCTTGGGTTACCTATGAGTTCCACACTTGTCTGGGCTAAGTAGCCAGAATTCAATCCCCAGCAACCACAGGGTGGTTCATAACCACAGTGAGCTCTGGTGCCCTCTTCTGACATGCAGGCAGACATATAGGCAGAACACTGTATACATAATAAATAAATATTTTTAAAAAGGATAAAGTTAGGGGCTGGAGAGATGGCTCAGTGGTTAAGAGCACTGGCTCTTCTTCCAGAGGACCTGAGTTCAATTCTCAGCAACCACATGGTGGCTCACAACCATCTGTAATGGGGTATAATGCCCTCTTCTGGTGTGTCTGAAGACAGCTACAGTGTACTCACTCATATACATAAAATAAATCTTTTTTAAAAAAAGGGAGAGAGAGAATTTTAAATGTTCAAAACAAGTAATGAGTATGTGAAGTGAATGACAGGTTAATCTACTTGTTTTGATCGTACAAAATGCATTTATATTACACTATCAAATATATACCTATATAATTATAGTTAATTAAAAATACATGAAAAGAACTCCAGAAAGTTACTGTACACAAGTTCATGGAAAAAAAATCACTGTTTATTCAGTGATTAAAAAAACAAACAAATGTCATCCGTCCTTCTCCCTTATCTTCCTTCCTCCTCCTCCTCCTCCTCCTTCTCTTCCTCCTCCTCTTCCTTCTCCTCCTCCTCCTTCTCTTCCTCCTCCTCCTCCTCCTGTTCCTTCTCCTTTCCTCTTTGTCAGAAGCAGCAAAGGAACTCAGGGCACACCTGGGAAGTACCCCACTGAGGTACATCCCACATCTCTTACTCTTAACTTCTTGGTAGCACAGATGTGTGTGGGTGTGGGTGTGGGTGTGGGTGGGTGCATTGGCGCATGCTGACAATGAAAACAGGCCTGGTGGCACTGGAGAGGCTGAGGCAGGAGGATTGCCACAAGCTTGATACCTGATCTAGGTAAGGAGGTCCAGTCAACCCAGGGCTGCCACGGGCAGCTTGAGGTGCATAATAAGACCATATTATGAACAACCACACCAATCAGTCCTCGGCAGTTTGAGCAGCTCTAAGTATTGGGTAAGGGTGGCTTGCACCACTCTGCACTGGTGGGCTGGCGAAGGAAAGGGGGCTTCAGAGGGCAAAGGCCTGCCTTGGAGCCCAGCTCCCAGTCTGGTAGTGTATTCAGTCGCTGACAGCTCATGAGGGGAAGCGGCGGATCCTTAGGGGCTTTACAATTGAAAACTCCGTCTTCGCTAGAACTGACCAAAGTGTGGGGTTCTGGGTAGTGTTTGCATCTTCCTGGGGGGAAAGTCGGAAAGGAAGTGATTCTGTTGGAGTGTTATGAACAGACCTGCCAAAAGGAGAAGGGAAAGGACGCACGCAGAAGGGTGTGGCCGGGTGCTGCCACTGTGCGCAAGGGCAAGCTTCTTTTTCTCTGCTTGTGTAGCTATGCGGAGGTAGATGACCTTGAACAAGGAGGGGGCGGGGCTAGGTGAGGGGGTGGGGTTGTGGAGGCTTCCCCGGGATTCTTTTGTAGTTCCCCTCTCACCTCCGGAGCGGTGTGGGGTGGAGTGGGATTGTCTTTGTGTATATGTGTTTATGGATATGCGTGTGGGTATGCATGCACGTGGAGGCCAGAGGTTGTCATCTGTGTCTTTCTTGGCTGCTTTTCCACCGTATGTTTTGCAGTGTCTCTTGCTGAACCTGGAGTTATCCGTTCTGCTACACTAGTTGTTCAGAGGGCCCCAGGATCTCCGTTTTCCCACCCCAGCGCTACAGCACTGTTTTTGTTGTTGTAGTTGTTATTGTATTGTTGTTGTTGTTTTTTTAAAAAACAAACACTGTATCTTGCATGGCAAACATTTTTGCAAGCTGAACCATTTCTCCAGTTTTTGTCTTTTTTTTTTTTTTTTTTTTTGAGTTTCTAAATTAGTTCATTGCTTCCTTGTTGCAAAATAGATGAAGGACAGGATCAAAGGCTCTGAAGCAACATGTGTTTATAGTTATTTCCAGGGAAATTTATCATCAAATCCGTCTGTGTTTACAAAGATAGTTGGCTGTGTCCCTTCCCCAAAGGTGGGATTTTGGGAACAAAAAGTGAGTTACCTCCTGGAATACATGCTACAGTGGAGGGTGTCATGGGGTGGCTGAGGCCCTTCTCAGATGGGCTCGTTTACCCAGCTGCCTGATGTCCCCACAGCTTCCTTTGTCACCTGCTGTCAGGGGTGGAGACTGCCACTCTGGCTTTGATTTAGAAAGCTCTCTCAGACACACACACACACACACACACACACAGATAAATCAGACCCCAGAGTTCCATTATCCATCTTGAAATGGGGCCTCTGTCTGTCTGTTAGGATGTCTGGGGAGAGCAGAGATGTAAACACAGAACTGGAGATCTACCATTAGCGCCGATTTCCTTTGCTATCAGCTTACCCATTACCCTTTGAGATGCTATTAAAAATGCACTCAGGATGTGAGGGAGATGGGGGCCTATCAAAATACAAGTTGATTGTAATTGATGACGACAATCCCCCCCCCCCCTTGCCCTTCAGTTTCCAGTGGCTTCAAGCCATCTGGGACAGAACCCAGAGCAGAAAAGAGAGGAGGGAAGAGGGCCTCCAGGCAATGGTAAGTGCTGCCAGAGGCCAGGGAGCCAAACTCCTCCAGGATGGCAGGTCCTCGCTTAAGACCTGGAACTTAGCAGAGTACTTATGCTTCTAACAGCAGCTACCTGGTCCTGAGTACTGGTAGGTGTCAGGTGCTGTGCTAGGGCTCCAACCCTACCTTGTACATGTTAGGTAAGCTCTCTAGCACCGACCCTCCATACCTAGGTTCCAGTGACACGCTTTATATGTAGTAACATTTAATTTTCACATTAAGCTGTTATGAACCTTATACACGAGGAGGCTGAGAGTGGCTCAGTGGTGTGTTTACTAACATGCAGGCAGTAATCAGCAGAATGGGGATTTGAACCTGACAGCCTGCCTTTAGAACCAACCCTGTTAACTTAGTGTATGTGTGTATCCGTGTGTGTGCATTTACGTTCTCTTTTAAAGATTTTTTTTTATTATTATTATATGTAAGTACACTGTAGCTGTCTTCAGACAATCCAGAAGAGGGCGCCAGATCTCATTACGGATGGTTGTGAGCCACCATGTGGATGCTGGGATTTGAACTTATCACCTTCGGAAGAGCAGTTGGGTACTCTTACCCACTGAGCCATCTCACCAGCCCCAAAGATTTATTTACTTATATTATGTATGTGAGTATACTGTTGCTCTCTTCAGACACACCAGAAGAGGCCATTGGATCCCATTACAGATGGTTGTGAGTCACCGTGTGGTTGCTGGGAATTGAACTCAGGACCTCTGAAAGATCAGTCATCTCTCCAACCCCATGTATGTGTGTTTAATAACACACAATTCTGGAAATCCATGTATCTGCGATCCCAATTCTCAGTAAGTTAGGAAACAGGGTCACTTGAAAGCCCATTCACCGCAGGGAAGACTTTACCATGTAAGCTTATTGCTGCCAGGCACAGGCAGGGAGCTCAGAACTCTCCCTGGATGGGAGCAGAAGCAATCTGCTTCATGGTATACAAAATCTACCCTTCTCTCCTTTCCAGGCTGAGACATAGACTTATAGCTTGGGTTGATGGGAAAGCCCACATCTGGCCAGGACAAAGAAAAAGGATGGAAAGACCCCTGTCTCTGGTCTTACGCAGTCACACGGGAACGTGGTCTTCGACCACTTGGAGGCAAGTAGAATAACTTTCTTTGTCTGTATCACCGAAGTCTGTAGATGAGTAGCCAGATTTGCAAGCTGATGGAAGAAAATAAAAAGCCGATGCGTGGGACAAGATGGATTGTGATCTATGTGATATATGTTTGCACCATTTTTAGTAGCGAGCCAAGGAACTGTTGAAAGCGTGTTAGAGTAAATTCAGGAGCACATGGAGCCCTGAAGATCAGCAGGGGCACTTTAATGATTCAGAGAGGCCACTGGAAAATTCTTCAATGGTCCAGAAAAAGGAGGGGCTGTATAATTTGGTTAATAGGATTAAGAGTATACCTACGTCCCTGTTCAGTTCTGCAAATGTAGGGAGTGATTACTTTGTGCCCAGCAAGGTTGATGCAGCCCGTGCTCTTAGGGAGCTCTCTGAGCAGAGAGCGCGCGTGTGTGTGTGTGTGTGTGTGTGTGTGTGTGTGTGTGTATCAGGAAAACGAGCTGCAGAATAACTATCTCCAAAGATGCTAAGAGACTGAAGACACAGACAGATCCAGGGCTGAAAAGAACAACTGATCGGGACCAGCTAGCAGAAGCATGGTCAAGGGTAGCAGCGGGACAGTAGGATCCATTTGGGTCAGAAGGAAGGGGTGTCTACTGTGGTGGGGACAGAAGTGACTTTCCTTTGGCTACAATGTATCTGGTATATCTCAAGCCCTCATCAAAGGTGATGCCACATATGTTCTTGGCTCAGCGAGCACCAGTGTGCAGTCACGGAGCTCTGCATAATGACTCCCATGGGTCTGTCTGTCTGTCTGTCTGTCTGTCTGTGTAGTGCTGGGAAATAGGTGGAGAAACAGGCTGGGGCTGGGGGTCAGTGTTGTGGTTCAAGATGGCTGTACTCATGTCCAGCGAACTTTCTGTGTAGCCCAACTAGACCCTTACTGTGGTTGTCGAGGGCACACAGAAGACTGTTCAGAGATGAGAAGGAGCCAGTTGTTGGGGAGCACACCGTGTGACTGATTTGGGGACCGGGGTTCAGCTTGCTAGAGTTCTTGCCTAGAATGCAAGGCACCTAAAGTCCCAGGATCCCATGAAACAGATGTGATGGTACACACCTGTAATTCAGAGGTAAGAAGGTCAGCAGTTCAAAGTTATTCTCAGCTTTATAGTTACAGTGAGTTCTGTCTAGGCTGGGATACATTAGACGCTCTTTTGAAGCAAAGGGAGACTCTAAGCAGAATTCTGTGCTGGACTCCAAGGAGCCTCTTTGCTAGGAGATATAGAAATTCCCTTAAGCAAAGGCTACAGATGGGGAGGTCTACAGTAAGGTCCCAGGGGGCTTCTCTGCCTAGAGGCCCTTATATGTGACCACAGAAACTTACATTTTGAGTTCCCAGTTTCCCTTTTCATCCATGTGGCTCTTGGACTGTGGGTCAGCCGTACATGCTACCTCCAGCTGTCATCTGGGTGTCAGAAGGATATTTTTTTTTTCTTGGCAAGGTTTCTCTGTGTAGCCTAGGCTGTCCTGAAACTAGCTATGTAGACCAGGCTGGCCTATAGATCTCTGCTTGTACCTGTCTCCCTAGGGCTGGGATTAAAGGCATGTGCCACCATATCCAGTGATTTTGAACTCTGGATTCAAAGAGTTCCTGCCTCCACCTCTTCAAGTGCTGGGATTATAGCATGTATCCTCATATCCAGTTTCTTCCTTTATCCTTTGGAAGTGGTAAGAGCAGAGGGCGCGGTTGGGGCCTCAGGATGGAGACAGCACTCCCAGGCAGCCTTGCCCGCAGTGACAGGCAGATAGACACCAAGTTAAAGACCCTGGCTGTCAGTTCTGGATGATGATGTCACCCTTCTGCAAGCAGGGGACCAGAGGGAGTGATAAATCGAAGGTATTAAATGGCACTTGGGAAGCTGAGAAGAAACAAATGAATTTACTTTGGAGCCATCTTGCAGAAATATCGATGCCTGCAAGATACTTGACTTTTTTTTTTTTTTCCTTCAGACACTGAACTCAGGAAGAGTTGGGTGATGGCAGCTGGGGAGAGGAAGGCAAAAACAAGTAAAGGGCAAGAAGCAGGAGCGGGCTCACCCGTGAGAGAGGCTTTTCCTCAAAGCTGCCTTCCCTGGAGTCTCAGCTTCCGGTTTTACGTCTCTAGTCTGCAGAGACAAGACTTGGGCTGATTTGGGCTGGGCCTCGAGTCAAAGCCAAAATCCAGCAGCAGATGGTCGCGAGCCTAACAAATTGTCTATAGTTTTATTTTGGGGAAAATGGCGTTCTTTCATATAAATTAATGTAAATACATATGGATATGCACACACATATGCATGTACATATGTATGCACACACTGAGATACATGCACACACATCTGAACATATGCATCTGGATTTCTGTTTTATTTTCTGTTGCTAAGGATGGAACCTGAACTTTGAGTTGCTAAGGAATCACTCTTAGGCCAAGCTACATCCCCAGACCTTTGTTTGACTTCATTTAGTTTTACACCTTAAAACATTTATTTATTTGTTTGTTTGTTTTTTATGTGTGTGTATGTGGAATTTGTGGAGGTCAGAGGACAACCCGAAGGGGTCAATTCTTTCCTTTTACCATGAGTTCTGGGATGGAATGTAGGTCCTCTGGCTAGGTGGCAGGTGTCTTTATCTGCTGAGCCATCTTACAGGCCCTAATTTCACTTTCAATAAAAAGATTTATCGGGCTGGTGAGATGGCTCAGCGGGTAAGAGCACCCGACTGCTCTTCCAAAGGTGATAAGTTCAAATCCCAGCAACCACATGGTGGCTCACAACCATCCCTAACGAGATCTGGCTCCCTCTTCTGGAGTGTCTGAAGACAGCTACAGTGTACTCACATATAATAAATAAAATAAATCTTTAAAAAAATAATAAAAAGATTTATCAGAGTTGTTTATCACACAGAACTTGGTGAGAAGATTTAAAAATTTATACCATGACACAGTAAATAACATACTGAGATGCAAATCCTCAAATATGGCCAAAGTAAAATTTAATTTCTATGCACGGGAAACGCTCCATTTTACCCCCAGGGAATCGACATTGTCCTCTTTGGCACAATAGGTGAATATATTGAACTATCAATATTTAGTATATTTTACCCAGTACCTGAACTTTTATCTACTTTTTGTCTCCCCCCACACAAAAAAGGTATAAAATGGCCTCCTGATGTTGATAGGTCAATTGAATCTATAACATAGTCCACCCAGCCCTAATGGTGCCAAGGCAAGTCCAGTGCCCACATAGAAACCAGAGCATAGCTATGTGTGCCAGTGACTCCCTGTCTAGCTGGAGGAAGAAAAATGGAGGGGCCCAGGGAGGTGGGTCTGTGGATACATCACTTGCCGTGAATGTGTGAAGACCAGAGTTTAGATTTGCAGAACCCACTTAAAAATCAGGTGGTGCAGATCCACCTGCAATCCCAGCAGTCGGAGGCAGATGGAAGTTTCCTGGGACAAGCTGGTTAGCAAGACAAACAGGGTCTGCAAGAGACTCCGAGTCAATAAAATGAGAGCAGTGAGAAGGCATGGGACTTCATTCAGGTCTCCGCACACACGTACAGGTAGCACATCCTCTCCCACACGTGTGTGCATGCTCAAGCACGCACACGCTTGTAGTGATGGCCACGTCTCAAAGGAATGACAGAAATTGGTAAAGGAAGGCAGCTTCTGCATACCCATGACACTCCTACCTACCATAGTTGCCTCCAAATAATAATAATTTAATATATAATGTAATGGGAAAGGTGCCTAGATGAATTCTTGGGTGGATTTCCCAGTTATTATGAACTTTTAAAAGAAAAATTATGTATACAGTTAATTTTGTAATTGTACAAAAATCTATACCGCAGAATATGTACTATTTACTATTTTAACTTTCTTTTTCTTTCTTTTCTTTTTCATGTAGCTCTCGCTGGCCTAAGTCTGACAGCTACACAGACTAGGCTGGCCTTGAACTTTACTGATCCTCCTGCTCCTGCCTTTTGAGCCCTGGGATCACAAGCAAGTGCCATCATCCCCGACATCAGCATCAGTTTTGAGACTGTTATTTTAAGGCAGAGTCTCAAATAGGCCAAGCTGACCTTTCTATGTAGCCGAGGTTGAGCAGTACTGAACTTCTGAACATCCCGTGTGTGTGTGTGTGTGTGTGTGTGTGTGTGTGTGTGTGTGTATGTGTATGCACACATGAATACCGGGGCTCAAAGAAGCCAGAAGAGGATGTCTGATCCGGAGACAAGAGTCGGAAGCTGTGGTTACAGCTGTGAGCTACCTTGCTCCAGTGCTGGGAACCAAATGCAGTTCTCTACGAGAGCAGCCAGTGCTCTTCACAGCTGAGCCATCTTTGCGGCCCTTGTTTCAATGGCTTTAAAATGTCCACTCACATTACTGTGCCACAGTCACCACTACCCATCTCCATACTGAAGCGTGGTGTCCTCTGAACACCTGCCAGTCCCTGACAACCGCTGATCCACTTCCTGTCTCTGTGACTGTGGCCCTTCCAGGTGTGGACATTTGATGTGGTGCGGACTGGCTGTTACCATGAACTCCAAGCATGACACCAATCTGGTTTCTTTATACATTAGTGTTCACCTGCGTGATGGCTGGCCGTCCACAGCCAACCGTGGTGCCCTTAGGACTGTCCCTGTGGGTTTTCCTCTTCTTAACTGTCACCACTGGGGAAGGCTGCTATTCAGCTGATGTTCTGACTCCCACCATGGTCCCTGGCATAGGCACGCGGAACTGCCAACTGCATAGCTTACTTTCTGCGGTCGAAGGAGTAAGTGGATGACATCCGGGGTGTGTGTGTGTGTGTGTGTGTGTGTGTGTGTGTGTGTGTGTGTGTGTAGTGGTGATAGGGCCTCCAACGCAGTGAGCACAGTCTTTCAGGCTCTGTCTGAAGCTGCTGCCTCTGTTGCGATGGTTTTGGAATCCTTCTTCATTATTTCATCTGCTCTGAAAGATACCCCTCTCTCTGTCTCTGTCTTTCTCTGTGTGTCTCTCTAACTCTCTTTGTTTCCCTCTCCCTCTGTATACCTCTCATTCTGACACTCTCTGTCTCTCTCTGTCTCTCTCTCTCTCTCTCTGTGTGTGTGAGTTCACAAACATCTAGAACTCCAGCTCTTTATGATCTGGTACTCTCTTCTGGCCTAACCACATGACACACACACACACACACACACACACACACACACACACATCCCTTATCTTAAAAATACACTTTGAGCAGGTAGACCTGTTTCTTTTCTGTCACCACCTTTACCCAAAATCTGACCTTCTGCTGGTCAGAATGAACTCCCGGCTGTTTATGGGCTCATTTCATCTTCTGGAGAAAGATGCATCTGGTTCTGAGCTTTTCTGGAAAATGAAGAAGCAGAATAAAGTTTGAGAGGACTGAAGTCTGTTAGCAGAATATGTTCCCGTCTATTCCAGGGCACAGGAATCTTGAAGACATTTTCTCTGACTGTTTTTCCCCCCACAGGTGGTGGAGGGAGCTGTCTGGCAGCCATGACTGTGTACCACAAGCTCATTCTTGGGAGCTGGAGAAGTCAGAAGAGGAACAAGGGATGTGTTGGGGACGCTGTTGAGAAAGGGTACATTTCACTGGGTTATACTGCTGGAAACTCAGCAGCATTGTTAGGGCACTTGTGTGGATGTGCCGCAGCCATGGGGACAGAGATGCTGAGCCAATTGTTGCTCCCAGCAACCTGAAGAGTTCCTTTAGAGACCCACTGAGGGAAAGCTGGACCCTTTGCAGAGTGAATTTCAAGATGAGCCAATATGACTCAGGATTGGACTTTATTAAGAGACCTCTGGAAACAGATTTAAGCACGGGGCTTAATAGAGAGAGGCCCTTGGGGACAGAGGGAGCATGCCTGAGTGGCTGGCTGGGGGGTGAGCCTCCACGGTCTTCACAGTAACAGTATATGTAGTTTTGGTGAATTCTAGTTATTATTCCCAGAGGATTTCCTAGAAGCTTGTGTACACGGGATGGTTCCTGTCAGGAGTAGGATGGTTAGGGGGACACCCTAGATAGAAACGCAGGAAATGAAGATATTCAAACTCTGCTCTAAAGCTGATAGTCTTGTTTGTGAGATATACAGAGAATGTCTGGAGAGGAGGAAGGCCATATGTGAGATAGTATACACTTAGTTTAACTCCTGATTCATTGTTATTCTCTTTCTTTCTTTCTTTCTTTCTTTCTTTCTTTCTTTCTTTCTCTCTCTCTTTCTCTCTTTCTTTCTTTCTTTTCTTTCTTTTCTTTCTCTCTCTTGCTTTCTTGCTTTCTTTTTTTTTTCTCTTTGAGACAGGGTTTCTCTGTAGCCCTGGCTGTCCTGGAACTCACTCTGTAGACCAGGCTGGCCTTGAACTCAGAAATCCACCTACCTCTGCCTCCCAAGTGCTGTGTTATTCTTTTTTTTTTTAATTTATTTATTTCCTGTATATGAGTACACTATAGCTGTCTTCAGACACACATCATATCCCCATGGTGGTTGTGAGCCACCATGTGGTTGCTGGGATTTGAACTCAGGACCTCTGGAAGAGCAGTCTGTGTTCTTAACCATTGAGCCATCTCACCAGCTCATTGTTTTTCTTATAGTCTTAAAATAAATACTGTCTCTATGACTGGGAAGGTGGCTCAGTGGTTATAAGTGCTTGCTGTTCTTCTGGAAGACAGGAGTTCGATTTCCAGCATCCATGTGGGGATGGAGGGGTGTGTGTTAAGACATGGCTCACAACTGCCTGTAACCCCAGTTGCAGAGGATCTGGTATCCTCTCCAGATTACTAAGGGTGCAGACACTCACATGTATGTGCATGCATAATAAATCGATAATGATGATGATGATGATGAAATACTGTCTCTCTGTCAGCGACCTTCACAGCAAATGTTTATTATATTGGAGTTGATCCTCAGCTTGTGAGAGGTCCCAGCCAGACTCCTTCCCTCTCCCTAAATTCCCTTAATTTTCTTCTTTCGACTCCTCAGAGGGGACATCTGTTCTTGACTCCCCAATTTGGGCTTTTCCCATGTGACTCTGAGTAACAGCACAGAGGGCGTGACAATGTGACATTTTCAGAAAGTTGAATCACTAGGCCTCTTGTTCTCACTCACCTCCTGCCTTGGCCATCTGGCATGAGAACACCCATTCTTGCTGTTTTCAGGAGAATGGAACAAATCTGGGGAGTGAGCCTGAGCCTGGCTGCCTCCTTTGGGAGTCACCGACTCATCCAGACTCATGAACATCTCACGCTTGTTCTTGTAGGTAGCTGATTTGGGGGCTGTTTGTTATGCAGCATTATTCTGGCCAGAGCTGACGAATGCACAGAACAAATGACAGAAGCCTAAAGTAAAAGGATAAGGGAAGGAGAGGCTGGTGTGTGACACAAGCAGCAAGTGGTGGCGGATGGTGCAGTTCACTCGCAGGCTGGAAGAACAGCTGGAAAAGGAATCTCCCCCACATACAGAGAGACACACAGACACATAAACACAGACATATACAGACACAGACACACAGACACATACACAGACACACACACAGATACATAGATACACACACAGACACATAGACACAGACACACATACACACAGAGACACAAACAGACATACAAACACATACACACAGTCCTACAGACACATAGATACACAGACAGACAGACAGACATACACAGAGTAATGTTTGGCCCAGGAAATGGCACTATTTGGAGGTGTTGCCCTGTTGGAGTAGGTGTGTCACGTGGGCGTGGGCTTAAGACCTTTTTCCTAGCTTCCTGGAAACCAGTCTTCTAGTGACCTTCAGATGAAGATGTAGAACTCTCAGCTCCTCCTGCACCATGTCTGCCTGGATGTTGCCATGTTCCCGCCTTAATGGTAATGGACTGAACCTCTGAACCTGTAAGCCAGCCTCAATTAAATGTTGTCCTTATAAGACTTGCCCTGGTCATGGTGTCTGTTCACAGCAGTAAAACCCTAAGACAAACACACACACACACACACACACACACACACACACACTCGTTTGTGTGTGAATACTGTCTGTCTGGTGTCTTTGACCGGTATTGCCAATGTCTGAGAAGTTTCCAAAGAGTAGGAGTTTGATTTCTTTGATGATACAGATTTCTCCTTAAAAAGAACAGAAAGAGCTGGGCGTGGTGGCGCACGCCTTTAATCCCAGCACTCAGGAGGTAGAAACAGGTGGATCTACCTGAGTTTGAGGCCAGCCCGGTCTACAGAGTGAGTTCCAGGACAGCCAAGTCTACACAGAGAAACCCTGTCTCAAAACAAACAAACAAACAAACAACCCAAGCAAGCAAACAAATGAAAAACAAAAGCAACAAACAAACAAACAAACCAGAGAGAGATGTTCCGTTTTTCTCTGCCTTTTTCCTTGCCTTAGTATTTAACGAAAGCACAAGTCTGATCTAATAGTCAGCACCATGGTCTGAGCCCTCATTGGCTAAAGTCAGTGTCCCCTCAGCTTGTTTTCTCAGCTTGGTCAGCCATCCTGCTGGCCTTCCTTCTTCCTCTCTCAGGGGAATCTGTATATACTTCTGCTTGTTGTAGGAAGAGGTGGGCAGGCCCTGGGGAAGCAGACAGCGGCGCTCAGCAGGCCATTCCATGCTACCACCAGCTTGGGCTGTGGCCCACTCTCTTCTGGTCACTCTGTCAGCATGGCTGTGGGCCCACTCTCTTCTGGTCACTCTGTCAGCGCGGCTAGGTGACCACTCTCTTCTGGTCACTCTGTCACCGTGGCTGGGTGACCACTCTCTTCTGGTCACTCTGTCAGCGTGGCTGGGTGACCACTCTGCTGCACCTTTTAGTCACAGCACGAGCTGGACCATGTTTAGCTGGACAATGCCTTTACACTAATATGCTGCTTTCCCCTTCTGTTCTGGCTCAGCTTTACACACGTGGTGAGGATATCTCACGCTGGTGTCGAGTATATTCCATGCTGGTGAGGTCGAGGATATCCCACACTGGTGAGGTTGAGGATATCCTATGCTGGTGAAGTCGAGGATATCCCACGCTGGTGAGGCCCTTGCCCAACCAGCTTTACAGTTTTTCTTAGTTTGTGTGGAGAAAGAACACTGTCTGTCCCAAGAAAGAATCTTTTCCCATCTCTTTCCTAAAGTCAACTCTTCTCTTTTTTTTTTTTTTTTTTTTTTGTCCCTGGTTCTGGTTCAAAGGTCAGCAGAGAGACAAACTGTTGCCCTGCTAATTAAGGTGAAGTCTACCATTGTCAAGACAGCCTTCTGAGCTCTGTACAACACGGAGGACTCCCTTCACTGGCAGGGTTTCTCCTTCTCTGACCTTGTCTGGGGAGTTCACCCCCACCCCATGCCTCTACCTAAGGAATGTCATGTAGCCTTGGCTAAGATTAAAGGTTCAGTTTTCTTTTTCCTGGTAAGAACCCTTCAGCTAGCACCCGAGACTCCCGAAGTGTTTCCCCATGCTAATGATGCACGCTCAGACCCTAAACCTTCATCCAAGGACCTCTGCCCAGCCTGGATGTTTCTGCCTATGACTCTTCTCTTAGCTGTTACCAAATATCTGACAAGAAGCGACGACTTACAGTAGATTTGTTTTAGAGTCAGGTTGAAGGGATGTCACCCACTGTGGCAGGGGAAGGTGTGCTATCAGTGTGAGAGAGCAAGATAGCACAGGTTCCTCCACCTTGTTCTTGCAGAGGCCGTTTTAGGTTTAACTGGAGTTTGATTTCATTGTGTCAGTCCCACATCCCACACTAATCAGATGTGACTATTGACCCAAATCATCGTGGCCAAATTAATTAAAGCAAGCAATTAACTAAAGCAAGTTTTAAAATTCCTGTACATGGGTTTCAGACCTCAGCACTGGATGCGAAGAAGGCAAGGTTTTTATAGCTCAGGGGTAGGGGGTTTCCAAATGGGGGACCTGGAGGGCTAAATAGGTGGGATTACAGGAGCCACCCATAAACATAACAAGTTCATCATAACAACTTCCAGAAACAAAGATAGGAAGGCAGGGTGGTCGTAAGAGCAGGGAGTGACTGGTTTTGTAGGGGAAAGGGCATCTTGGTGATCAGGAGGCAAGGAACACCGCAAAATGACATCAAGCAGCCAACCTCACACAAGAGATTTACTGAAGATAAAGGGATACAAAATGGCTGGCCCTGAGCGAGGATGGAGAGAGTGGCAGGCCAGGTCAAGATGGCTGGCTTTATAGCTGGGTTACGAGCATGCATATAGGGTAACTACTGTGAGGGCGGCAATGGTGGAAGCACATTCCATTGGCCGTTAGTGATGGCAGGCTGTCCTCACTGAGCCAATGGAGGTGATCTGGAGGTGCTCTGAGGATCCTGGTTTCAGGATGTGGACCAACATATTAGACCATATTACAACACAGTAGACCAACAAGAAGTCACAACAAGATAGCGGTAACATCCCTTTTGGAACAGATAGGGTTGCAAAAATTGGCTATAAACAACTTTTTTTTTTTTAAGATTTATTTTATTTTATTATATGCAAGTACACTGTAGCTGTCCTCAGACACTCCAGAAGAGGGAGCCAGATCTCGTTATGGATGGTTGTGAGCCACCATGTGGTTGCTGGGATTTGAACTTATCACCTTCGGAAGAGCAGTCGGGTGCTCTTACCCGCTGAGCCATCTCACCAGCCCCCTATAAACAACTTTTTGAAACAAAGGCATGATTGCCATCCTTGAAACAGGCAGTCCAGTACCATTGGCAGTTATAGTTACGGGTGGGGTACAGCCCAGTCCTTGAAAAACAGGCTTAATCATAAAAGAAAGGAACCTAGTTTGTCTTTACTGTAAACTGGCTTTTAAGCCTAACATGTGGAGGCAGGCTTGTTCTTCACTTGATAGGAAGCCTTGTGGAAAATTACCCAACTCCATTCTAGGAGCCGAGGTCAAGATGCCCCCCTCCTCCAGTTTATCTTGGCTTCTGTTAAACTGCCTGCTTGTGCAAACCTCCCTGCAGGTACTGAGTGAGACACCAGGACATGAATTTTGCCTTAAAAAACAAACAAACAAACAAACAAAACAACCCAAAAACCTTATGCTCAATACTTGGGGCTACACTTGGGTCCTAAATACCGGCGGCGTATAGTCCCAGCTAGCTGAATTAAAGACTCTCATTTGGCTATAGACTGTGGTGTTCTCTGGGGGGCTTCCTGTAACAGCAGGAGGGCAGGGGAGTTAATCACATTACTTCTGAGTCTGAGAACAGAGAGGACAGAAGGGGGGGTCTTAAAGCTTCAAGCCTCACCCCTAATGACCCAGTTTCTCCAGGGATGCTCTACCATCTGAATGTTCCACAACGTTCCCAAACAGCATTTCTACTTGGACACCAACTGTTCCAACGCCTGTGCTTATTCGGGGCATGGCAATGGGCGTGGCCATGGGCATGGGCATGGGGTGGAGGTGGGTGTATGCTGTCAGTTCATATGGCTTCCACCAGGGGCTAGCCTCCCTCCTCTCAGAATGCCTGCTGAGCAGGGTTAGTGGATAGCCTGGGGTTGTGAGCCCTGCCACACCTGCAACAGCGAGCGGTGTTGTCTCTGCTCATAGTCTGCCTCATAACTCAGGGGCCAGGCTCATGGAAGGTTTTTTTCTTTTTTCCTGGGGTCAGCATCTTGATACTCATGCCACCATGTTAACTTTCAAAGGACTGGCTGATTTGAAAGCCCCAATAACAGTTGTTTATATTTTCTTTTATATTTATTTATTTTATACGAGTACACTGTAGCTGTCTTCAGACACTCCAGAAGAGGGCGTCAGATCCTGTTACTGATGGTTGTGAGCCACCATGTGGTTGCTGGGAATTGAACTCAGGACCTCTGGAAGAGTTGTCAGTGCTCTTAACCACTGAGCTATCTCTCGAGCCCTATGCTTTCTTTTTTCTTTTTTGGGAAATGGATAAAGTTTTGTAGTGTTTAACTACTTATAGCTTCTTATTAGGTCCCAGGGAGAGTCTGCCCTCTGCTTCTCTCCCTCTCTCTCTTTAATGTTTTTCAAGACATGGTATCTCTGTGTAGCTCTGGCTATCCTGGAACTCACTCTGTAGACCAGGCTGGCCTTGAGCTCAGAGATCCACCTGCCTCTGTCTCCTGAGTGCTGGAACTAAAGGCATAATCCACCACTGCCACTGGACTGGATGTTCTCTTTAACAATGTGGATCACTTCAGCGCATGAGTCACCCCAGGACTTGGGAAGTGGAGGCAGGAAGAACATCTACCTAAGTCTGACGTTAGCTTGCATTACACAGTCCCAGAGTCAAAACAAACTAAAAACAAGAACAATAATAAAATAATATGGATTATGTAATGCTTCTGTTCCAATCTGGAGGGTCAAGTACCAATTCCAGGCAACAGAAAATGTCTCCTCCACTTCCAGTTAATATGTGATGTCAACTCTCATCTTGCTTGAATCCAGCTTCGTGATCCCCTGTGATCTCTGCCCTTTCAGCTTGCCCAGAGATTAACCTTCCTTTACATCTATTTTAAAGACATTTCCCCCAGTCACAGGTTTAGATGTTGTCTTTGTTGCCTATGGCTGGTTTCTCATATCCAGCAAATCCCTTCTGGCCCTATCTCCTCTTACCAATGTTTCTACCCGGATTTTTTTTTTTTAAGATTTATTTTTTAATTTATTATATGTAAGTACACTGTAGCTGTCTTCAGACACTCCAGAAGAGGGAGCCAGATCTTGTTACGGATGGTTGTGAGCCACCATGTGGTTGCTGGGATTTGAACTTATCACCTTCAGAAGAGCAGTCGGGTGCTCTTACCCGCTGAGCCATCTCACCAGCCCTTTACCGGATTTTTATCACATTAATCTCCCTAGAGCTCTTGGGTCTTGTCTTAAGCTTTCTATTTCTGAGATGAGACACCATGACCAGGGCAAATGTTATAAAGGAAAACGTTTAATTGGGGCTAGCTTACAGTTCAAAGGTTTAGTCCAGCCGGGCGTGGTGGCGCACGCCTTTAATCCAAGCACTCGGGAGGCAGAGGCAGGCGGATTTCTGAGTTCGAGGCCAGCCTGGTCTACAAAGTGAGTTCCAGGACAGCCAGGGCTACACAGAGAAACCCTGTCTCGAAAAACCAAAAAAAAAAAAAAAAAAAAAGGTTTAGTCCATTATCATCATGGAGGGAAACATGGCGGCGTGCAGGCAGGCATGGTGTTGGAGAAGGAGCTGAGACCTCTACATCTTGATCCAAAGGCAGCAGAAGGAGACTACTGTCCACAGACAGCCAGGAGGAGGTAACGCAGTGACAAATGCAGCCCTCACTGCAGAGAGTGCCCATGTGAAGGGCTGGGACTGTGGGGCTTTTAGTGAGGACCTAGGTACAATATGAAAACGGTCTGTCTCTTGAAGTCAGAAGATAAACACCTGCCTGGCTCTTTTATGTGGGTATGGGGAATTGAACTCGGGTTCTTATGCTAAGGGGACAGGCACTTTACTTCCTGAGCCATCTTACTGGCTCCCAAGTCTGTTTTTTACTTCACCTTCACTGAGCACTATTCTTGGAACACAGAAGGTCTCTCTAATTACGGATCCTGACCTAAGCTGACAGTAGGCGCCACTGTAGATGTGGGGCTGGCAGCGTTAGTTGGATCTGGGGTAACTTATAAGTTCTTACCCCACTGCAGGTCCAGCAGACTGTGTCATTCAGCACTGATTTCTCAGCTCCCTTCTATTGAGAGACCCCCAGGAGGCCTCAGCCTTCAGGTTGTGATACTGGACCGGGCATCTTCTTCCCCATGCCTGGGTTTACACTGCCCTCTGGTGGACACTGATGGTATAAACAGGACCAACGATGAATGGCAGTGGGTGTCCTTTTTCTGACATTGAGGAGGGAAGGCTTGCTTCCCTGGAGGGGTTTGGGAAAAGCTGCTAGACCTCCAACCCCCAATTTACCTTGCAGCTCTTTGGCGTTAACAAGCACACAGCCTTTTTTTTTTTTTCCCCAATGTATGACACTCCTCAGATAATGCCTGGCTCAACTTTCTTTTCCCAGAGTGCTTTGCCAGGACCCATGAGGGAAGAGGGAGAGTTTATCTGATATCTTGCTCCTCGGCCGGCCGGCTGCTTTTCTCTTATTCCCAGACACCTAATTCTTACTTCTGCCCCAGCTTCTCTCAAAAAGGGGGTATGGGAAAACAGAGAACACCATCTGTCTTGTGTTTTGTGTGTCTGTCTGTCTGGTCTGTCCCTGTAGTGTCACGCTCCCCCCCCTCCTCCCCCTTCTGCCCTGCTCTGTGACTGCCAGGGTCTCAGCTCTGCATGTGGTCCACAGTTCCTGCTTCCCTGCCTCACCTGGAACCAAACTCCAGGTCACTGAACTAAGGAAAGCTGGGTCCCATAGAATAGAGGTCAGGGATGCAGGCTCAAGTCCAGTCTCTCTGTTTCTGACCAGATGGCCGTTGTTTCGTAGGAATCACTGAACAACGAGGCCAAGATCTTCTAGTCCTGGCAAACTGAGCCTAGTGGCCCAGTGGTTTAAAGTTCTAAAGTCTGTAGAAGCCAGAGATTCACAGCTCTCGGGTTGGAGGCTTAACTTTAACATCAGCGGCTCTGATTGCAGTGGTGGCAGACCAGAGCAAGTGGCAGCAGATGGCTTGCTCCTTCTAGGGTTACAGTTCTTGTACAGGCTGGAGGTACTGGGACCCTTCCGCGTGCAGCAACGTGCCATGGGCGTTGTTTAGGATGTTGTTATCTTAGCTCTCCACTGTGGGTTCTGTTAAAGTTCTCTGGAAACTTGGCCCCTAAGGCTTGGCAGCTCTCAGGAACTCTTGGGCTTTCTTTCTTGGTCTGTTGCTATCATCTCCAGTGCTGTTTGTGCCGCCATTGTAATCTTTCTTTCTGTTACTAGCTGAGTCCACACTACTAAGGGAGTTAGGCAAGAAGGCCCGGGAGGCCGGCTCAGTCTATAAAGAGTGTGTAAGCCTGGGTTTGATCTTCAGAACCCATCTTTAAAAGCTAGGAGAAATGTACCTTCGATCCCAGCACTAGGGAGGCAGAGATAAATGGCTTCCTGGGGTCTGCTGGCCAGGTGGGTAAACTATTCAGTAAGAGACCCTCTATCAAAAAATAGGGTGGAGAGTGATTGAAGAAATGGTTTGCCCTTGACCACCGTCCCAACATGTACGCACACACAGACAGGTACACATGCATACACACATGCATGCGCACACACAGACATGCACACATGCATGCGCACACACAGAGTATGAAAAGGTCATTTTCTGTTGGCCCTACCAACCACTCCATTCCAAGAAGGGTGCACAGAAGAATGTCTCGTACCTACTGTATACAAAGGGAGCTTTGTGAACTCTGCTTATATACCCAGGGGTGCTTGCACCAATCACTGGCAGACTCTTATGCAAATGAAGGACTCTGTTTGCTCTAGTTGCAGGCTGTCTGCTGGGCTGCCAGAAAAGTGTTCCTCTTTCGATCAGAGGAATCATTTAGCGTTTCCCAGAGCTTTTGATGGTGATGGGTGCCCTGGGAGTGGCTGGAAGCCGTCATAGGTGGGGTTGCGCCTCCAAGAGCCAGAGAGCTGCGGCAGCAAGCGGCTGTGCTTGTCGGGTTGCTGAGTGTCCCAGTGCCTGTCACCAGCATAAGGGCAGTCCCCTGGCTGTGTGGGATGCCAGTCCTATCAGGGCAGTCAGGGTGCCTGTCAACTGGGGAGTCAAACCACTTAATCTCAGCGCTCAGGACACAGAGGCAGAGACAGGCAAATCTGTGAGGTCGAGGCCAGTGTGGTCTATACACAGAGAGTTCCAGGCTAGCTGCAGCTACACAGAGAGACCCTAACTCAATAAAATAAAAGTCAAGCCACTCTGGCCCCAACGTCTTAGCTTTTTATAAAGGAAAAAAAAAATTGCATTAAGAGGGATGCTTACATCAGGAGTTATCATTAATATAAAGGCACTTCAGCTGCAACTAGCAGCCCTTTAACAATGCTTTGTTCCTGCCCCAGAGAGAGATCGGGTCTTCGATTCTGTCAGTGCCTTTGACCTTGCTGGAGTCCCTGATAGGAATGCTACTATTTTACAATTAAAATTAATCCCGTGAAACTGACAATATTCAACTGTTTGATCCTAGGAGTGGCCCTTCTGATATTACCGCATTCTCCTTTTCTTTCTTCCTGAGACACAGTTTCTCTGTATAGTTCTGGCTATCCTAGAACTCGCTCTGTAGATCAGGCTGGCCTTAAACTCACGAGATCCACCTGCCTTTGCCTCCAGAGTGCTGGGATTAAAAGTGTGTACCAGCACAGTCCACCTCTGGCTTCTTTTTAGAATCCCAGTGGCCGTCTCCTATTGGATGACTCCTCAGGAGCGTGGCCTGGAGAGGCTCTCCTCCATCTAAGTAATATTTGGCTAGCTCAGTTTTAAGATTTCCACACTCCTGTTGTTTCTTTTACAATCAATGCAATTACTAACAACAGAACCACTCTGTGGAGAGGGTTCAGTGGGTAAAGCGCTTGCTGTACAAGCCTGAGGACCTGAGTTCGAGCCCTAGGACCTACTAAAAGCCATATGGCACGTCGCTGGCCTTGAACTCAGAAATCTGCCTGCCTCTGCCTCCCAAGTGCTGGGATTAAAGGGCGTATGCCACCACTGCCCGGCCCCCAAACCAGGCCTCAATATAAATTTAGAGACTAAGCTTGGGGGGGGGCGTTTCTATGCGAGATTTACTAGGGAAAGGGTTAGAAAGATAAATTTCAGTCTATATCATGGAAAGAAAGATAGCTTTGGAAGGGTGGAACCTGGGAGTGAATCCGTTTTCTGGATGACCTTGAAGGAGCCTTTGCTCAAAGTCAATTTTCTATTTTGAAAAACGCAGCTGGCTGTTGAGGGAAGACAGCATCCAGCAGGGCACGTGGCCCAGAAAAAGGCGCGGTAAGTGGTGGGTGAATCCTGTATAATCAGGATGCCAATTCTACACCGACATCTGCAAGCTCCGTAGAGGGTGCATCGCTCACGGCCACCCGAGGTGACAGAAGTTGCAATGACAGTTGTTGGAAAAGAGCCCCAAGCTAAAACAAAATCCTGAGGTTCTGCAGCTCTGAGGTCTGAGACCCCCATCCTCAACTCAGGCGGGAGCGCCGAGTGCAGGAAGATAAGTGCTTCAAGAGTGGTGCGCCAGCTCGCGGGAAGCGGCGCGTTGTCCTGGCAACCCTGGACCGAGCCTTGCAGGCGGTGGTAGGCGCCCTTGCTTTCGCTTTGCATCCTGGTATTCGGCAGTTCCGCTGCCAGTTGGTGCGTTGATCTGGGCCACATCCTTCATGGAGTCCTCCAAGGGTAGATGAAGGGCTTCCCCCAGGGGAGTAGGGTGGGACTCAGAGGTGGAAAGGAGACCCAAGGACGGGGCGGGGCGAGTACTTTCCGGAGCCCTGAGTCAGGAGGAGGAGGAGTGGGCTTGACATTCAAACCCATGAACACTGCTAGGAGGTCCAGTGCGATTTAGGTTTTTCCCTTGTTCTGCCTCTTGAATTTCAATGACTTATGGGGTCTGTTGGTTTTGAATGATAGCCTTTCTAACAAGCACCTTTTGGGGCCGGTTGCTTTTCACCGTGTGCACTGGTGAGCCCATGAATACTGGATATGTTAATCCAGACAGCCAACTTCCCTCTGTCTCAAGAGCGGCCTGTGCTAGAGAGCTGTAGAAGGTTCCAGAGAAAAGTGACTTGGGCATGACTAAGGGGGAAAAGAAATACAATTGAGTTCTGAGAAATCAAAAGGTTGGGTGGGCGTATAAGGTTATGAAGAGAAAGATTTATTGGACTCATCATAGCTTTATAGTTTTTTGTTTGTTTTGACTAAGCACTGCTACCTCGTATGTAGCCCAGAGTAGCCCGGAATTCTCCATATTTTTGCTTCACAGGCCCCTGTCATTCCGGGTGTGGCTCATGTTCATGGTCCTGTTGCTTTGGTCCTCTGGTGGCATATCATAGTGGCAATCATGTGTCAAATCAAAGCAGCTCCCTCTTAGTCAAGAAATAATGAGTTAAAGGGAGGGCTGTGGTCCCACTTCCACAGAGGCACGCCAATGACCCAAGACCTCTTTTTTGTTTGTTTTTTTTATTGTCTTTATTTTATTTATATATGTTTTGCCTGCCTGTTGTATGTCTGTGTGCTGAGTTTTCGCCTGGTGCCTGCAGAAGTTAGAAGAGGGCGTTGGATTACCTGGAACTGGAGTTATGGATGACTGTGAACCACCACGGCGTGCTGGGGATAGAAGTCCCGCCCCCTGCAAGAGCATTGAGGGTTCTAACTCTCTCTACCTCCATGCCCTCTGACTTTTAAAACAGTCCCACCATCCCAACAGTATGACAGACTGGGAGCTAAATCTTTAAAACATGGGTTTTTGGAGATCCAAGCTAACGCAGCTAGTTTGGGGCTACACACAGTGAGCTCATGTCTACATTCGAGATCTGATCAGTCAGAGACTTCCATCAGAAAGAGGAGCTAAGCTGGCGCTCGCGCACCTGCAATGCTTGTGCAGGAGAGGCAGGCATGAGGATTGCAGTGTTCATGGTCATCCTCACCTATATAGCAACTTTGAGGCCAGTCTAGCCTGCGTGAGACCCTGTCCCAACATCGAGACGAGGCAGAGATCTGAATGTGTTGTTACCTGGAGCTTCTTTTTTTTTTTTTTTTTGGTTTTTTGAGACAGGGTTTCTCTGTGTAGTCCTGGCACTCACTTTGTAGACCAGGCTGGCCTCGAACTCAGAAATCCTCCTGCCTGTGCTGGGATTAAAGGCGTGCGCCACCACGCCCCGGCTACCTGGAGCTTCTAACAGCAGGGAAGTAGTAAAGGGAGCCAGAGGTTTGAGCTGCCTGGTGCTTTGTTTAATAAGCACAGAGTCTGGACTTTGCCCTAGAGTCTGTCCAGATCCATGTTTTTTTTGTTTGTTTGTTTGTTTTTTGTTTTTGTTTTTTTGCTTACTCAGATATTAGTAGAAATGCGGTATTACTTATGAGACAGGGCACTTCAGGTGGAACTGAGCACTCCAAGGCAGGTTTGAGCAGGCTGATGCTCTTACTCCATAACTGGCTCTTAAGGAAGAGGAGAAAGAAAGGAAGCATGTTTCTCTTGAGTCCAGACGACAGTACAGTTCCCCCAAACACTTCGGGGTGAATCCAGGCTCAGGCTGTCATGCCTGTAGGTCAGTAGCCAGTGTGCTGCAAAAGGGACTGGAGAAGTCTCAGCCTTGTCCCCAGTCTCCTAGGTCCCAGGTCTTCATATGTGATTCTTCTTAATAACTTAGATGTAGGAGTTCCATCCTCAGCTATAAACTGGGCTGGAAGGAGCTGGAAGACCTTGGCTCATTAACTCCCCATCATGGCCAAGATACAAAGAGAAAAGTGAGCGGGGATTCCAGCTGGACTCAGCCGCCATTCCTTCCCATCTCATGTGGTTGGTTCATAGTAACCGAAACTCACCACGTAGCTGAGGATGACCTTGCATTCTGGTCCTTCTGCCCCCACCTCCCCGGTGTGCGCCATCATGTCTGGCCCCCGTGCATGGCACATGCTCAGGGTTGAACCCAGAGCCTCATGTATGTTAGACAAGTGCTCTGCCAACTGAGCTGCATTTGCAGTCCTGGGAACCTAGCTTTAAGCTTCAGAACTTCCTGTTTCTCCAATCTGGTTCGGAGTATGGAGGAAACCACTTTAAGATGGAGGGGTGGGGTGGGGAAATCCATGCTCCTCTCTCCCTTTCTCCTCTGAGCGGGTGGAGGCCCCCCTGGGACCCCCTCACCCTGGCACAGCAAGTCTCTGTGAGGCTAGGAACATCTTCTCCTACTGAGGCCAGTCAAGACAGTCCAGCTAGTAGAACATATCCTACAGACAGGCAACAGCTTTTGGGATGGCCCCCTGCTTCACACGACACACACGAAGACCAAGCAGCACATTTGCTACATATGTATGGGGAGGCCTAGGTTCAGCCCATGTATGTTCTTTGGTTGTTGTTTCCCACTCTGAGAGCCCTGAGGGTCCAGGTAAGTTGACTCTGTTGTTCTGTGGATCCTTCCTCCTGTTCTTTCATAAGAGTCCCCAAGTTCCATCCACTGTTTGGCTGTGGGTGTCTGCATCTGTGTGAGTCAGCTGCTTGGTGCAGCCTCTCAGAGGACATCTGTGCTAGACTTCTGACTGCAAGCATAACAGTATCATTAATAGTGTCAGCGATTGGTGCTTGCCCATGGGATGGGTCTCAACTTGGGCTGGGGACAGATGTGTTTTAATAGTCACTCACCCTAGATCTTTAGCTTGCTTGTCGAGCAGATAAAGCAGGAAGTAGGTAAATGAGAGTTATTTAAAACTGAAAACACTCCATATTGAGCCAACATGGTTTGCTGCCTGCATTATTTTTCCCCCTGCCAGACAGAGGGTTTTGAGTTAGCCTTGGAGACAAGTATGAGAATGGACTGTTTGTTATGTAAGGTGTTGTTTCCACCCAAAGAAGTGAAAATCTTCTCGAGTATCACAGATGGCACCAAAGTCACAGATTTCCTTCCAAATTCCATTTCCCTCATGAATTCCTTTCTGATCTCTAGAATCTTCCACTGGTCTTAAAAAAATGTTTACTAAAAAATTAATATGGCAAGGCAGTGGTGGCGCACTCCTTTAATGCCAGCACTTGGGTGGCAGAGGCAGGTGACTCTGACTTCGAGACCAGCCTGATCTACAGAGCAAATTCCATGAGAGCCAAGGTTACACAGTGAGACCCTGTCTTGAAAAACAAACAAAAAATTGAATGTTACGTGTATGCATACATGAGTGCACTCAGCCACAGAGGCCAGAAGAGGGCGCTGGATCCCTTGGAGCTGGAGTTACAGGTGGTTCTGAGCCTCCAGAAGAGGGTACTTGAAAATGAACTCGGGTCCTCTGCAAGAGCAGCAAGGGCTCTTAACAGCCAGGCTATTTCTCCAGCCCTCACTTTGTAAGTTATTGTCATATTTTTTCATCCTACCTTGTTGTCGAGAGTCATAACTTACTTGGCATTTATACAGGTTTCTAGAAAAATGGTGATCTTCTGGAGGCATATAGTCTTTCTCATCACAGCCTTTGAGCTAGGCAGCAAAAGATGGCTGGAACTGGGAGCTGGGAGCTGGGAGCTGGGAGCTGGGAGCTGGGAGCTGGGAGCTGGGAGCTGGGAGCTGGGAGCTGGGAGCTGGGAGCTGGGAGCTGGGAGCTGGGAGCTGATCAGCTTCCATAGAGCAAGGCCAACACTAGTGTCAGAAGGCATTCTTTCTCTGCCTGGGCAGTGGGAGGTATCTTGAGGTCATGTTTGATGCCTCCAGCCCTCGTTTGAGACAGGGATACTCCTAGGGAGATCCTGTACTCAGCTTGAGATGGGAACTGTGACATTTAGCTAAGAGATGGCTCTGGCTACCCTTGCATGGGACAAGCTTTCCCATCTCAGAAGCCCTGGGCCACTATTTTATTAGTCTTATTAAGAAAAGCTAGGAAATATGCCAAAATCTTAGATGTAACTCAGTGTTCACTGGTCAGGGTGATGTAGGACTTTAAAAATCTCCCAGAATCCCAACACAGACAAAATACTTATGAAGGGGCAAGACCCTCTGACACTATCCATAGGGGTCAACTACTTTGTGTGTGTGTGTGTGTGATGTCCGCTGCACACATCTGCAGGTCAGAGAACAACTTTCAGAAGCTGATCCTTCTTCCAGGGTGTCTCTTGTTTCTTTGTACTCCAGATTAACCTGGCCTATGAGCTCACGGACAATTCTCCTGTCTCTATCTGCCATCTTACTGAATGGGTTCTACAATTACCAATGTACGTGCCACTAGATCTGGCCTTGAAATATGTAACTGTAGAATTGTTGTGTGTGGCTTTGTGTGTGCAGGCGCATGTTTCCCCATGCATATGTGGAGGTCGGATGACAAGTCTGTGGTCTCAGTTCTCTCCTTCCAAGCTTATACAAGCTCTGGGGACGGAGCTCAGGTCACTTAGGCTTAAGGGACAAGTGCTTGTCCCCTGCTGAACCACCTTGCAGTTGTGTTTTTGAAGTTAGAGCTGGTGTCACCAGCTCTCCAGGTATGGAGAGGAGTGCCATAGTCATGTCTTTGCTGTGTGAGCACTGAAGCATGCCAACTGCCTCCATGGCTTGGAGGAACATTCCGAAGACAGAGGAGAACATATGTGTTTTTAGTGCATGGAGGTCTCTATTGGTAGAAAATGTGGAAAGCAGTGACTGAGCTGGAAAATGACTTAGTAGCCAGATTTTTGAACATAAATAAGGTGTAAGAATACCTTAACTAGCCGGGCGTGGTGGCGCACGCCTTTAATCCCAGCACTCGGGAGGCAGAGGCAGGTGAATTTCTGAGTTTGAGGCCAGCCTGGTCTACAAAGTGAGTTCCAGGACAGCCGGGGCTATAAAGAGAAACCCTGTCTCAAAAAAAAAAAAAAAAAAAAAAAAAAAAAGAATAGCTTAACCAGTTGTTCATCCCTCCTTCCTTTTCTCCTAGCCTCCCTTTTCTGTGTAGCCCTAGCTGTCCCAGAACTTGCTCTGTAGGACAGGTTGGCCTCAAATTCATAGATATCCACCTGCCTCTGCCTCCACGTGATGGGATTAAAGGTGTGTGCTATCAATCACCAAGCTTTTAATTTATATTATTAATTTATTATTATTATTATTATTATTATTATTATTATTATTGTTGTTGTTGTTATTTTGAGACAGTTTCTCTGTGTAACCGTGGCCATCCTGGAATTCACTCTTGAGACCAGGCTGGCCTCAAACTCATAGAGATCCACCTGCCTCTGCTTCTGGAATGCTGGGATTAAAGACATGTGATACCACCACCCAGCCCCAATTATTGTCTGTATGTGCATGTGTCAGTATGATTAAAACATACATCCAGGTCTAAAAGAATGCCTCAATGGGGATAAAGTAAAAGTTCCAGGTCATCTGGACTGGAGAGATGGCTCGGTGGTCAACGCTGCTCTTGAAGAGGACCTGAATTAGATTCCTACACTGGGTGACTCACAACCACCTCTAAGTCCACTTCTGGGGGATCTGATGCCCTCTGGCCTTCTCAGGAATTGCACAGACATGGTGCATATACACATGAAATAAAACAAAATAAAGAATCCCAGGTCAGGAAGCATCATGTCATCAACTGACAACCTTTGTTCTTCGTGGTGCATAAAACAATGTTGTTAAAATTGATAGTGTCTTCTACTCAGTAAAATACAGTATTTGCACTTAAGAATGCAGGTTTCTAATTACTGTTTGGTTGAATCCCATAGGTTTGAGTGTTAATGTGATTTCCATCAAGATTTCTTTTTGGTGAATTATTCAGCAGTGTGGTTTGAGCTCCCAAGTTTATGGTGAGGTTTTGGCTTGGGGCTGTCTTTTTTATTGATTTCTAATTGCATTGTGTTGAGTGGAGTCTGTATGCTTTTTCTTTGGCTCTTTTGTGGCTGAGTAAAGATGGTTCACTCTCTGGATGCTGGAGCCTGCCCTTATCCTCCTCACACCTCTGTCCTTTCCCCATCCCTTTCACTGGCTTTATCTCTGGTAACCACTTGTCCTCACTGTACCTATGGCTGCCCTGGGATCTGGTTCTCAAGGTTCTGCCACCGTTAAAGGTCTCCAGATCTCATGCCATACTCCAGAAAACCTGAAGGTAGATGGGGGATTTTGAAGACAGATGTAGCTCAGCTGACCTTTGAAGTTTGTAACCACAAGCATACTCCTGTGAAGAGTGTGATGTGTGTGTACCTCTTCTCTCCCTCCCCTCCTCTTCCCTCCCCTTTTTCTTCTCATCCCTTTTTTTCCTTCCTCCCCTTTCCCTCCCCCATTCTTACCCCACTCCTTCCTTAGTATCACCATGCTGCCCAGGCTAATCTTGAACTCAGGGCTCTTTCTTCCTCAGCTTCCATCCAAGTAGAACTGTGGGAGTGTGATACCACATCTGGCAGACATGAAGAGTTAGGCGATGGGTTTTCACTTGACCAGAGTGGAGAGATGGATTCACTTTGGGTATATGAATTTAAGAGGTGATGAAGACATTGTCTGCTCTGTAGTCCTGCTGACAGATAGTGGGGACTCACGGAGGAACAGTGTACAGTGTAGTCCTGTGCAGGGGAATCAGGGCAGAGCCTAAGAATAGACTCCACACTCTGAGAGGACTCTTGATTTGGGTAATTTTCTTACTACAATTACATTGTGTCTAGTGAGCTTTTGTGCTCTGTGAAGTTATTCACAAAGAAATACAGTATATTAACCTGGACTTTTTTTAAAAAAGTAGGGGTGGAAAGGAGGCTCGGCCAGTTAGAGCACTTGCTGCTCCTGCAGAGACTGGAATTTGGTTCCCAGCACCCACATAAGGTGGCTCAACCATCTGTAACTCTAGTTCCAGGGGATCTGTCGCCCTCTTCTGGCCTCCATGAGCACTGCACACATGTAGTGCACATACAGACATGCAGGCATGTACACATACACATAATAAAAAAAAGCTCTTAAAAAAGTAACTGAACGAGCTAGAGAGATGGCTCCATGGTTAAGAGCACTGACTGCTCTTCCAGAGGTCCTAAGTTCAATTCCCAGCAACCACATGGTGGCTCACAACCATCCGTAATGGGATCTCACACCCTCTTCTGGTGTGTCTGAATTCAGCTATATTGTGCTCATATACATAAAATAAATACATCTTTTTAAAAAAAAAAGAGTAACTGAACAGGGCACACACTGTTATAAAATGATAAAGAACAGATTGACTTTTACAAAAATATAAATCATACAGCAAAAAAAACCAACCCCAAAACAAAAAAACCAACAGTTCATCATTCCATGTGTCAGTCTCAGACTTAAAGGACTCCTTTATCATTAAGGGTGGCTGAGGGGCTGAGGGGTTCCTTTTCTTTTTCCTTTTTCTTCCTCCTTCTTTTGATACAATGGCTGATCTCGAACACTTTAAGTAGCTGAGGATGACCTTGAACTTCTGATTTTCCTGTCCCTACCTCCCAGGAGCTGGTATCACTGGCAAAAGCCACAATGCCTTTTTTTTTTTTTTTTTTTTTTTCCGAGACAGGGTTTCTCTGTGTAGCCCTGGCTGTCCTGGAACTCACTTTGTAGACCAGGCTGGCCTCGAGCTCAGAAATCCGCCTGCCTCTGCCTCCCGAGTGCTGGGATTAAAGGCGTGTGCCACCATGCCCGCTGCCACCATGCCTTCTTTACGTAGTGCTGGGAATGGAACTCAGGGCTTCCTGCACACCAGGTGAGCGAGTTTCCAACTGACTTACATCCCCAGCCCACAGAAGTCCTTACATTTGTTCAAATATTGCTTGAGATCAGAGTCACGCCAGGCACTACTCGAGGTGCCACTGGAGGCAGAGTTACGTTTGTAAATGAGTGGCTTGGTTACGTTTGTGAATAATGGCTTGATAATGGGAGGTGACCTGTGGACCCTTCTGAAGGCACTTCTTCAGATCATGGCCACTGGATGTGTACATTTAATTCATTCTGATATTAGCAAACATGCTGGAGAATTGTACTGAGGTGTCCACACAGTGTACGGTGACACGGTGACACCCAGGTGCTCTCCTCCACTCGGTTCAGAGCAGGTGAGCAGTGTGGACGCCCAAGCAGCCTGGCTCAGTCCAGACGCTGGCCTCGCAAGGCTTGTTGTTAGACTTGGAGCTAGATGTTTACTTTCTCTCCGAGCCCAGGCAAGTGTATCACCTTCTGAATCTGTTTCTAAATTGCGTTTGCTCTCTCTCTCTCTCTCTCTGCCTCTCTCTCTCTCTGTCTCTCTCTCTCTCTCTCTCTCTCACACACACACACACACACACACACACACACACAACTTATGAGAGATGGATGGGATATTGGATACTGTGTGTGAGAGGCTAATATGGTCCCCAGGACACAGTAAACACTAAATAAATAAAATAAATTTATTTATTGAGTGTTTGAGTACAGGCATGCTTGCGCCATGGTGCCATGTAGAGATTAGAGGACAAATTCAAGGGTCAGCTCTCTCATGCCACCTTGTGAGATCTGGGGATCGAACTCAGATTGTCAGGCTTGGCAGCAAGCCCCTTTACTCACTGAGCCATCTTACCCGATCCCTGCCTTCCCCGATTTTTGATTATGATACAGGAAATAAAACAGACTGTCAAGTGATATCCCAGCAATATACTTAAGTGGTGACATCTGTTTTGCAGATACCCAGCATGGTGATGCTCTAGAATCTAAAAGTTGCTTGGCTAATAGGACGTCCTCTTGTCAGAACAAAAGGACCAGCCTCTCATCTTCTGATGGAACAGGTCCGAGAGTCACAGAGTCCCTAGGCCTTCCAAGGGTGTTGACTCCCTCTGAGTAAGTGTGTATGTCATGGTCGGGGGGAGGAGATGACACTATTTGGTTGAGCCAGAAGCTGGTAGTGTGAGATCAGTGTGGCCTGCAGGCAAGAACATTAGAGCTAGGCTACACAGGTTCAAATCCCAAGTCTTCCACTAACAAACTGAGTGAATTAAAGCAAGTTGTGTCACTTCTCTTAAACGCTGGTGTTTTGCTTTTAAACATTTATTTATTTATTTATTTATTTATTTATTTATTTATTACCTCTCCTACCCCCTGTGTGTTCATGCATATTGTTATGAATATATGGAGGTCAAAGGAGAACTTGAGAGAAACACACACACACACACACACACACACACACACACACACACACACCAAAGATAAAGAAAGAAAAGTAAAGAGAGACTATTGTAAGAAATACAATCAAGGGTATGATTACCTTTCTGGGTAAGGGCTCACAGATGGTACCTGGGCATCGAGGGAGAAGAGAGGAAGGAAGATCTGGCATGGTTTTGTCTGTAGACCTGGAAATTTACTTAATTAAAAACCTCCATGACTTTGCAACATTGGTTTATTTATTTGCTTGTTTTATGAGTGTGTCTGGCAGAGTAGCACAAGGAGGTCAGAAGATAACTTTTGGGAGTCATTTTTGTCCTTCCTCAATCCCAGGAATTGAACTCGGGTCCTCAGGCTTGGCAGCAAGCACCTTTACCTGATCTTGCCACCCTGACATTGATTTTTTTTTTTTGTTTTGAGCCAGGGTTTCTCTGGCTGTCCTGGAACTCACTTTTTAGACCAGGCTGGCCTCAAACTCAGAAATCTGCCTGTCTCTGCCCACCAAGTGCTGGGATTAAAGGCGTGCGCCACCACCACCTGGCTTCCGTCCTGACATTGAATTTATAATTATTTATAAAACTGTGTTTATACTTTAGGTACTTATCTACATTTGTATTTTGTTAGCAGTAAAAAACTTTTTCTTTTTTCTTTTTATATAATGAAAGTTTATTATAGAAAAGTTAAAAAGTTTAAAACCCCTTTTACTACCAACAAAAGTCACAATTTCATACTGTAGAGAATAAATGTTAACATTTTGATGTTAGGTTTTGATTTTCTTTGTTTTTGCTGTGAGGGGGATCAAGCCCACAACATCATACCCAGGAGCCTCACCCTGGCGCTGATGTCTGTAATACAACCAGGCCTGATAAAAGCTCTTCCTTATGCATAGACATACATCTTTATTTTATGTCTCTTACTCTCCTATAAGACCTACTTTTAAATACTTCTTAAGTAGCTCAGGGCAGGACACTTACATGTCAGAATGCCAAGGGGCTAGGTCTTACTTGGTCCTGCATTATTAAAATGATATAAGAAAAAGGATCAGAATTATAAAGAGGCATCCACGTTCTCTTATGAAGACCACGTGCCTTCCAGTTTCACCTCCCTCCCTTTCTTCAGGCTCAGGCAACACAGGAAGATGGGAGAAAGTAAGAGAAGTAAGCCAGCATGGGAGGGAAACGGGCCCCTCACCGGCATGTACACTGGTTCAAGTCTCACACCAGCTGAGAGTCAAGAATTCCAGCACAATAAAGCTGGAGAGATGGCTCAGTGGTTAAAAAATAAAGTGCGGGCTGCCCTTCTAGAGGACTTGGACTTTGTTCCCAGCACTCACATGGAGGCTCACAGTCACCTGTAACTCCAGTTCCAGGGGATTTTTATGCCCTCTTCTGACCTCTATGGGCACTGCATGTACATGGTACCCTTACAATGCAGGCAGGCAAACACACACACACACACACACACACACACACAGACACATACAACACACTCATACACTCACACATACACATACATTCACACACACACACACACACACACACACACACACACTCCCTGTCCTGGAGGTTACAGGATAATAACAGAAGTTGGTTCTCTCCTTCTGCCACACATGTTACCAGGGATCAAATTCAGGTTCTCTGGCTGTGCAGCAAACACCTTTACCTGACTGTTTTAAAGTGCACATCTTTTGAATAGGATCCTCCAAGCTGTGAGTCAGTAAACCACACTCAGGGACTTTATAGAGAAGCGAGGGCAGTCCTGTTGACGAGAACTCATGTACTGTGAGTATAAGATCAGAGTCTGGAGCGGGGCGTGGTGGCACACGCCTTTAATCCCAGGACTCGGGAGGCAGAGGCAGGTGGATTTCCGAGTTCGAGGCCAGCCTGGTCTACAAAGTGAGTTCCAGGACAGAAAAAAAAAAAAAAATCAGAGCCTGGCTGGCACAGACTCTGGTTTGAGCACAGTGATGACTCTAACCCTTCCACTTGTCTTCTAGCACGGCTGTGGAGCTGGGTCAGAAGATCTCCTCCTCTTCGTCTTCCTCCTCCTCTGCCTCTGCACAGTCTAATCGTTCCTCAAAAGTTTCACTGCCTGAAATCCAAAAGGAAAAATATCCTGAAGAATTTAGCCTGCTCAAGTCACAGACAGGTGAGTGACCCCGGGGCCTTCTTTCACAGGTCTCTGCTCCCAGGACCTTTCAAGAAATCTGCCCCGATGTGGGACAAGTCACAGAAGAGCTCCCCTGCGCAGTGCTAGGCATTTAGCATGTTTCTTCTCCGGTCCTCATGATGGCTGGGTGCGAGGTGTGGTCACATGGCTTTCAAACGTGAAGTGTCTTCATGTGAGAGCCATAAAAGGTTCTAAAGAAATATAAAAGTGTATAGAATGCAAACCCTCTTATTCAGTATTCCTCAACAATACTCTGCTCTATAGCTGTGAAGAACCGAATTTTGAAATGTATATATGACCTGTGTGTGTGTATACACACACACACACACTCACACACACACACACACACACACACACACACACACACACACACACACAAGCAGTCATATGCTGTATAATGCAACTTTGGCCACCAGTGACCTGCATATATGACAGTGGTTCCACCAAAATATGATGATGCAGCTGAAAGCTTCCTATTGCCTAGTGATGTCATAGCTTTCCTAATGTCATAACACATACATGTTACAGACAGGTGAGTAACAGGTCTATGGTACCACTGTTGGCCAGTTATATAAAAGCATAGCACACACATCATATCTGATAACGATACATAACTACACTATTGGTTCAGATATTTAGTATACTACACTATTCCATCATTATAAAGTATACTCTTTCTACTTAGCACAAGAAGTTGAGGGGCTGGGCAAGGCAGCTCAGTGGGCTAAGGTCCTCGTGGCTAAGTCTGACCACCCGGAGGCTTGATTCCCAGAACACACATGGTGGAAGGAGAGAACTGACTTCTGGAAGCTATGCTCTGGCCCCCACCATGGCGATGCAACATAAGAGCATGTGCCCACGTGCACACAGAACATAAAGCTAACCACAGGACACTGTGCTTGGCTATCTTGCTCCCTCCTACGGTGTGCAAAGGACTAATTACTACTTACTTTTCACACCAGTGAAGAAACAACTTAAAAAGTAAGGGTTTGTCTTGGCTCAACAGACCACACAGCAGATGGGAAGACATGGAGACAACTCACACTGTGTGTCCACATTCAGGAAATGGAGAGGGAGTGAGAGACAAAGAGACAGAGAGAGATGGACAGATACACATAAGAGACAGAGACAGAGAGAGATGGACAGATACACATAAGAGACAGAGAGAGACAGAAGGACAGAGAGACACACAGAGAGACAGACAGACAGAGATAGGCAGAGAGATAGGGAGAAACAGAGAGACACACAGACAGACACAGAGACAGATAGACAGAGAGACAGATAGAGACAGATACATTGAAGTCACACAGACAGATAGACAGACACACACAGAGGAAACAGAAAGAAAGCAACAGATAGGTAGGTAGATAGGTAGGTAGGTAAATAGGTAGGTAGGTAGATGGATGGATGGATAGAGATAAGTAGGTAGATAGATAGATAGACAGACAGACAGACAGATAGATAGATAGATAGATAGATAGATAGATGAAGTAGTTAGGTAGGTAGGTAAATAGGTAGGTAGGTAGATGGATGGATGGATGGAGAGATAGATAAATAGATAGATAGATAGATAAATAGACAGATAGATAGATAGATAGATAGATAGATAGATAGATAGATAGATAGATAGATAGATAGATAGATAGAGTAGGTTAGGTAGATAGGTGGGTAGATAGATAGATAGATAAATAGATAGGATGGCTTGCTTCTCTTTATTCAACCCAGGATTCGGTCTACATCCCAGCCTTTCTACCTCAGTAAACCCAATCTAGAAGCCCTCACTGCTGTGCTCAGAGATGTGTCCTAGGTGACTCAAGATCCCCACAGTTGAGTGAGCCCAGTGCTACCGCACCGACCTCTCTGTGTAGGTCTGTGTCAGCACACAGCAGCATTCAGAGGAGAGTGAAGCAACCCAGTGACGCATTTCTCAAGTCATCCAGTGACACCGGCTAGAGCAGCCGGGTTGAGGCACGCAGAGCATGTCCCCTCTGGTCGCATGGGTCCCAGACCTTCCGCTGTAACAGTGCTTCAGGCCTGTGTGGCTGTTCACATTCGCTGTCTGTCTCCTCCTGAAGGACTAATGCTTTTTATTTAGGTATGAGTGAGTGTTTGCATGAGATCCCAGAGCTGGGGTTACAGATGGCAATGGAGTTACGGAGAGACTCAGTCCTCCACACGAGCACTCGCAGATAGGAAGCAGAGCGCGGGGAGCAGAGCACCCCAAGCCTCCAGGTCTCCCATCAGAACACACCCCAAGTCCCCAGGCCTCCCATCAAGACACACCCCAAGCCCCCGGACCTCCCAGCAGAACACACTGACTGCTCTTCCAGAGGTCTTGAGTTCAATTCCCAGCACCCACATGGTGGCTCACAACCATCTGTAATGGGATCTGATGCTTTCTTCTGGTGTGTCTGAAGAGAGGGACACTGTACTCATATACATAAAATAAATATAAAAATAAAAAAGAAAAAAATGTGTATATGTGAGAGGGCTGTAAGCCGAGGAGAGCCTGAGGAGGTGTGGGTTTAACAGCTTGTCATCTAATTGTCTTGAGGGCCTAGAGCAGTGCTAACGGAAGGTTTCTGATGTCTTGCAGAAGATGGGCAGCGTCCTGAGTGGACATTTTATCCAAGGTTCAGCAGCAACATCCACACCTACCACATTGGAAAGCAGTGCTTCTTCAATGGCGTCTTCCGGGGCAACAGGAGGTCTATGGCAGAGAGGACAGTGGACAAGAGCCTCGGGAAGAAGAAATACGGTATTGTGTTTCCTCCATCAAAGGTGAAAAAAAAAAAAAAAGCAAGCAAGTCCCAGCTGTGAAGCCTGCTTTCTGCTTTCTGGGAACAGCTCTGCAGGGCCATCCTGTTTTCCCACAGTGCAGCCAGGAAGACAGGAAGGCAGAGAGCCTCGTTCTAGGTGACAGGTTTTGATAAAGGGCTCAGAATGCATGCTGGCCCACACTTTTGTTCTTCTCAGCCTCTCATGAAATGCTAATGTGGCATTTAAATCACCAGATGAGTCCTTTCAGATTGTTATTAATAGCAGCCTCATTGAAGTCTGAAAGAAATAATGTATGTTTCAGTTGGAGGCCACCTGTCACATACATCTAAAGTAAGCCTTAGCATGAAGTATAAAATGCTATTTTTGAATTTACTTAACAGCAACTCCGATGAAAATATCTATATGTTGTAGCTTGTCAAAAGACCATCACCACTCACAAAGACCACAGAGACGGTCATCGTTGCAAGACACATGAGGATTTTACTTATCCAACATGTTGGGGGAACCCCCTCTCAGCACACAGGCCAGAGGAGAGACCCAAAACAAAGAAAGAACACACTTTTTATACCTTTGTAAGGGCCGGATATAGGCGCCAGGGTAGTTTGGCTTATTTTAATTGGTGTAGTCAATAACCTTTTTAGACATTGGTTGGTTTGTATATAGGGTGACTCTCATTTTGTCTGTCCTTGTGGTTTTTTAGTGTGAGGCGGGGCAGAGGAATTGTTAATCTTGTTTCGAAGCTTAGTAATTTTGACCATTAAAACTTTGTTTCTATATTTGTTTAGTCAGCCAGCTTCTTTATCTGGCTCTGTTCTTGGCCTGCTAGTACAGTTTAGAAAGTCTTTTTGAAGGGGGAAGGTACTTGAATTTATTTTGGTTATTACATATACATACGCCGTATCTAAATCCATGCAGCACCTTAGTTCGTAAATTGGTGAGTTCTTCGTCTCAACTCACTCTGAATTGGCTTCTCAAAAGATCCTCAGAGGGTGCAGAGTGCCGGAAGAACATTTATGGTGTTTCTTATAGAAATACCCATGGAGGAGGAGGCAGCCAATGCCTCAGTGATGAACAAGGTCTTTGTAGCTGTGCAAAAAGAAGGAGCAACTTCTCTTGTAAAAACTCATGTGAAGGACAAATGGATTTTCAAACACAGGCTTTGATTTGTCTGGATAAAGAACACACACACACACACACACACACACACACACACACACACACAACTTAAGACCCAGAGTGTACACAACTTGCTTTTTTTTTTTTTTTGTCACTGCAACGTTTTACTCCTTGTGTTATTTGGAGTTGAAGCCAGAATGCTATACACACACAGACTTGATGAATGTATCAGCATGTTGCTCCGAACCTCTGATCCTCTTGGAACCTTCACTCCCATCTCCTTCCCAATTTTAATCTTACCTTTTTTTAAAAAAAAAAAAATTAGTGAATTTTTAACCTTCTACTGGGGCTGTCCATATGTGTATTGGTGTGGGGTGGTCTGTAGGTGTGGGGACCCTACCAGTGGCCAGACTCTTAAACAAAAGTGACTGTCCCTCTCCTGGAAGGTATCAACTGCCAACAGATCCCCAGGGCCTCAGAAGCTACTCCCAACCTACGCTGAAAAATGTAATTGGCAAACCTTGCACAGCCGCTGTGAGTGGATGTGTGCAAACAGCGGTGCTTCATCCATATCTGCTCTTCTGCAGCCCTCCATGTTTTTAAGTAATCATACCTGAGAACACAGCATGGGGAAAAAAAATCCTGTGAACTTTAGCTTCCTAAGGTGGAATAACAAATTTATCTCACGATAAACATGAAGGGACTGGATTGTTCACTGTTAGGTTGCTGCTCACAGCAAACAGGACATTGGCTTCAGCCTGATGTGTGACGTTTTCTGACATTTCCCACAGATATTGATCCCAGAAATGGAATCCCCAAATTGACACCAGGGGATAATCCGTACATGTTCCCAGAACAGAGTAAAGAGTTCTTCAAAGCGGGAGCAACTTTGCCTCCAGTGAACTTCTCACTGTGAGTCCACGCTCATTCCACAGTATTATTAACTGTCTCTGCTGAATGTAAATTATCAGTACTTAGTTATTTTGTTACGTATCTTGGTGTGTCTGTGTGTGTTAGAAGCACCTATTTATGCAGGAGTGTATGCTCACACAGGTGTATGTGGAGCCCACAGGAGGATATAGAGTGTTTCTCTCTATTGCTTTCTGCACTTATGTTTTTAGACTGGATTTCTCTGAACCCAAAGCTTGACATTTTGACCAGGTCAGTTGGCCTGTGAGTATCTAGGATCTGCCTGTCTCTGCCCCTATCGCTGGGGGTCATATGCATACCCCATTGTGCCTGGGCTTTTATGTGGGTGCTGGGAATTTGAAATACAGATCCTGTTGGCTTCACAGCAATCTCATACCCACTGAACCTTTTCCCTAGTCTCTGTATAGGAATTATTTTTAAAGGCGTGGTAGCAGTGAGATATGAGGCGAAAATTTCTTAAAGAGTTCATATTTACTTACTTTGTGCCTATAAGATACAAGGAAGGCTGAGGATATAATTCATTGGTGGTGAATTTGCTTTGATGTGCCAGGCCTTAATATTAACTCCCAGTACCATAAAAAAAGCACCATACTTAAAACACACACACACACATATATACACATCACACACTCATATATACACACACATCACACACATATGTACACACACATATATACACACACACATATACACACACACACATGCATCACTCACACATATACACAAATATACAGACACACATTACACACACATAATGGCATTGGAAGGGAGACTCTTTGGGGAAGAATTGCAATAGTGAGGAGGGCATAAGAGAGGGTAGTGGGGGGATTCATATGAGTTAACTCCAAGATTATACATGTATGGGAATGTCACAAAACCCATTACATTGTCCTTTTAAAACCTGATAAAAGTTGGGTGTGGTGGCGCACGCCTTTAATCCCAGCACTTGGGAGACAGAGGCAGGCAGATTTCTGAGTTCGAGGCCAGCCTGGTCTACAGACTGAGTTCCAGGACAGGCAGGGCTACACAGAGAAACCCTGTCTTGAACAAACAAACAAACAAACAAACAACCTCAAAACCTAATAAAGCCAAAAATAGTAGTTATTCATTTTGCTTGATGTCTATTACCACCCACTTGTGGACTTGGGAGCTTTCACACCAAGTCTGATTGCTAGTGACTAGTCTGTGGGTTGACTTTAAAGGTGGGGACAAACTTAGAACAATATGATTAGAGAGAAGAGTCATTCAACTGAAAGAACAAACGGTGGTTGTATTATATTGAAAATATCTAGAAAACCCGTTTGGGTGGGAGTCAATGATTTTGATGAAACATTGTTCTCTGTAGTCTTGAAGCTCACGTTGGAGAACTGATACCAGAAGGTAGGACACGTTTTGGACGTGATCATGTGTCGCTCTCCATGCTTTTAGAAGCCATAGCAATTTTATGGTTGTTTTTACTGTTTTGTTTTTCCCCCCAGGGGACCTTACGAGAAAAAATTCGACACATTTATCCCGCTTGAGCCACTTCCGAAAATTCCCAAGTGAGTTTTTCACCAGGTTGTCTATGATCCCTCTGTGGAAATGACACACTTTTCTCCCATGGAGGGGCCTGCAGTCAGTGAAACCATGGGGATCTTTTGTGTCCTGCAGCAGGGTCAGTGCAGAATATATATGGTGAACAGTTGGACAGACCCATGGAGGTCAAAGGGTCTATGGCATCTGGCAATGGGAGGGAGACAAATTCTATATATGACACTGGCCAACTGCCAGATGCCATGGTGTGCTTGGGTATGCAGGAGAAAGGAGTTTACACTGGCCAACTGCCAGATGCCATGGTGTGCTTGGGTATGCAGGAGAAAGGAGTTTACATGGAGCAAAATCAATGATACCCTGTTTCCAGAATATTAGAGTGTTCTGGAAAAGAAAAACCACACATTTAATGATTCCAACTGGGGGACCTTGGTTAGTGTTTCAAAATCAAACAGAAGGCCAACTGAACATCTCTGTACTTGAGGGAAATACTAGTCCTCTATTTTTATACTAAAATTAAGAAAAAAGGGTGTTCATGTATAGAGGCACATTGCCACGCCTTAGGGAGTTGGTTCTCTCTTTTCATTATGTGGATATCAAGGCTTGAACTCACGCTGTCATACTTGGCAGCAAGCCCCATTATCCATGCTTATAGGATTGAATTTTTTTTAAATTAAAAATTATGTGTAGAGGTGTTTTGCTTGTACCACATGTGTGCCAGTGCCCAGATATCCAGATAGTTTTAGATACCCTGAAACTGACGCTACAAATGGCTTCAAGCCATAGTGTAGGTTCTGGCAAGGAATTAAACCAGGGTCTTCTGGAAGAGCAGCCAATGCTCCTAACTATGACTGAGCTATATCCCCAGCCCCCTGATTTCAAACTTCTGCTCTGCCCATGAATTTATGTATTTATTTACCTCTTCTCCCTCTCAATTTTTGAATACAAAAAGTCTCATGTAATATGGTGAGGTAGGCATGTATGCTCCCGAGTCTCACACACCAGGATTCAGTGCAGGGTGGGAATAAAAGCCTTTTATTTTAAACTTGGCACCTCTAATGCCTTTATTATGCCTCATTATTCCTTACAACACATAATTAAGCTTCTCCTGTCTGCACTTTCTTTTAAAATAAACATTATTCTAGAATACTCAAAATATTAGCCACTGCCTAATTGTACCATTCTACCCATTTTAGTTTTTATAAAATGCCTTATAAATATATGAAAAATATATATATGTATAAATCATAAAATACCAAGCAGGGTGGTTTTTCTATTGTTATGCTATATTGTATAATACATACATACACACACATGTGTGTATATATATATATATATACATGTATGTGTATATATATATATATATATGTATATATATATATATATATATATATATATATATATATATATATATATATATATATATATATATATATATATATATATATATATATATATATATATATATATATAGAGATGACAAGAGTTTCTCTGTGTAGCCCTGGCTGTTTTGGAACTTGATTTGTAGACCAGGCTGGCCTTGAACTCAGCAAGTTACTTACTGATTGCTAGGATTAAAAGTGTGTGTTACCACTGCCCAGCTTGATCTTTAGTTTTTAAAGGTGTGATGCTTTTGACTGTATTTAGGACTATATTTTTAGTGAGTATATTTTGACTGTTTTTAGGACTTCTCTAAGGATAGTTTTATAGAGTACCTAACTACCCTCTTTGGAGTCTTTACCAAATGCTTGTAGTAATCAATGAAGTTTTCAGCTTCGTTGGTGGGATTTAGGAGGATTTTTCAGTTTTCTGTGAGAGCCGGGAACAATGCAGCTCATACCTTAGGGCTTATTTGGTGTGCACTTCCTTATCACAGTTCATCAAGTCAGGACAAGAATTCAAACAGGGCAGGAACCTGGAGACCTAAAGGCAGGAGCTGATGCAGAGGGGTGCCATAGAGTGGTGCTGCTTACTGGCTTGCTTCTCACAGCTTGCTCAGCCTGCTTTCTTATAGAACCTAGGACCACCAGCCCAAGGATGGTGCTACCCAGAATGGGCTAGGCTCTCTCACATCAGTCACCAACTAAGAAAATGTCTTACAGACCTGCCCACAACCTCCATCTTTTTTTTTTTTTAAGATTTATTTTATTTATTATATGTAAGTACACTGTAGCTGTCTTCAGACACTCCAGAAGAGAGCGCCAGATCTCGTTACGGATGGTTGTGAGCCACCATGTGGATGCTGGGATTTGAACTTATCACCTTTGGAAGAGCAGTCGGGTGCTCTTACCCGCTGAGCCATCTCACCAGCCCCCCACAACCTCCATCTTATGGAGGCATTTTCTTTTTTTTCTTTTCTTTTTTTGGTTTTTCTAGACAGGGTTTTTCTGTGTAGCCCTGGCTGTTCTGGAACTCACTCTGTAGACCAGGCTGGCCTTGAACTCAGAAATCCACCTGCCTCTGCCTCCCGAGTGCTGGGATTAAAGGCATGTTCCACCACTGCCCAGCATGGAGGCATTTTCTTGAGGTTCCCTGCTCAGATGGTGTTATGTCATTTGTGTCAAAATGACATAAAACTATCCAGTGCAGTTCACAATAGACTACATTATTGTCCTGTGGCACCCCACCCTATGATAAACGTCTTTACGTTCCGTAATACTCAAGGGAACTGGCATACAAATTTCAGAAGTTCATTTTCTGTGTAGCTCCCTGCCCCTAACTTTGCCCTGCTGTTTCTGTGCATCTAAGGTTTCCTAATGACATCTCTCTGGCTCTTCAGACTTGTTGAGAACACTGTGCTCTGTCGCTTGGATTGCCCACTTCCTCAATTATGAAGCCAAATTTGCAGGTGGCCTTTTATTTCCCATGTTATTGGATAGGTAGGCTTTATACAATTGCATTACTCTCATCCATATCTATAAATCTTAAGATTACAACTCCCTGGGGCCGAAGAGAAGGCTCAGTGGTTAAGAGCACTGGGTGTTCTTCCAGAGGACCTGGGTTCAAGTCTCAGCACCCACAGGGCTGCTCATGACCATCAGCAATTCTAGTTCCGGTGGTTCTTCCACCTTTTGGCCTCTGGGTACTACACGGGACGTGGTGCAGATGCATATAAAACACCCATACATATAGTTATAAAACTGAAAAAAGATTACAACTCTTGTTCTACTCCATTTGCATTTAGCTAATATATCATAGGTCATTCTACTGCTTTGGAATCACTCTGTGTTTAGGTCTGTCTTTTTAAATCTACATTTTTATTTTTACATTTAGTTAGTGTGTGTGTTGGAATGTGTGCGTGTCAAGGTCAGAGGTCAACCTTAGGTGCTGACCACACCCTGCCTTGTTGTGTGAGTTCTGGGGTTTGAACTCAGGTACTTGGGGTTACACCGTAATCACCTTACTCACTGAGCTATCTCCCCAGCTCCTTGATGTGGAGCACTTTATGGTCATGTGGTCATGCAGTGCCTTTCCCATAGATGGTGTTTGTAAATTTAACACGGCATACGTTCAAACTCAGCGGGGTTGTGTTCTTCCTGCAGTCTGCCTTTCTGGGAGAAGGAAAAAGCCAACAATTTGAAGAACGAGATAAAAGAAGTTGAGGAGCTTGACAACTGGCAGGTGCCGATGCCCTTCCTACAGGGCTTCTTCTCCACTGGTAGGTTCACAAAATCTCAAAAACAATCTACAGAAACTGGAGGAGTTCAGAAGAGCAGTCCTTTGGGAGGCTTCATGTGGGCAATCCAAGCAACCTGTGGAGCTCAGAGGTGGCAGGGCGTCTCCTGGAGTGGGTGTGCCTTCTGCCTCCAGAAGGTCCTCTGGGCAGAGGTCCTCACCGTGCTCTGAGGGTTGAATGTGTTGCTTGAGAGCTGTTGGGCTTGTGAGGGAACTCGCTCTTTAATGCTGTACCTCTATCCACAGGTGCTTCCAACTTTTCAAGACAACAATGAGCAGAGACATTGAGCCCCCAAGCATTCGCTGACTGCCCTCCCAGCCAGCCTCTGCCATTGCTGGGTGTTTTTATTCTTTGCTTTTGACATTGTCTCTGTCCTAAACCATTTGTTTGACTCGAATGAGGAATCACTATGTTTGGCTTTGTTTTACACTCAACTGTGAAAACTTTCAAGATGTGTAGAAAAGTTGCACTGATCATAAAGCAGACATCTGAGCGCCCTCATCTAGCCTCTCCCGTGGATAGCATGTATGCCCGTGTTTCTGTTCCTCTCCCTCTATTTGCTGACCCACTTGCCAGCCAGTGACATACATCAGATTCCTTTACACCTTCAGACCTACCTTAAACATGTGTCGCTTAAAGTGGCGGATATGTTCTAACCACCACATATCAATTTCCAATGCAAGCGTGGTATTTAGCACTTACACTAATATACAGCTCATGTTTGGTTTTACTCAGATACTGTAGGTCAATGGTAGCAGGCAGGTATTATGGAAGTGTTTCTGTTTCCTCAGACTGCTATTACAGAATATTAGAGACCAGGTAGCTTATAAACAAAAAGAATTTCCTTCTTATAGTTTGTAGAGCCTGGAAATTCCAAGCCCAAGATGCTGGTAGATTTGATAACTGGTGAGGCACTGCCTTCCTGCTCTGCACTCATAGAGGGGGAGGGGTGAAGTTGGATCTCTGAGGTTTTTTCCCTTTTGATATGGAGATTATGTTTGTGTGGTGTATGTGTGTGTGTGTGTGTGTGTGTGTGTTTTGCTGTGACAAATACTCTAACAAAAGCAACTTAAAGGTTTAATTTGGCTCCCATTACCAGAGGGATGCAGTCGACCACAGTGGAGAGGACACGGCAGCAGGCTTGGAAGGCATTGTGGTAGTAGGAGGTTGGCTGCTCACGTTGTATCTACAGTCCAAATATGAACAGAAAGAAGTACCAGGCTATAGGGCCACAAGGCCTGCTCCCAGTAACCCACTTCCTACCCGAAAGGATCTAACTCACTCCCGAAAGACTCCTTGAAACGAGCATTACCTCTCATAGGGACAGTAGACTCCAGATCACCTCTCATCAGGCTCTACCTAATCAAAAGCCTATCAGTTTTCTTCGTCTTCTCCCACTCTTTCTACAGGATTTCTCTGTGTAGTCCTATCCGTCCTGGAATTCACTCTGTAGACCAGGCTGGCCTTGAACTCAGAGATCTCTGCCTGGCTCTGCCTTTCAAGTGCTGGGATTAGAGGCGTGCCATCAGCCAGTCCTAACAGTTTTCAATGTCACTGTATTGGGGACAGTATTGTTTTCACTTCTCATTGCTGTATCAGATGAGAAGCAATTTCAGGGTTATTTTGGCTTTCAGTTTTAGGGGACACAGTCGATCACAGTCAGGGAAGGTACAACAGTAGCAATATGAAGCCTCTGGTCCCACTGTATCTACAGTTGGGAGAAGAGAGGGGTGACCACTGGTGCTCAGCTGGATTTCTCATTTTTTTATTTCATCTATGACCCATGGGGAAAGAGTCTGCCCATATTCAGGGTGGGTCTTTTCTCCTCCGTTAAATGTCTCTGAGGAAAACACCCTCAGATACACAGAGTATGCTTCCTCTAAATCTAATCAAGGTAACAGGAAAGGCCAATCACCAGGGGGACCAAGCCATATCCAAACTATAGCAATAGGAAACTTGACAATTCCCTAAGAGATTTAGAAGCATTTGGGAGCGTCCCACGGTACTTCCTACAGTTTAACTTTGAGGGATTGACTTTGGTTGGATTGTTTCCTTTTGATCTCGAGCAATTGGCTCCCAAAACTTAGCTCAGTGGTGGCACTGTCTAACAAGGCAAAGTACTATCCAGTTTTACTCTCAAGGTCATGCAGCAGGTCTGTGAGCCTTTTCTTGCTTGGTCTGACAATCAAGACAGAGTATCTGAACATATAAACACTTCCAATTGGACTGGGCAATGTGCCAGACAGGGGTGGTGCACTTTTTAGTGACCCTATGGGCCAAGTTCCCAGTGGATTTGGAACAGGACAGGGAACTCAGAGATGACTGGTGTCCTTCCAATGCAGGATGATCCCACAGTAAGTACCCAGGAGGCCACCACTGCCTTGAGAACCTCAACACTGAGCTTCCTTTACTTGAACTCTGTACGGTAAACATTTCTGCGAGTGTACAAAGGAACCTAGCCTATGAATCTCTTAAATTATCAGCCAACTAGTCCAATGCCTTATTTTCTGAGTAAAAGTGCCTATCTCTAACAAACTTAAGAGTGTGTTCAGGGGGCAACAGATAGTTCTATCCCAATAGTAAAGGCAGTAGTGTGGCATGGTTATTTGGCTACAAATATGAATAATGATAGTAATTCTGCTATGGATAGTCAGAGCACAGCTACACTAAAATGAGTTGTTCTTCAATGAGATTTCAAATAAACTCAGAATTCTGCATTTGAGCCAGACTCAGACACTTACAGTGACCATAAGGGAGAGATCATAAGGAGACGCAGGGACTAAGTGAGCCTTCAGAATGATGTAGCTGTGCGTGAAGGAAATACACGTGGTCCCACAGAGATGGTGGTGCTGTCTATAGGGCTCCTTGAAGCCCACATGGCATTATCATATACTTAGAAAACAAAACAAACCTCCCTCTAATGGACACAGCTGAGGGGTGTACAAGTGCGCTGTTTGTCAGGCAGAGTCCAACCCCTATTTACCTATGTTGAGTAAACTTCCTATACATCCATACAGATCAATCTGTACTATTTCCTGGAATAAGAAATTCACATGGAACTACAGGTTTTATAGATGCTGATGAAAAGGCCTATGATGTAGTTGGCATAAAAGTCTGGGGTATAAATATATATGCACATGACAAAAGAAAACCTCTCTGAGACATGAACATGAGAGCCGTGCATTCAGGGTCTCGGGGATACTGGTCTCAAACACAGCAATGAACTTATATGACTCTTGAACCCTGGGGCCTGAGGAAAAGGAGATTCTCTTTGGGAACAGTGTCCCACCTCAGGGCACAGGAGACGGTCGAGAAAGGAGACCCACAAAGATGGACTCCTGAGGAAAAAAAGATTAAAAACCACAATTGGATCCACCACAAAGAGCTGGTAGTTGAACTCCAGCCACATTAGGTGACTAAGACTGTTTTGCAGGGACGGGGGAGATGGCTCCACGGTTAAAGGTGTTCGCTACTCTTCCAGACGGAACAAGTTCAGTTCTCAGCACCCAAGGGAAGCTCACAACCCCCTGTAGTTCCAGCATCAGAGTCTCTCAAACCCTCTTCCTGCCTCACCGGACATCCTCACACGTGTTGCGTACACATACACGCACGTTACATATAAATAAAAAGCCTTAAAGCATGTTTTTGTAATATGGTATTGATTACTGTGATAGGGTGCATGCAGTTCATTTTGTAGTAAAGATGCTAGGTCATCAGTTTTCTCAGTGCGGGCTAGTGTGTAAGTGAGAGGTGTCGGGGGTGGAACCAGAGGGCTTGTCTTTAATTGAGTACGTTTATTTGGGGGAAGATTATAAGGAATGACTAACACTCTTCCCACCCATGTCCTGATGTTGCCGTTGGCTTTCATCCCTAATCTTGGGATTAAGATTTTTCTGTGGAGTCTCTTGGTGTTAAAAGACAGGTGAGGGCTGGCAACATGGCTCACCAGGTAAAAGCACTTAGTGAGCAAGCCCAGTGACGTGGGTTTGATCTCTACCGCCCTCTGTGGAAGGGGAGAATTGACCCCTGAAAGCTGTCTTCTGACCTCCATGTGAATGCTGTGGTTTTCAGTGCACAAAAGCAAAACCAGTGAGCTAGAAGTTGATAATTTAAGTATTTTCCTCAGGTAAGTAAATGTCAGCTCAGTCAGATCCAGTTCCAGAAGGTGAATTAGGGTGGCAAAATGGAGAACAGCACAGCCTAAAGTTCCCTTTGTAAGCTAGATAGACCACTGCTGTCCTTCTGGAGCCAGATTCCCCGGGACTATGTTTCTTGCATGTCAATATCTATTCTGTGAAAAAAGAGTCTCTGTGTCAGATCAACTTGAATTTTTTTTTTGTTTTGTTTTTCGAGACAGGGTTTCTCTGTGTAGCCCTGGCTGTCCCGGAACTCACTTTGTAGACCAGGCTGGCCTCGAACTCAGAAATCCGCCTGCCTCTGCCTCCCGAGTGCTGGGATTAAAGGTGTGCGCCACCACCGCCTGGCTTACTTGAAAATTTTAAAAAAGATATTTTATATATTTCAGGTCTTTGTTTGTATGGATGTCTGCACACCAGAAGAGGGCATCAGATCCCTTAATAGATGTTTGTGAGCTGCCATGTGGGTGCTGGGAATTGAACTCAGAACCTTTGGAAGGACAGGCAGTGTTCTTCACTGAGTCATCTCTCCAGACCCCAACTTAGAAATTCTTTAAAACAAAACAAACAAACAATGATGAGTGGGTGAGATGGTTCAGCACTTAAGAGTGTGTACTCCTGTAGAGGGTGGGCTTGGCTCCCAGCTCCCATCTGGTGGCTCCCAACCATCTGTAATTCCAGTTCAAGGGCATCCAACATACATGCAGGCAAGACACTCATATGCATCAAAAAAAAATCTAAAAAGGAAAAGAAAGTGTATTAACTTCTAGAGCTGCCATGGTGTAAGACAAGAGAAGTGGGTTCTGGGCTGGAGAGGTGGCATAGTCAGTATAATCACTGGTGGAGCTAGAGGAGACAGGTTTGGCTCCCAGAACCTGCATAGTAGCTCATAACTGCATGTCGCTTCAGTTCAAGGGATCCAAAACTGTCATCTGGCTTCCTCAGGTACCACACAAATGTGCACAGAAATACATGCAGGCAAAACACCCATACATATTAAAGAAAAAAAAGTAAACATCTTTGATAAGAGAAATGGGTTCTTTTCTGACTTCAGAAGCAGAGGGAGGAGGACAAGTTGCTCCCAGGGTCGGGTCCTTGGAGGTTCAGGGGAAGAGTGCACCTCATGCCTCTCTTTACCTCTAGCACAGCAGTTCTCAGCCTGTGAGTTGCAACTCCTTTGGGGTTATTGAACGACCCTTTCACAGGGGTGACTCACCTGTGACCATCGGAAAACACAGATATTTATAGTATGCTTTCATTAACACTAGCAAAATTACAGTCATGAAGTAGCAATGAAATAATTGTATGATTTGGCGTGTGTGTGTGGGGTGTCACCATAACCTGAGGAACTGTATTAAAGGGTTGCAGCTTTAGAAGGATGAGAACCACAGCTCTAGATCTGTCTGTGAACCATCACCCCCCACCATGCCTCATTCTGTGCACACACTGTTCATACCGTGTATTCACATCACTTCACTCTGCCCCTTTTAAAGGAATATATAAGTATTATCTTTTGTAAATACTTGTTTTATAAGACCAGATTTCAGGCTATTAGCTGTTTCCAGCAAATGATTATCATAACATATATAGAAGCACACATGCATCACTCTTGGGTCAGAGACATGGAAGAATAGATAATTCAAGATTATAGCTATGTATTAGCCGAATCTGAAAAAGCTTATCATATGGGCTGGGCATGGTGGTACACACTTTTAATCCCGCACTTGTGGGGCAGGGGGAGGAGGATTTCTGTGAGTTGGAGGCTAGTCTGGTCTATAATTTCCAGGACAGCCAGGATCACAAAGACTTGTCTCAAAAACAGTAACAACAACAACAACAACAACAACAACAACAGCAACAAGAACAACAGTAACAACCACCCAAACCCAAAACAACCCCCCCCCCAAACAAAACAAAACAATCCCAAAAGTTGACCACATGGTAGGTCCCAGGCAGGTAAAGTTGGTTTTAATATTGTTTTCTTAAAGGCAGATTAAAAAAAAAAAAAAACAGGCAGAATACATAGTAGGATAGCAGTTGTAAGTGACCTCAAGGTTTATTATTAATTTTGCCTGTGAGAGCTAGCCAAAAGTTCCAGCCTCCTAGGATGTAAGAGATATTTTATTCACAATGCATTGCCACAGTTCCTTTTTGTTTTATCAAAGAAAAAAAAAAAAACAAACAAAAAAACAAAAAACCCGGGGCTGGTGAGATGGCTCAGCGGGTAAGAGCACCCGACTGCTCTTCCGAAGGTGATAAGTTCAAATCCCAGCAACCACATGGTGGCTCACAACCATCCTTAATGAGATCTGGCGCCCTCTTCTGGAATGCCTGAAGACAGCTACAGTGTACTTACATATAATAAATAAAATAAATCTTAAAAAAAAAAAAAAAAACAAAAACCCATGTGGATGGAGGTGGTCACTGGTGAAGACATGGTGTACTGTAAAGATAGCCTGAATGCACCGCTTCATTCAAGGTGGACCTTCTGAAAGGTTGGCAAAAGCATACCAGGACTTTGAGAAGGAAAACAGAATGGTCTTACCTGTAAAAGACCATACCTTAAGAGTTAGTCCTATAAGCCGGGCATGGTGGTGCACGCCTTTAATCCCAGCACTTGGGAGGCAGAGGCAGGTGGATTTCTGAGTTTGAGGCCAGCCTGGTCTACAGAGTAAGTTCCAGGACAGCCAGGGCTACACAGAGAAACCCTGTCTCTAAAAACCAAAAACCAACCAACCAACCAACCAACCAAACCAAACCAAACCAAAATCAAAAACAAAGAGTTAGTCCTGTACTAGTCAGCATTCTCAAGAGTCACAGAAACTAAAGAATGAATTAATCTCCCCCCAACCCTCCCCTCCCAAGATAATTTACTGGAATGATTTATAGGTCACAGTCCAGCTGATCCAACAATGGCTAGCTGTGAACAGAAAGTCCAAGAATCTAGTAGTTGCTCAGTCCCACAAGGCTGCATGTCTCAGCTGGTCTTCAGTATATGCTGCAATACAGAAGTAGACATTAATGCCAGTGAAGGAATGCATGTGCTAGCAAAGTGAGGGCAAGTAGACAAAGAGCAAAAGCTTCCTTCTTCTACGTCCTTATATAGATGTCCAGCTGAAGTTATGGCCCAGATTAAAGGGATTGAGTCTCAAGATTTGGATTAAATGCCTGTGTCTTCCTACCTTAAAATTCAGACCAAAGATGTATGCCTTCTACCTTAGAGGTCTAGACTTAGACGTCTTAGAAGTAGATTCACCCACTTCAAAGGAAGCAGAAAAACAATCACAGATGTGATCTCCATTCCTGGACTGTAGTTTATTCCAGATATAGTCAAGCTGACAACCAAGAATAGCCATCACAAGTCCACTTCTTTTCAACTTGATACACAATCATAGCTTCTTATGTCATAATTTCCAAATGAAAACAATTATCAGGTCATGATAATGCCTAAACATAATATAACCATCCCATGTAAAATCACAGATGCATTATATATTTAACCACGTCATAATTACACCTAACATGATATAACTCGTACAACCCTGGTCCAAATATAAACAAATTATAAATTTAGAATAAGTGGCAATGTCCTTTAGGGGACATCCTATTAGTATCTTAAATTTAAATATGATAATTATTGTTATTCTCTTAATTGATGTTATAACATATGGTAAAGAAATTGAAGGAAAACACAAATATTTGGACAAATGCATTCTTAAGAAAATACACCAGAAACACTCATGCCAACTATAATCCTCAATTTTTTTCTTTTCTTTTTTTGCAACTGGTCACATCACCTTAGCTGTTATTTAGAACTACCATCCTCTACTACCCATTAAGTATTTTGTCCACCCTCAGCAAGTACCTCAGCAGGTCTTGGCTCTTTTCCTGGAGAAGTGACCCATACCTTCATTCCTGAAGGGTCTGTGCCCTTTGTCATCTTGCCTGGATTAGGTTGTTGTAGTTTCCCATTGTTATAATAGTACTTAGAGACACCTTAAAGAATCTCCTGCATTCTAGACATAATCTTTTGTACCTCTGTGTGGAGAAGCAATCCAATTTCCCCATGGTAATCTAGATTAAATACTCCTCCTAACACTGCTATTCCTTTCTTAACCTGTAGGTTTAAGGGCATTAGAAGCCCAAAGTTGCCAGGGGTTAAAGTCTGAGCTTCTAGTTCAATGGATTTTTTTTGTGTGTGTGTGTAGCTCCTGGCAGGAGACTTCTCCCTCTGGAACCAAAGAACTTAGGGTTGCAGGAACAGAAAGCATTTTTTTCCCCCTAGGAGTCACTAGGGGTAATGGTGCGTGGAAATATCTCCTTTTCCAGCCCTTGATTCCTGGACCTATGGATACTAGCTATGGGAGAAATTGTACCTTACACTGGATGCTGACTCAAAGTACATACTGTCTTCTGAAGAGCCTCTCCTCAGTCCTCTAGGCTGCTGCTACCTAACTGACACTGTAACTGTCTTTAAAAGGCCATTCCAAAGCCAGGCATGGTGGCACACACCTTTAATCCCAGCACTTGGGAGGCAGAGGCAGGCGGCTGAGTTCGAGGCCAGCCTGGTCTACAGAGTGAGTTCCAGGACAGCCAAGACTACACAGAGAAACTCTCTCAGAAAAACAAAAAGTAAAATTGATTTAAAAGGCCATTCCCTATTTCTATCTGGCCAGCTGCTTCAGGATGGTGGGGAACCTGGTAAGACCAGTGGACTCCATGATCATGGGTCCACTGTCACACTTCTTTCTGGCTGGGAAGTGAGTACCTTGGTCAGAAGCAATACTTTGTGGAATACTATGATGATGGATAAGGCATTCTGTAAGTTCATAAATTGTGGTTTTGGAAGAAGCATTATGTACAAGAAATGCAAATCTGTAACCAGAATATCTACTCCAGTAAAGATAACTTTCCGTGTAGGAAATGGTCCAATGTGGTCAGCCTCCCACCAGGTTGCTGGATGGTCACCCCAGGTGATGGTGTCATATCTGGGTTTCAATGTTGGTCTCTGATGTTGGCAGATTTGGCACTCAGAACAGCTGTAGCCAGGTTAGTCTTGATGAGTGAAAGTCTATATCATTGAGCCCACACATAACCCCCATTTATGCCACCATGGCCATTTTGTTCATGTGAACATTGGGCAATGACAGGAATGGCTAGGAAAAGAGGCTGACTGTCCTCCAAATAGGTCATCCTATCTACTTGATTAATGAACTCCTTAGCTGAAGTCACCTTTTGATGAGCATTTACATGGGACACAAATATCTTCACATCCGTTGCACATATACATACATCTTCCTCAGATGGTTTTCTCACCAATATTCCAATCATGATCTTTCCATGTCTATGACTGTTCAGCCAATCCATTTTAGGGCACATGAATCAGTGAACAATCGTTCATTTGGCTAAGTTCTGCCCACTGTGAAGATTTCCCTTTGTCAGCATCTTTTAGAGTTGTCCCCAAAAGGGTTTCTAATGCTCCAGCTGTCTACTTCTGGGTGGTGACTGTATGAAGTGCACAACCATCAGTAAACCAGGCCCTAGTTGTCTCCTCTTCAGTACGCTAATTGTAGGGAACACCCCATAAGGCTATCGGTGCATGCTTGGCAGTTAAGACTGCACTGTAACAAGAGCAGAATCATAGGCATTTGGGCAGCTTCTGCATGGGACTCGCTTGTGCCATCAGGACCTGGTCAGGTCCAATCATGTATATACCACTTCCATTTTAAAAAAAGATTTATTTATATATACGAGTATACTGTAGCTGTCTTCAGAAGAGGGCATCAGATCCCATTGCAGATGGTTGTGAGCCACCATGTGGTTGCTGGGAATTGAACTCAGGACCTGGAAGAGCAGCCAGTGCTCTTAACTGCTGAGCCTTCTCTCCAGCTCTATACCACTTCCATTTGTTAATGGATTACTGCTGTGCATGTCCTACTTTATAATTTGGTGGGTCCAATAATACTTAGCTCATGATGGGCAGCTCGAGTCGCATGGTAATTTGGTGGCTCATTGTCAAACGTTCAGTTTCCACTGAGGCCCAAGAGCTGTCTTTTAAAGGGAGAATAGTGGTCTGCAGATGATGGTAGAGCTTTGTTCCAAAATCCCAAAGGTCTCTTCTGTGATTCACCTATTGGTATGCCAATAACTCCAAACAGCATTCCTGTCTGTCACTGACACCTCAAGTACCATTGGGTCTGCTGGATCATGTCATCCAAGTGGTAGGACAGCCTGCACAGTAGCCTGGATCTGTTGAGCCTTCTGTCCCAGGCTCCACACAAAACTAACAGCTTTCCAAGTTATTTAGTATATGGCCTGGAGCAACAAACCCATGTGAGAATTGTAATGCTTCCAGAAGCCAAAAAGGCCCACTAAACGTTATACTTCTTTCTTGGTGGGGTCAACTGCAATTATTTATTCTTCACCTAACAAGGAATATCTCTGCATTCCCCACACCACTGGACTCCTAAGGATTTCATTGACTTAAGACAGTCTTTGAATTTTGGTTGGATTTATTTCCTATCTTCTGATTCATATCTGTGTTACCAATGAGTTGATACCTCCTGTTCACTTGGTCCAGTCAGCATAATATCGTCAATATTGCACCAATGTGTTATTTTGTGGAAGAGTCAGACAATCAAGTTCCCAACTAAGTTATGACACAGAGCAGGAGAGTCTATATATGCTTGAGGTAAAACTGTAAAGGTATACTGCTGGCCTTGCCATCTGAAAGGGAATTGCATCTGGTAGTCCTTATGAACAGACTCTGAGAAAAAGGCATTTGCATGATCAGTAGCTGAATACCATGTACCAGATGTGTTAATTTGCTCAAATAAGGACACTACATCTGGTACAGAAGCTGCAACTGGAGTTAATACTTGATTGAGGTTTTGATGGCCAACTGTCACTTAACTGGACAAGTAGCATAGTTAAAGGGAGATGTAGTAGAAACCACCACTCTTGCATCTTTCAAGAACTTGATGGTGGCACTAATTTCTGCAGTTCCTCTAGGGATGTGACACAGTTTTTGATTCACTATTTTCTGTGGCAGAGGCAACTCTAAAGGCTTCCATTTAGCCTTTCCAGCCATAATAGCCCCCATTCCACAGGTCAGGGAATCAATGTGAGAATTCTGCCAACTTCTAAATATATCTATCTCAATTATTAACTCTAGGACTGGGGGAATAACCATAGGATGAGTTTAGGGACCTACTGTGAGTAGGACTTCAGCCAAAACTCCAATAATTACCTGGCCTCCATAAGCCCCTACTCTAACTGGAGGGCTACAATGTTACTTGGGATCTCCCAGATTCAGTGTCAATTGAGAACCAGTATCCAATAGACCCTCGAAAGCCTGATTGTTTCCTTTCCCCCAGTGTACAGTTACCCTTGTAAAAGGCCATATGTCCCTTTGGGGAAAGACTGGAGAATGATTAACAGTGAAACTTTAAGGTGTTTTATCAAGGTCCTTCCTCAGGGGAACTTGGTTACTCCTTTATTCAAGGGGTTCTGGGTCTGCAAGCTGGTTCAAATCTGAAAATTGATTCATTGGCTGAGATTGCCTTGTGCCATGACTCAATGTAGCCTTTCTTTCATTTGTTTGAGAATTTTTCTGCTTATATAAATCAAATATTCAGTAAGCTTCTTATCCACTTCATGCCTGGAAACACCATGCCTGATGAGCCAGTACCAAGTCATGCCATTATGAACATTGTGTTGTCTATGCTGCCCATACAATAATTATGATCCCCTTGTTTTTGTTGATTCAGTGCTGCTACTGGGCTCCTGCTACCCCGGGGCCCAATTAAGCGCATTGCATTCAATTCGTCCAATTGAGCTGCAGCATCTCCAACCCTAAGGTTTGGCACAAGCAAAAGGGAGAGAACAAAACCCTTCAAATGTGCTGGTGCCCCTCTCACCAGTTTGCGTCTTATTGGATTAGTGAAGGGCATGTCTTCTGGGCATTCCCATTGTTGAGCATTAGGTTTTACACAGTGTATCCACTCTAGCATTGCAATTTCCCTGAGCCTTAAAATCCCTTCGTCAACACTAAGCCAAGGGATATCAGGCATCTCCAATTCCTTCTCAGTAGGCCATCTTTTGACAAACACTTCAGCCAACCATTCAAACAAACTTTTGACACCTTTTTCAACTGTGCGAGCTTCCATATTAAACCTAGAATCTCCACTCAGAGGGCCCATATCAATAAACTTAGCCTGATCCAGTTTTATGTTCCTTCCACCATTATCCCACACCCTTAAAATCCATTCCCACACATATTCCCCAGACTTCTGCTTGAATGAATTAGCAAACTCATTAAGCTCCTTAGTAGTATAGCACACTTCCTCATGGACCACACTTTCTATGTCCCCTCTAGGAGCCTGCTTTGCCTTAAGTCTGGTTATAGGTCTAGAGGCAACTATTTTGAGGCTCTGAGGGACATCAGTATTGTCTTGCTTGACATTTCCTTTAGAGATAGCCTCTGCTGGTTTAATAGATAACAAAGGATTAATTTCCTCAGTGAAAGGTGAAAAAGGCAGTATTTCAAGGGGTGGGGCTGAGGGTACTACTTCCTCAGGTGAGATAAACACTTGAGAATCTGAGGATTCAAAGTTCTCAGCTTCAATAGGGTCCTCCCACACATCCCCATCCCAAGTTATAGGATCCCATTCTTTACCAATTAATGCTCTTACTTTACCCGCTGACACTCTCCGAGGCTGGGACTTGAATTTTCCCTGTAACTCAGCTAACCTTATAATGAGAGTTTTGGTTTGATTTTCCATAAATCGAGCTTTGTGGCTGCTGGAAAGAAGGTTCTTCTCCAGGGCACACTTAGAAACCTTTAGATTGTTTATGAGCATCTGGAGATGGTCAATTTTATCATTAAGTTCTTTGTTGTCCTTCACCATATTCTGCAGTTGGTTAATTTTATCCCGGAGCTCATTCCTGTCCTTTATCAGTTTATCCAGAGATGCTAAAAGCCACCAACCAGCAGCATTGTTTTCCTTATTTTCCCCCAAACTGTCAAAAGTTTCATATACGGGGTCACCTAATCCATTGTTGCTCACAATTGGTGAGTCGGGATAATCAAATTCATTTATCTCTTTAAGTCTGTAATACAGTTCATACCATGGGCCTTCAGTACTCTCCAAGCTCCCAGGAGAGGGGGTGACTGGAGAGGCTTCAGTAGCTGAAGGTGCTGGCGAATTGAAATGCCTATTCCAGATACTTAAAAGATTCATCCTTATACTTCTGCTTCTCTAGAACCACTTCTGGTACCAAAATCTGTATTAGTCAGGGTTCTCTAGAGTCACAGAACTTATGGAATGAATCTCTCTCTCCTTCCTCTGTAGTCCAGCTAATCCAACAATAGAAAATCTAAAAATCTAGTTGTTCAGTTCCACAAGGCTGCACGTCTCTGGTGGTCTTCAGTATATGTTGCAATCCAGAAGTAGGCTCCAATGCCAGTGAGGGAATGGACATGCTAGCAAGGCAGGGACAAGCAGGCCAAGAGCAAAAGCTTCCTTCTTCTACGCCCTTATACAGACATCCAGCTGAAGGTATGGCTCATATGTTCACAAAAGACGTATCTCAAGATTTGGATTAAAGACTTGTCTCTTCCCACCTCAAGACTGAGATTAAAGATGTGTGTCTTCCTACCTCAAAGGTCTGGACTAGAAGTGGATTCATCCACTTTAAGCAGACAATCTCTCATGGGTGTGCTCTTCTCCATTTCTGGGTGGTAGTTGATTCCAGATATAGTCAAGTTGACAACGAAGAATAGTCATCACACTCCTGAAAACTATAGAAGGGAGTTATCAAACGTCATTTTCAAGTGTTTATTTTGAATAGGGTAACCGTGACAGCTATGTCAGCTACAAAAATCATTCCAACGAATCCTTTTGTATATGTGTATCCCGGAGCATAACTAGCTTGTTTTAAAGCAGATCCCCTATGCCACAGTTCAGTCAGATATACAGGAATCCAGGCATGATCAGTGTAGTAAGAGAACTGTGGTGAATGGCTCAGAATTGAAAGTACATGCCACTTTCCTTAGATCGCTGGCTGGAGAGTTCACACTAGTATGGTCTCACCTTAACCCAATCACATCTGTGAAGACTCCACAATATTTCCAAATGAATTCACATGTATATGTACCAAGAGTTAGAATGTGAATGTATCTACTTGGAGATGTATTTCAACTCACAACAGAGAAAAAGATATTTCCTCATCTTACAAGTTCTTATTGGCTTTCATTTTGGTAAAGTGGAGGATGGGAAATGTGGGGTCTTTTTGTTTGTTTGTTTGTTTGAAGTAAAGTAATCATGAAACATGTATTTATAGAGTTTCCCAAGCAACTGACTTTCTGAGGGACATTTGGGAAAATGTATGTTGGCTGAGTGAGAAAGACTTGGAACCTATCTCTTTGTTTCTGGATATGGGGCTCTGATCTCAGACACACCACCTATGTTCAAAGGTGTTCAAGCACAGTTGCCAGGGCTGCTGTGCAGAGAGGGGTCTGCATGGCACTTGGAGGACTAATTCACATAATAAAAGGGGCAATAGTGGAGCATCTGACTTGAATCCACACCACACACATGGATAGATCTCAATAGGTTGCTAAAGCATGTTCTGTTGTCAAAATACCAATCCTTTGTAACAAATTTAAGAAGAGATACTTTTTTTTTTTTTTTTGGTTTTTCGAGACAGGGTTTTTCTGTGTCTGTGTAGCCTTGGCTGTCCTGGAACTTACTTTGTAGACAAGGCTGGCTTCGAACTCAGAAATCCACCTGCCTCTGCCTCCTGAGTGCTGGGATTAAAGGCGTGCGCCACCACGCTCGGCCAAGAGATACATTTTTTTAAAGTTAGCATAAAGATGACAGAATGTTGAGTGGAAGAAGTCACTGTCATGATCCTTTGGAATAGCCTATATATGAAAAAGGACTGGTTAAACTGTGGATTTATTAAGACTCTCCATTACGAATAATGGAAAGCTAACTTCAGTGACTAAATCCAAGAGGGGGATATGGATGTAGTTACAACTTGGGAATTTTCTAGATCCAGGGACCATGTAGTTCAAAATACAATTGTTAGGTGTCACACAATTGGTAGGTTAGAGGCTTATCACACTGACCTTTTTTGGATCCTAGCGTTAAGATCCCCAGAGAGGAGTCTTCAGATTTGCTTTGATCTGGTCAACCAAATGGTGTGTGACCTGGGTGTGTGGGATAAAAACCATACAACTAAGTGATGTTGGCAGAAGGTAATGGTTACACATCTTTACAAGAAAGCATTGTAAAGAGTACCAGACGCAGAAAATGGCTTGTTACCTGTCATCCTGTGAGTTGACAGGAGTGAAATGAGATTGTAGGTCACTAAACCCAAGTGTTCTTCATAACACTACACTACCTCCCTCTCAACTGAAAGCAGTGATATTTTGATATAAATTTCCTATTTCAAGGAAAAAAAAATCATAACAAAAATCGAATCGGAAAATTCGTCATGTCTTCCAGAAGGGGCAAAAGGAAGCACGAACAGGGACAACAAACCAGAGCCATTATGCAGGGAATAAAATCTTTCCCGAGGGACCTGGGGTGACACCAAGTAATTAACTGCTCTGGAATAGTGAAGAAATCTGCGTGGGAAAAAAAGAGAGAGGAGATGGCAGAGAGTCTGACAATTTCCACCTCACCGAGACTTTGTGGAATCGCAGCCGCCCTCTGATTTGATGAACAAGTGGACGACCCCGGATTCCAGGGGCGAGACTCCCGCAACTCACCGCGTCTGTTCCACAGACACCCAAAAGCGAGGGATGAGCCCTCGGGGGTTGAGGTGAAGACCTGCGAGGCCCTTCCAGGAAGGAGGGCGAGCAGTCCGCTCAGTCCTTCAGGTTAGAGTTAGGATCTTGAGTCCGTCCGGCATCCTCGGCGCTTGGAGCTGCGGGATAGAGCTCCCAGAAGAGGACGGACTCACTCGATTGCTTCTCCCCGAGGATTCTGCGAAGTCCTCGGTCGCCGGGGACGCCCGGCGCGGCGCCCGGTTAAACAAATGAACAGCGCTCCCGGGGGGAGGGGGGGGGGAGGATCAAGCGTGCTGCGGAACGCCACACCCCTCACATTTATTCCCCGCCCCGGGACCGCCCCCGCGTGACGTCAGGACCAATCCCTTTAGTGCGTTCCCGGTTAAGCGCCACCTCTGGCATCTCGCGAGAGTTTTGTTTTCCTCCACCCCCCCCCCCAAGTTGCGGACCTGCGCGCGACACGTCGGGCGCCTCGGCCGCTGCCGTTTGATGAGTTGCCGTCAGTCTTAAGGTTCCAACCGGGCCGCGCCTTTTGCCTTCGGCCGCTAAGATCTCGCGAGATTTCCCGGGGGCCGCCCACGCCGCGCCTGCGCAGAGCTCTTCAAAGCAGAAGGTCGCTCTTGGGAGGAAGTGGCCTCTTGCGTCCCGTGACCGGAGCGCCGTTACTACTTTCTCGAAGCTCCTCTCGGCCCCCTTGCCGGGACTCTCCGCCGCCAATATGCCCCGGATTATGATCAAAGGGGGAGTATGGAGGAACACGGAGGTGAGGCAGCTTTTCCCGCCGTCCGCAGCCCTCCGCCGGCTCCGGTAGCGTGTGCGCACGCGCGGGGGAAGCTCCGGGAACCGTGGCTGTCCCGCGGGGGTCTGCGGTGCGGGGCGGCCACTGCGCGGACCCCGGGGACCCTCGCCGTGCATGGGTGCGGACGCGGGTCACCTGGCTCGCCCCGGGGGCGAGGTCGCGACTTGTCGCCCGGCGCTCCCTGCTTGGCATTTGCTAGGCCCTTGATCACTTATTTGATCAGTTAGGGACGCGCCCCCTCAGTGTCCTCTGCAGCCCGGTGGCCGTCCCCGACGGGACCTCCCCGGGAGCTCGGTCTTTCTCCAGCTCCTTCCAATCTCAGCTCGTGCACAGCGCTTCGCTCTGCTAGAAGCCGCCGTGGCTGCAACTTTGTTTTTCCGTGACTTCCTTACAGCCGGGCAGGCTCCTCGTTTTCGTCTGCACCTCTCTGCTTATCCTTAGGACCTGGGCATAGTCTGTCCGTTCTGCAGGTCCCCAAGGTCCTTTCTCTTACCTTTCCAGTCACGCCACCCTTGCCGGGATAGAAGCCAGTTAGGACAAACTTACCTACAGTGTTTTGTTGCGTCCAGAAATGTTGTAGATTACGTCGCAGTGAGCGGAACAGCAGAAGGATGGAAGGAAAATAGAAATTAAGTTAACGTGCATTTAATCGAATGTGCCGAATGTATGAGCACCTTTCCGTCTGTCTTGTGCTTTCTTGAGATAGCTCCTTATTGCTTTGGCATCTTTCTAACCATCCTCCAAACTTAGCTGAGAACACTTCTTAGAGTCCTCCTTGCCCATTCGTTGATCGTCCTCTTGAGAGTTAGTTGTTTAGTGGTTTTGTGGCACCTATTTTTCATTTGCTACAGCATACTTTGTTTTCGCAAGCACTTCTGTGTGGCTCCAGCTGAGTTACTTCTCAGTGCCTCAGATTACTCTCCGCCCCCCCCCCCCCCCCCCCCCCCCCCCCCCCCCCCCCCCCCCCACACACACAGCGTTTCTCTGTATAGCTCTGGTTGTCCTGGAGCTCATTTTGTAGACCAGGCTGGCCTTGAACTAAGAAATCTGCCTGCCTCTGCCTCCCAAGTGCTGGAATCAAAGGCGTGCAACACCACGTCTGGCTAGATTACTCATTTTTAAAGACAGATAATAGTATTTAAGCTCTTGGAATGAGTTGCCAGTTTGGAACATTGCGAACGCAGCTGGGTCCATTAGTAGGCTTTCAGTAACAATGAGTTGCTGTTGTCCTCATCAGACAGCAGTACAGCAGGACCAGGCTTTGGCATTCTAGTATGAAGCCGGTTTCTTGGTAATGTTTGGGAATGAATCTTATAGGATAGGTACCTGTTGTGTGTATTTGGTTGAAGATGTGTTGAAGTTTTGAAAAACTTTACCCAAGTTACAAATGGAGGCACTGAAAAGGGACTTGCATGCAGTTAGGACAAACTTACCTACGGGTAAGGGACTTGCATGCACTAAAGCAATTTAAACTAGAAGAGGTGGATTCTGAGGAAGAAGCAGAATCACAAAATCAAGTAACACCAGAATTCCTCTAGTGGTCAAAACCCTGCAGAGTTGTGTGTGTGTGTGTGTGTCTGTGTGTCTGTCTGTCTCAGGTAGGGTCTTTGTAGCTTAGCTTGGCTTTGAGCTTGCTATGTAGATGAGAGTGACCCTTAACTTCTGATCCTCCTGCCTCTACCTCTCCCGTTCTGGCACAACAGGTGTGTACTGTCATGCAAAGTCGAATGGGAATCTAATCCAGGACTTAAAGTCTGCTAGGTGGGTACTCTACCAATTAGTAATGGGAGAGAAGATGGAGTGGAGAGGCTTAGGTATAAGATAGGCAATTCAAGTTCATTGTAGAAAAAGCCTAAAAGTAAAGTGTTCAAGTGTCTTCATCTATGACTTATGTTGGTGAGGTCGCTCGGCAGGTTGTCTGGGGATTGGGTTATACTTTGGGTACTCTGGTGAAATCGTTTTTGGAGATTGGAGTAGACAGGCTGCTGACGGATGAGGTAGAGGGAGCTGTGGATCTTGGGCTGTTGTGGTGAGTAGGATGCCTGCCGGAGAGGAAATGTTGTGTTGAACCAGAGTCTCTAGTTGCTTCTTTGATTCTTTCCAGGAGTATATAAGACCTGGTTCAGGAAATTTTTTGTTGTTGTTGATGATGATGGTTTTTTTTTTTGTTTTTTTTTTTTTTGGTTTTTCGAGACAGGGTTTCTCTGTGTAGCCCTGGCTGTCCTGGAACTCACTTTGTAGACCAGGCTGGCCTCGAACTCAGAAATCCGCCTGCCTCTGCCTCCCGAGTGCTGGGATGATGTTGTTTTGAGAAAATATATAAATGTATATGAACTTTGTGAGGAGAATGGCAGGTACATACCGATGATTTTGTCTGTCATAGTGTTTTCAACATTGACTTTTCCCACCTCTGGTTTGTTGAGGGCCAGGTAAGATGTCCTTTTTTCTGTTTTTTTTTTTTTTTAATTTTAAGATATGGGGCTGGCAAGATGGATCTTCGGTTAAGAGCACTGACTGCTCTTCTGAAGAGTCCTGAGTTCAAATCCCAGCAACCACATGGTGGCTCACAACCATCTGTAATGAGATCTGACGCCCTCTTCTGGTGCTGTCTGAAGACAGTTACAGTGCACTTATGTATAACAATAAATAAATCTTTGGGCTGTAGTGGGGGGGGCCCTGAGCGAGCAGGGACCTGAATGAGCAGAGGTCCTGAGTTCAAGTCCCAGCAACTACATGATAGCTCACAACCATCTGTACAGCTACAGTGTACTCATATACATTAAATAAATAAATAAATAAATAAATAAATAAATAAATCTTTTTAAAAATATACTTTTACTTTTAAAATTATGTATCTGTACATGAGTACAGGTGCCTTCAGTGGCTAGAGGCTTTGGATCCCGCTAGGGCTGGAGTTACAGGTTAGCTGCCTGATGAGGGTACTGGGAATTGAACTCACATTTTCTGCAAAGAGCAGTTCATGCTTTTAATCACTGAGCTGCCTCCCAGTCATCTCCTTCTGAGTCTTCTATGCTAGTTATCATTAACTGTTAATAAAGTTTCCATGTCCTTTTTTTTTTAATGATCGTGTGTGTGTGTCTCTTACAGGAACTCTGCAGGGACTAACTTAAGTTTTGCTTTTCCTCATTTGGAGGCTTGTGACTGAATGTATTCTCTTTGGCAACTCTTCTAGGATGAAATTCTGAAAGCAGCGGTAATGAAATATGGGAAAAACCAGTGGTCTAGGATTGCCTCATTGCTGCATAGGAAATCGGCCAAGCAGTGCAAGGCCAGATGGTAGGTACCAGTCTGTAAGTGGAAACCAGCGTGATCCCGACTCCCACTGTGATGCGTGAGATGGCTCATCTCATCCCCCTCACCCCCCCCAGAGCATGAACTGTGATATGGAGGGTATGGCGAGAGGTGCCTTTAAATGTACTTCCCACTTGCTTCCTGTGTCTTGAGCAAACCATTTTTCCTCCTCTTTACCCTGCCTGTTTTCTTACAGCTTATCTCTAATTGATCAGTTGTGAATCCTTGTCCAAGTGAGTTAATATTTTTATTTGAGAGTACCTTGTAAGACACAATACAGAATCTTAGGTAGATGGTGGAAAGGGTCAGATGCAGAACAGAAAAGGTGGCTCTCAGGCTGCAGTAGTTTGATTCCCTTCCTCTTAGTGGCCTTAAGCCATTAAGCTTCAGCCTAGCTTGAGCAGCAGTGGCAGTGTGGACTTAGATATGTGGACAGATTCTCACTCAGCTAAATACTTGATAGACAAGGCAGGGCCATTGGAGTTCTACTTTAAATTTAAAGCACAGCAGATGGAAGCGCACAGCTCTGGAACACTTAGTGGGTTTAAGCAGATGCTTAGAGAGGTAATTGAAGATGCTGTGGGACTCAAACATAAGGAAGTGCAGTGAAATTGTAATATAAATAATATAAGACACTGTAGCTGGGCTCCTGAGTGGGAGGCCAGAGCTGTACGGGAGTAAACAGGGAGAGAAATAATGGAGGCCAAGACAAAGTTCTCTGTTCAAAGCTCCAAGGTTTACTAAGAGTCTGTGCTTATAAAGAGGGGAGACCCATACCCCGCCAATCCATTCTTGGTGCCTGGAGCCCACCTATAGGTGATCTGCAGGGTGTGTCTCTGGAATGCCTCCAGGGCCTCTCAGCTGGTAGCAGAGTCTTGGAGAAGAGCACTTAACAAATTTAGCCATCTAGGTCAGAAGGTTTCACCCTAGGTGGTCTCATTCTTAGTGGCAGCAAGGTCAAGGTCTGGATCAGCCTGCTTCCAGGCAGAGGGAGGCTACAAGACTATTTTTCCTAGATACTTTTAGAACTTCAGAAAAGCTAAGAACAAGTGCTGGGTGTGGTGATGTATGCCTTTGATCCCAGAATGGAAGGCAGAGGCAGGCAGATATCTGAGTTTGAGGCCAGCCTGGTCTACAGGTGGAGTTCTAGGACAGCCAGGGCAACACAGAAACCCTGTCTCAACACCCCCCCCAAAAAAAAAACAAACAAACCAAAACACCACAATTATCAACAAAAAACAAACCAAAAGACTAAACAAATAAAAATAAATACTAAAGAAGTCACATGATTGCATTTTGCACTTTAGTCTATTAGGTTTTTAAGTATTACTAATCTCACTACTTAAAATACATTGTAATGTGAAAAGGGGAAGAAGAGTAAGTTAAATTTCACAATGAATTCTCTTGTCAGAAATAGTGTTAGTGATTGAGGGATGAGAGCATGTGATCTTAGAGTCAGAACATGGTAACTGACTAATGTTTGATGTTGTCTTTAATAGGTACGAATGGCTGGATCCAAGTATTAAAAAAACTGAATGGTCCAGAGAAGAGGAAGAAAAACTCTTGCACCTGGCCAAGCTGATGCCAACGCAGTGGAGGACCATTGCTCCCATCATAGGAAGAACAGCGGCCCAGTGCTTGGAACACTATGAATTCCTCCTGTGAGTGAAAACTGTGCGTTTGCTAATGGGCTGAACAAATTTGAGCATTTTCAGCTTGTGACTAAAGCCATAGAAACTAAAGTCACTGAATTCTGTATTCCAGATGTCACATGGTTGAGCAAAATTGTCTTCTGCCTCTCCTTTAGAAGTGTGCAAGTCACACTCATCTTAGGAGATGGGGTGGGGGAGAGAGAGAGAGAGAGAGAGAGAGAGAGAGAGAGCGAGCATGAGGTCCCATTGCCTGCGCTGCTGTGCTGAGAGTTTACTAGGACCTTCTTGTTCTGTTCCAGCAGTGTGTTTGTCTGGATGTTCTGCATTTGTGAGGAAGGACTGCTTGTTTCATTGGGTTTCACCATGCGTGGAAATCCTGAAATTAGAGAATTTTAATGCCGTTTTATTCACGGGAAGCAATTGTAAAGATGCTCATAGTGCTTATCTGTTGTTTATTTTGGGAAAGAGTAGCAGAGCTAGAACTTTGGTAATTCTCATACTAAGTGGTGTGATACGTGACTAACACATTTGGGATTTTTTTTTCCTCCAAGGGACAAAACTGCCCAGAGGGACAATGAAGAGGAGACAACAGACGACCCCCGGAAGCTTAAGCCAGGAGAGATCGATCCAAACCCAGAGACCAAGCCAGCCCGGCCTGATCCCATTGACATGGACGAGGGTGAGTGGACTCAGGCATCCTCAGTTCTCCTGATCCTGACTGTTGTCAGTGGTTATTTGAGGTATCTCCCCGAATCTGTCTGGTCCTGTTTTTATTAGACTGCTTTTTTGATGATGTCCCTTGTTTTCTGTTTGTTTCTTCATTTCATTTAATGAATTGAGCAGTGTAGTAGGCTGATGTCCTAGAGGTGAGTGGTGAACCTCGCAGGATCCTGTCTCTCATTCCTTTTGTAGAAGGAGAGGCAACAAGCTAGCATATTGGACCTTGCTGTTTCTTTGACTTTAGGGTGATTTCCTTTCCAGGAAAGAGCTGTGCTACAAGACTATGCTGGAGACTGCCAGTGAGTCTGTGATGCGTGGAGTCAAGAGTTGGGATTGGGCTTTGGCTCCATCTCTGCTATTTATTAGCTATTTGACCTTGGTTAAGTCATATATGCTCTCTGACCTTGAGTTTTTCCTGCTGAGGGTGGAGAATAATATCTACTTTTCCTTTTTGTGGGTACTTGGTAGTATTTTTTTTTTCAGATTTAAAGTCTGAATGCAGCGGTTCCTAAGAGTGACTAGTCTGTGAAGAGGCTGTCTACATCCTTTCCACTTGGGAAACTTTTTTTTTTTTTTTTTTTGAGACAGGGTTTCTCTGTGTAGCCCTGGCTGTCTTGGAACTCACTTTGTAGACCAGGCTGGCCTCGAACTCAGAAATCCGCCTGCCTCTGCCTCCCGAGTGCTGGGATTAAAGGCGTGCGCCACCACACCTGGCTCCACTTGGGAAGCTTTTAAAGTTATAGGCACCAGGTCCTCCCCTGGAGATACTAAGTTGGTAATTCTTACTGAAGGAAGAGAGAGGACTGTGATCTGAGTGGAATCTTAAGTCTTGTCCATCATTATGACACCTTTTGTTGTTGTTGTTGTTCTATTCGGGAGAGCTGTAGAAAATGTCTTAGAGAAGAAACCGTTTTGAGGGAAGAAATGTCTTTGAAGGTTGTCCATTCCCCATGATTAGTTGTTGCTTTATTTCTCTGCTGGTGATGTGCCAGTTTGTTGGTGATATGGATCTTCCTGTAGTAGAGCTTTCTGTGAGTGAATAGTTGCTACTTGCTTGATATACATCATTTTTCTTAGCTCTTAGCATCTTGGAAGTAGGCATTCTTATTCTGATTTTAATGGGAAACATTCACAGAGGTAAATGTGGGACCAGGCTTACATAACTAGCAAGTTAGTGGTGGGATGACTTGTAACCTGACTGTCTCTGACCCTGTACCAGTAGTGAGCACATCGATGTTTTTGTCAGTGTAAGCACTAGGATTTGCCTGACCTCTGATGTTGGAGAGGAGCTTACTTTCTCTTGTCTTTATTTTTGCAGATGAACTTGAGATGCTCTCTGAGGCTCGAGCCCGTCTGGCCAATACTCAAGGGAAGAAGGCTAAAAGGAAAGCAAGAGAAAAGCAGTTGGAAGAAGCCAGGCACGTTTTCATTCTATGTGCAATGATTAGCTGTGCATCCTTAGGCTCAGGAAATTGTATAGCTATCTGTTCTAGGTGGTGAGCTAGTACTCCTTAGTGTTCTTACTGCTCTGGAACAAACAAAAACACCTTCTGTATTTTCTCCCTAACCATTTCAGAATAGTTATAGGAAAAGTGCACTTAAAAAGTTTACAAAGTATGGCAGAAATTATGGGCACATACTTGACCTGTGTGCTATGTTTGATGTCTTGTAGCATTTTGGCATCAGGTGGCTTTCACATGACTGTCAGTTCTTCATCCTCCTTGATTAGTGTTGGGCAGCTACTGGCTGTGAGGCTGATCATAGAGGCAGTTAATGAGCCATGAGCCAAATTCTAGGCTGTCAGAGAAGTCTTCATTTCAAAAGTGAGCGACCTTTATTAGGCATGGTTCTTTGTTCAGGCTTTCCCCCACCTTATCCTTGCTTCCTTTTGGTTGAATTTATATCGTTCTGATGCCAGAAGCCAATATAAAGTTGGTAAAGATACCATCTGAACTGTGTGGCAGCCTGTGGGATTCAGGTATTGGACAAAGTACCCATCTCACAGTCTCCTTAGAGCCTTTTTTGACTCCTGCGGTGTCTAGAACTTGCTCTTGACCTGGTGGGTAGCTAGCATTGTGTTGGTATTCCCAGTGCTGGCTCCTGGGATAAAGGCTGCTTTCTGGCATAGCTGGCCATTCATCAATGTAAGAGTAGTCAGACTTGATGGGAGTGTGATACACAAGGGATAGAGGACTACCCCATCTAAGGGAAAGTGCAATGGTTTCTTCACTTCTAGCTACTTTTCTGTTCGGTAATGTAAAATTGGAGAAATATTTTTTCCTTTTGTCTAGGGCTATTTGGGAACCCAGTTTCCTGAAAGCCATTTAATCATATGAGCTGACAAGGAATACAGTGTCAATCTGTGAAAGGCTTTTAGGTTGGTTAGAATTGATTGATTGAAGTGCATCTGTGCAGATCTTAATTTACCCTGCCATTTCTTGTAGCATCTGTGTGTTTATGTAAGCTGTATGCTGCATGTGTTTTGCAACAGGTAGGACTGACCTGTATGAAGCTCCGTACAACACTACTCCTGATGTTAAATTACTTATCTGTTTCTTATAACTTAAAATCACTTTTATTGATATAAATGAGTATGCTTTCCCTTCCAATTCTGTTAATATTGTTTTAGGACGTGGTTGATACAATAGCATATGCTTTAGTTAGATTCACTTAGCATGATGATAGGAATGATCTCTAATGTGTTAGTCTTTGTTCCTGTTATTTAAAGAATGAAATTTACTTTTGGAATACATCTTTCAAGACTTCTCTTTCATTGTAGATGTTTATGTCTGTAAACTCATTAACGTAGAGACTTAGTTGGGTCATTCCATATATACTTACATCTCATACACAGTCATTGTAAATATTACTGGGGTTCCCTTGTAACTGACTGATTTCTTCACAAGTCTCTTTTTTTTTTTCTTGAAAACTGCATTTTTGTCTGTGGTAACATTATAATAGTTGTGGGTACTGTACCCCTGTCCCATTCAGTTTATTTTTAATTGTTTGTTTTGAGACCAATTTTGTTACTTTAGTAAAATCTGTTCTATTGCTGTCTTCCTAAAGATGAGCAGCCTCTGGTGTTGCTACTCTGGGAGGGGGAGGGAGTCTTGGATACTACAGTCATTGTGGGATGGTATAGTTAGGGCAGGGTTCTTGTTGATACTTTTTCCTGATTGTACCCAGTTGTTTATAGTGATTTCAGCGGTGTTCTGGGGTTATAAATTTCTGTGTAGACAGATCTGATCCAGTTTGAGTTCCTTTGAAGAGATAGTTCTGAGATCAGCTTTTAAGATTTCTTCTGATTCCAGGAAACTCAATCTTTCAGTCTCTATCAAGCTAGTTGGCTCACAGATTGCCCGCAGTCTCCACTGAACCTGTTCTCTCTCTCCACTTGCCATTGACCACAGCTTTCACTGCTTTTGAAAGTGCCCTTTGGCTGGATGGAGTTCATGTTGTAGATGAGAGTCAAGGCTTTTAGGTCCTCTTCTCCAGGGCTTGGACTGTGTTTCTGATTTACACTCCTGGTTAAAGAGCTCAGTGTTCTAGGGAGCAGGTATGGTGGGCAGTCCTCAAATCTCTCCCAGGTTAGAATCTTCAGTCCAGAAGCCGGGCAGAAAGAGCTTTCAGGGTTGTATTCCCAGTGGTATGTGCCCAGGGGAGACCCATTGTTTGGGTGGAAGAAGGGAGCCTGTGTACCTGGGTAAGAAGTGCTGATGCCTGGCTCTCCTGGACTGAAAGCCTGACACTGCTAGCTGGCAGGGAGAGGGAGCTCGTGTTCTTGGCTGTGCCTGTGTAGTTTCCTCCTCTAGGAGCTGGTGGGTAGAAGGGAGAGGGTCTTTGCAGCTGTTAACTGCTTTCTTTCTTACCAAGCTTAGCTAGATTTTCTTGAATGTTTGTGTATTTACCATGCCCTTCCATTTTCATGTTTTCTGGGGAGTGTGATTCTTGTTTCTTGGACTTTCATACTGGCTGTCACTCTGTGTATACTGGTATGTGATTTGTTTTCTGTTTTCAATACTGTGAATAACTTTACTCATTAACTCACTAAAAGCACAGCATCATTAAGAAATATAAAGGAAAAATGGAATTAAATGGAATTTTACCCTTTGCTGATTGTTACTGTTAAACATTGCCTCCTTGACTCTGGCTGACAGATATCTTGAAACACTTGCATGCCTTTTCTATTTGTGAGTTGTACTCAGCTCGCTCTACCTTAGACCTTTTAATATGTAAGAGTAGATTTATAGCTTTTCTCAGGATTATATAGAAGTTACATAAAGTCTGCATAACACCTTGTTTTGTATCTTTTGTTTACTTATTTTATGTTTGTTAGTACACTGTAGCTGTCTTCAGACACACCAGAAGAGAGTATCAGATCCCATTATAGATGGTTGTGAGCTACCATGTGGTTGCTGGGAATTGAACTCAGGATCTTTGGAAGAGCAGTCAGTGCTCCCAACTGCAGAGCTTTCTCTCCAGCCCTATGTCTTTTGTAAGTTCATTCAGTAAATTCTTATTGGTAAATTAGATTGTGGCCAGTGGTCAGCAAAACAGTCTTTGATTAAATTCTTGTTTGTTGGTTTATTTATTTTGGTTGAAGCCAGATAAATGAATTGGTGGCTTTAAAAATTGGAAAAACGTGGGCTTTTAATCTGTGTTTCTAAATTTGTTTTGAGAAAATCATCCAGTTGATTTTTCTATTATCTTTGCTGGAGACGGTCAGCTTTTATACCTCTTTGAGATGGACTCACTAGGCGGTTTTTGGCTGGCCTAGAGCTTGGCATATAGACTAGGCTGACCTCAGACTCTGAGATCTAGCTGCCTCCTGCTGTGTCCCAGGTGCTGGAATTAAAGGTACATACCACCATGTCCAGCCTTACTTTTCACACTTTTGCCATTAAGATAAAGTTCAGAAAGATAGTAACTAGAGATGTGGAAATAGTACATGCTAATTGGTAAAACTTAGTTGCTAGTTAAGTAAAACTTCCACTATTTCTATTTACTCTTTTTTTCCACATTAGAGTTTTAAAAAAATTCTACTTAGAGAGCTGGAGATATGGCTTAGTAGCTAAATGCTCTCGAAGAGACCACAGTTGTGTTCTAGCTCACAACTACCTTGATCTCAGTTCCAAGAATTCTAATACCCTTTTCTGGTCTCCTCAGGTATTGTATACATATGGAATTCACTCACATAGACATACATACACATAAATAAAGATAGTAAATGTTTAAAAGCTTACATAAACTTTAAAAATAGTATTTTATTATTTCTTTGAGACTTTATTATTTCATGCATATTTTGATCATACTCACCTCCTACTCCTCCCAGGTCCACTTTGTACATAAAATGTATTTATTTAACCTTTTCTGATTAGTAGCAAGTATATTTTTATTTTGTTTTATGATTTGTTTTTGCTGCAATTTGTGTTGCAAAATATTTAAATCTCAACATTATCCATCTTTTTTGCTACTTAATTTATTAGTAGCTATATTCTTTTGTGGTTTTTTTTTTGTTGTTGTTGTTGTCAAGATGGGGTTTCTTTGTGTAGTCCTGGCTGTCCTGGAACTCACTCTGTAGACCAGGCTGGCCTCAAACTGTGCTGTGATTAAAGTCTACCCATTACTGCCCAGCTAATGACCAATTATTATTTTTTAAATTTTCTTTATTGATGTTTTGTAAGTTTTATATCATGCACCCAATCCCACTCATCTCCCAGTCCCTTTATATCCATCCACCTTCCACCCTTGCAACCTCCTCCTTAAAACAAAAACAAAAAAGAAGCCCCCCCACCCCCAAACCAAAACCACCACTGCCACCCAACAAAGGAAACCCACCTTGTGGAAACTGTACCCTCTCACTGTTTGTCCCACAGGTATATTATTCAGAGAGGGAAAGCAAACATTTTCTTACAGTTTCTCTACTTTTCCTTTTGCCTTACTGTATTTTTAAATCAGAATTGGAATTTGGCAAATGGTATGAGGTAAGGGCTTGAGTAAATACTTCTTTTCCAGATAACCAGATAAGTTTTCCAGATAACCAGATAGTTTTCTTAGTGATGTTAGATTAACCCATCTCTGCCTGGCAGTGTTAATTTTCAAGGTGACTTTGTATTTTTTTTTTTCTCCAGGCGCCTTGCTGCCCTCCAGAAAAGACGAGAACTTCGAGCAGCTGGCATAGAGATTCAGAAGAAAAGGAAAAAGAAGAGAGGAGTTGATTATAATGCTGAAATTCCATTTGAAAAAAAGCCTGCTCTTGGTTTTTACGATACTTCTGAGGAGAATTACCAGGCCCTTGATGCAGATTTCAGGAAATTACGGCAGCAGGACCTTGATGGGGAGCTAAGATCGTGAGTGCCTTTGAGTTTGGAAAGCCTTTGCTGTCTTCCGGGTTCTTTGGGTTTGGGGTGATGGAGTGAGCCTCCTTATGTATTTACGTGTTTAATGAGTTTTATCTTTGTGTGAAAACCAATGAACCTGGCTGTATTGTTGTTAGTATACAGGTACATCTTTCTTACTGTGTAAGTGTGTAAATATTGTGTATGTATCTGTGTCGCATGTATATTAAGGCACCTATGTGGATGTCAGATGACAGGCTGTTTCTTTCCTACCACGTGGGTCATGGGCTTGTCAGGTTTGGGAGTCACTGACCTGATGTGTGTTTCTTAATTAGTGCTTGTGTTTCAATAGGCTGTTTACTCACTGATGACATCTTTCTTTTTTGGGCCTGTACGGGTGTTTTGCCTGTGTGTACCTCATGTGTGCCTGGTGCTCATGGAGGGAAGAAAGAGGACATTGAATTCACTGGAGCTAGAGTAACAGATGGTTGGGAACTACTATATGGGTACTGGAACTCAAACTAGGGTCCTCTGGAAGAGCAGCCACACAGTGCCTATTCATTGAGCCATCTCTCTAGCCCAGTTACTATTACTAATGACATCTTTTTTGTTTGTTTGTTTATATATTACTCTTTTTTTATTTTTTGGAGACAGTATCTCATTATGTAGCTCTAGCTATCCTGGAACTCACTATGTCGGCCAGGCTGTTCTCAAACTTACAGAGCTCTACCTGCCTCTGGTTTCCTAGTGGTGGAATAAACACCACCATGCCTGCCTTATCTATCTATCTATCTATCTATCTATCTATCTATCTATCTATCTATCTATCTATTGGTTTTTCGAGACAGGGTTTCTCTGTGTAGCCCTGGCTGTCCTGGAACTCACTTTGTAGACCAGGCTGGCCTAGAACTCAGAAATCCACCTGCCTCTGCCCCCCCCCCCCCCCCCCCCCCCCCCCCCCCGTGCTGGGATTAAAGGCGTGCGCTACCACGCCCAGCTGATTTATTTTTTAGCCAATGACATCTTTATATTTTTGTACATTTGTAACAAGTTATATCTTATGCTGATGTCTTGAAATTTTATCAAAATCTAGTCTGGCTTATTTCATTATCATTTGCTTGTTGCTTGTGTGTGTTCCCTCTGGGTGTGTGTTTGTGTGTGTGTGTGTGTGTGTGTGCACTTGTGTATTTGGAAAGATCAACTCTGAGTGTTGTTCCTTAGGAGCTGGTCACCTTGTACCCTCCCTCGCTCCCACCCCATACTAACTAGACAAGAGCTCTGTAATGAGCTGGAATTCCAGCCCCACTTTGTTGAGATAAAGTTTTTCATTGGCGTGGAGCTCACCCATTTTGGTGTATGAGCTTCAGGTATTCGTCTGATTCCATTTCTCTGGCTCTAGGAGTTGGAGTGTTTGTGTTTTCCCCCTTGAGTATGCGTGGAGGTCACAGATACCCTTATGAATTTGGTTCTCTCATTCCACCAGTTTCAGGGTTCTGACAGTCAGTTTATGTGGCAAATGCCTATGTGTGTTGAGCCATCTCATTGGCTTAACCTGCTCTATTATTTTATTTATTTATTTTTTTTGAGACAGGGTTTCTCTGTGTAGCCCTGACTGTCCTGGAACTCACTTTGTAGACCAGGCTGGCCTCAAACTCAGAAATCTGCCTGCCTCTGCCTCCTGAGTGCTGGGATTAAAGGCATGTGCCACCATGCCCGGCCAACCTACTCTACTTTTAAAGTGAAAAATATTTGCCTTCTTTTCTTTGTAAGAAAAGAAAGAAGTGCTTGCTGTATTCTAAAATTTTTATACTTGATGCAGATAGGTAGAAGCATTTATGTTTCTGTCTCTGCTCATTTGAGAGACATCTAGGAGGTTCTATGAGTCTATTGATAGGAATTTTTACTTAGTTATTAAGCACTGTACAATAGAATTTGTGTTTAGGGCCTTCATTAAGGTAAGCTCTTCAAACAGATTAAAGAAGAAAGCTAGGCATTTGGAAGGGATAGATCTGTCTGTGGTAGGGAAGAAAACAGGTAGATCTTTAACATACTGCCTGGGGCTGGTTTAAGTGCCTAACAACCTTTGGGTGTCATTATGAACATACCCCTTTTCTTTTTCTTTCTTTACTTGAGTAGCAAGATGGCTCAGCAGGTAAAGGAACCCACTGTCAAACCTGGTGATCTGAGTTTGATATCTGAAACCCACGTGGTGAAAGGAGAGAGCAAGCTCCTGCCACTTATCTCTGAATGTCACATGCACACCATTGCACATGCTGCACTCCCAACTCCCAAAATAAAAGATAAATGTGAAATTTTTCTTGTATGAATTTTAAAATTATAACAATAATGGGAAAGTTTAAACATTTGATGTATTTTAATTTTGCCTCCTTCATTTATCTTTCTCTGCATACACATCCTTTTCTTATGCTCACATATGTTTCTATGTGAATATAAGCATAGTAAACTTGTATGTTTTGACATACATGTTTTACTATTTTTACAGTTTTAGGCTTTAAATTTTAGTACTAAAATTAGTGTCTCTTTTGTTAATAATTCTGTAACTATTTCAAGTTTATTTTTCTCAAATGTACTAGATTAGTCATGTAGGAATAGCTTAACATACTACTTTTGTATTTTAAAAAATTCCTTAGAAATAAAGTAGTTTAGCCGGGCAGTGGTAGTGCATGCCTTTAATCCCAGCACTTGGGAGGCAGAGGCAGGTGGATTTCTGAGTTCGAGGCCAGCCTGGTCTACAAAGTGAGTTCCAGGACAGCCAGGGCTACACAGAGAAACCCTGTCTGGAAGGTTAAAAAAAAAAAAAAAAAAAAAAAAAAAAA
>LR749900.1:1343541-1360004 GCA_902729485.2 Mus minutoides
GTGAATTTACATGCTTATGTCATATCCAGCAAATGTTGGTGGGCTGCTGTATCAGGCATGTGCTTATTAATGTTCAAGAAACCAGTCTAAAGGAGAGCCACATGGAGAAAGTCCATTGATGAGGGCACAAACAAAGTTTTGATATGTGCTTCTCCTTCAAGTGGTGGCAGTTCTTGGTAGTAAATTGAATTTTTCCTTAATATTTCTAAGGCTGTTTCTTTTGGTAAAATTGCAGAAGTAACACTTTTAGATTTTCCTCGAGATCTTGTGATTTAGTGGAGAGATATTTAGTTGATTTTTCAATAGTATTTCCTTCTCATTAATAGCTTTGTACAAGTACTTATGTTCTTGGTGCAATCAGTCTATTAATATATTGGTTTAAAACATTTTAACTATGCCTAGCATGTATATTATATACCATTGGAACAGTACAAAGATTAGCTTGGTTCCTGTGTAAGCGTAGCATGCACATGCATGATCCATTCTATATTTAAAAAGAGAAGGAGCTGGAGAGATGGATGGCTCAGTGGTTAAGAGCACTGACTGCTCTTCCAGATGTCCTGAGTTCAAATCCCAGCAACCACATGGTGGCTCAACCATCTGTGATGAGATCTGATGCCCTCTTCTGGTATGACTGAAGATAGCTACAGTGTACTTAAATAAATAAATCCAGAGAGAGAGAGAGAGAGAGAGAGAGAGAGAGAGAGAGAGAGAGAGGGGAAGGAAGGAAACATGAAGCTGGGTGGGTAGGGGAAGGTGGAATAGATTGGAAAGAACCTGGGGTGTTAAATATGTTCAGTAAACATTGTATGGAATTCTGTAAGAATTAATAAAAATACCAAAACACTTCTAAGTATAGAAATACAGCCGTTACAGCCAGTTGTTTATAATGTGAATTTTTTTCCCCATAGTAAAAGGAAGACTTAAATTTTTATATTGGAAATTTTAAAGCCAGGCAAGTTAAATGGTACAGAGAGGTCTTTCTGCCCTTGACCCAGCTTCAGCAAGTTATTCTCTGAAACGTGGGATGGTTAAGTTGCACTGTTCCTGTTAAATGGTTTACAGGGCTGGTCTTGTCCTTTAGATTTCAGATGCTGAACTCCAGGAAGTTGTCAAGGTAGGCCAGGCCAGTGAAGTTGCGCGGCAGACGGCAGAGGAGTCTGGAATAACAAACTCTGCTTCTAGCACTCTCCTGTCTGAGTACAATGTCACAAACAACAGCATCGCTCTGAGAACACCACGGACACCAGCCTCTCAAGACAGGATTCTACAGGTATGTTGGCACTGCTGATCATCTTTGTATCACCATGGAGGACATCATGTGGTTTGGTTGTATGTAGGGCCAGCAATTTGAACTTGATGGCCATGATCCCAGAGCATTTCTTACAGCACAGAAGCTGAACTAGCAGGCTCAGTGGTGACCCGCTGTTCACTCACAGCATTTTGGAGTGGACCTGCCCCTCTGCTTTCATTTTGTACTTGTCAGGCAGGTGCAGGTCTTACAGTTTCATGCTTTTAAGTTTTGTATGTGTGGATGGTTTCTCTCGTGTATATATGTGCACCATTTGTGTGCAATATCTGTATGGTCAAAAGAGGGTGTTGGAGCCGTTGGAACTTGAGTTACAGACAGTTGTGAGCGGCCTTTCAGGTGCTGGGAGTCGTGCCTGGATCTTCTTTAAGAGCAGCCAGTGCTTTTATCTTCTGAACCCTCCCTTCCAGTTGTTGGTGCTTGGCAGCTACTGTGCCTGAAAGGTTGTGGAGCTGCTGCTGTTGGTCCCAGGGCTGCCTCAGAACACTGGTTATGGAGCAGAGCAGTGCAAGGATACTGCATGTCCAGTACCTCCCACAGACAGCAGCTGCCTCCTCCTGGTGGCATCCTTACCTTCATTTTGCTTTTGAAGAACTATAGGGGAGGGAGATTGTGGGAACATTTCAGGAGGAGACAGCTCTCAGAAGAACCAGTGTTCTACTGGGTCATTTGGTTATAGTGTTTTGGGGTGTTTTTAAGGTTAGTATATTTTCTACTTTTGTGTGTTTATTATTGCAGTACATAAAGTGAGTCATGTTACCTGTGCTCTTCTGGATGCGTTGTCATTTGGTCCTTCCTTCTCCTCTTATGCAGAAGTTGTAAGCCTGTCTCTTTCCAAGAGACACTTTGTATTTGGAAGAGCAAAGCCTGCTCAGGACTTTTGATAATGTGAAATTCTAGATTCCTCATGAGAAAAGATACTCAGAATCATGGAGCAAGTCTTGCTCCAGTTGTCTGCATTTTGCCTCTTAGTAGTTTAGCCCACTTACTATTCTCGTGACTGCTGTGGGTTAGGAATTTAAACAGGGCACATAAAAGGTGTCTTTCTCCTGCCTTAAGATGTCTAGTTCCTCAACTGGAACACTCAGCATTTAAGGGTGATTTGACAGGTAGTGGCCAGAACACATGGGGTGTCATCCTCCATGTGTGGTAGTGATGCTGGATATAGGTTGGTGACTTAGCATGGTGCATGGCATGATCTATGTCAGCATCTGCATATGTTTATGCAGTCTTCAGCATGGGAATTGAATTTCTGTCCTGATGATGAAAGAGGTGTGAGTGTGGAGAGAAGCCACATCATGCTTCTAAGCTAACCTTGGAAATCAAGCCTGCTACTCTTGCTGTCAAGAGGAAGCACAAGCCCACCTTCCTTTAAGGGGAGTGGGAGGAGAGGGACACTGAAGACACACAGATGAGGATGAGGGAGATGCCTGACTTTGAAGGTAACGTCTGCCTTAGACACTGAGCTGGGAGCTAAGATTAAGGCAAATATAGTTACAGGAAGGTGAGAATTAAAAGAGCCCGATCATATAAATCTTAGACAAAAGGTTGGGAAGGCTGGGACATGATCAAGCCTTCAAAGAGTCTGGGTGAGGCTCTTAAAGAAACCTGATCTCATGAGTCTGGGTGTTAGTGGGAGAACCTGCGTGTGATTGTGACATTTGTTAGTGGGTGAACCTGGGTGTGATTGTGCCATTTGTTAGTGGGTGAACTTGGGTGTGATTGTGACATTTGTTATTGGGTGAACCTGGGTGTGATTGTGACATTTGGCCTCAGCTTATATCAGGAACTTTGATTTCTTAGTACCTGATGGTAAAGAGATCTGGCATGGATAATGGGAGAAGCTCTTGGGTAATGGCAGTTTCATAAGGAACCCACAGCACTGTTTCCCCCTGCCTGCTCCTTAACAGTCTCAGGTGGCTTCAGACTCACTGTGTAACTGTAGCCTTGAACTGCTGATTGCCCTGCCTCTCCATCCTAGGTGCCAGGATTGCAGACATGCTGCATTCACACCCAGTGACGGCAGCTTATCTTGACATGTGAACTTTATTCAGAACTCCTGATGTGATGTGTTAGGTGGACAAAGGACTGAAAGTGCGGAGATCTGTTCTGGGGCAGTACTCAACTTTGAAAGATTGTTTACAAATCCTGTCTGCATCAAGATTTGTGTAATAGGGCTAGAGGGAGGATTTCACTAGCCTTTCTGACTGCTGTGCACTCTTGTATCTCCAGGAAGCTCAGAACCTCATGGCCTTGACCAATGTGGACACTCCATTGAAAGGTGGGCTTAATACCCCACTTCATGAGAGTGACTTCTCTGGGGTGACCCCACAGCGGCAGGTTGTGCAGACTCCAAACACAGTTCTGTCCACCCCTTTCAGGTATTGTAAAAATCAGCATGTTCTGTATGTTAGAAAAACCTCACTTAACAACCTGGGCAGCATTTTTTTTTTTTTTTTTTTTTGAGTAATGTTGACATAGATTAGAATAACTGTTAACTTCGGTTTGCCTTTTTGATGTCTCCTAATTGGGTTGCCTGGTATCTTTGGAGCTTAGAAGAGGGTATTGGCTCCCAAAGAATTGGAGTTAAGGTTGTGAGCTGCCATGTGGGTGTTAGAAATTGAACCTGGGTCTTCTGCAAGAGCAGTCTGCACTCCTTAACCTGAGCCATCTCTCCAGCCCTGGTATTTATTTTTAGTTGTTAGCTCTGCCCTCTATGGGTTATTTAGGATAGAAATCCCCACAGTCCATTATACTTGTGGATGACAGCAGAATCAAGAATCATTGGAAGCTAGTCTTTGTATAGTAGTTATTGCTTCCTGTGAGGCTAAAGAGAGCCTAATTTCTATTTTCCTGTGTATATCTTGTCTCTCAAATAGATTGTAAGCTCCTTGGGGGCAGGGACCATGTCTTAAATGATAACACCGCACCTGTTGGGAACAGATGTCTGGCAGTACCATCAGTCTGGAACACAGCCAAGATACAGGAAGTAAGCAACCAAAACCAGAAAGGCTTTGACTAATTAAAGTATAAGTTGCTGCTGGACTTTATTGTTGAGAGCCTAAACTCAGAACCTGTTCATCATTAGATGTGAATCTTAAAATGTGGTGTTTGCTTTCCAAACAAAATATAAAAGCATAAGCCATGTAAAGTGTACCTTTGATTGGAGTGAGTGTGACATGAAAGGTAGACTGAAGAAGGGAGACGACACGTGATGAGCACACTGAGCTCAGAGTGTCCCCCGGGGCCCTCGAGTGAGTGTGCTGGTCAGCCTCTCTGCCAGCTGCTTGTTCTTAGTCACCCTACTGCATCGGAGGTTCAAAAAATGTGTGGTGGACCTAGCATAGGAATGCAAAACACCAGATGTTAGGGCTGGAAGCCAGTACAGTACATCTAAATACCATGTTCGCCGAACCGAACTTCAGCCTTAATCTACGTAACACAGTGAAAGCAAGTGGGAGGTTTGGGTGTCTTTATTCCTTACTTTATGCATTTACCATGACTTAGATTTCTGTTTGTATAGGACTCCTTCTAATGGAGCTGAAGGGCTGACTCCCCGAAGTGGAACAACCCCAAAACCAGTCACTAATGCCACCCCAGGTAGAACACCACTTAGAGACAAGTTAAACATTAATCCAGAGGATGGAATGGCAGACTACAGTGACCCGTCTTACGTGAAGCAGATGGTAAGTATCAGCTCTTTTTTATATTTATATATTCAGTGCATTGAACCCAGGGACCTTCAACCACCTAAGCAGGTGCTCTATACTGAGAGATACCTCCAGCTCTAAATTTTTAAATTAAATTCAAGTTTTTCTTTTTATGTGTTTTGGTGTTTTGCCTGAATGTGTGTCTGTGTGAGGGTGTTGGATTCCCTGGAGCTGAAGTTAGAGACAATTGTGAGCTGCCTTGTGGGTGCTGGGAATTGAATCTAGTTCCTCTGGAAGAGCTGCTAGTGCTCTTAATAACGGAGCCATCTCTCCTTGCTTGTGCGCTCTCCCTCTCTCCCTCTCTCCCTCTCTCCCTCTCTCCCTCCCCCTCCCTTCTTCCCTCCCCCTTCCCTTTCCTCCTCCCCCTCTCACTCTCATAGTACCAAAATCAAGCACAGATTCTAATGAGCTCTTTTCTCTGTCCTTGAAGACATAGTTTTGAGACTTTTAAGATCACAAAACATTGGTTTATTACAAGTCAAGGTTTTGTTTGATATTAATGAAGGAAGGTTAAAAAAAAAAAGAAAAGAAAAATAGCTGGGCGTAGTGGCACACTTTAATCCCAGCACTCAGGAGGCAGAGGCAGGCAGATTTCTGAGTCGAGGCCAGCCTGGTCTACAGAGTGAGTTCCAGGACAGCCAGGGCTATACAGAGAAACCCTGTCTCGAAAAAACAAACAAAGGAAGGTAAGAGAATAAAAACGTTGAGGATTCACTTTAGAAGAGTCACTACTAAGTTAATAGTTTGATTTATTTTTTTATATATCTAAACAATTAAATTAGACTTTATTTCTTATTTAGTGTATATTCCTGTGGCATATGTGGGTGCACATTTACCGTGGTGTGTGAGTTTAGGTCAGAACACACCTTGAAGGACTTGGTTCTCTCCTTCTGCCTTGTGTATCGTGTGAATCAGACTTAGATGGTCAGTCTTGGAGGCAAGCACTTGTACTGGCCCCAAGCCAGTTTGTTTCAGAAACTTTTGTTTGTTTTCTTTTAGACCTAAGCCGGTTTTAAGTTAGTGGTAATCTTGCATCAGTCTCCTGAGTTTTGTAATTACAGGCATGTGTCACTATGCCCTGCTGTTTTAAAAGTTTTTAGAGAATTTATTAGTTTGACAGTGTGAATTGACAAGGAACAATTCTTCTCTACAGGAAAGAGAATCTCGTGAACATCTCCGTCTAGGGTTGTTAGGCCTCCCTGCACCTAAGAATGATTTTGAAATTGTTCTGCCTGAAAATGCTGAGAAGGAGCTGGAAGAACGTGAAATAGATGATACCTACATTGAAGATGCTGCTGATGTGGATGCTCGAAAGCAGGTGAGAGTCATTAGAAAGCAGCATCAGTGTGGTCACGTGTCTGTTGGTTCGCTCGCTTTAGCGCAGTGCTTCTCAACCCACGGGTTGCAACCCCTTTGGGGTTACATATCAGATACCCTGTAGAGCAAATACCTGCATTGCAGTTCCTAACAGTAGCAAAGCTACAGGTATGGAATAGCTGTGAATAAGGTTATGAAGAACTGTATTAAAGGATTGCAGCATTAGGAAGGTTGAGAGCCTTTAGAGGGAGGCATGGCTGTCAGTGTTTCTAGGTTGCTACTTTGACTTTTTCTAATATTTTAACAAAATTCCTCAAATTATGTTATTTAACAATAGTATACTCACATGAATGAATGATCGTGTACTCAGAATATCTTAATTGGCTTTTTTAGATGTTTGTATGCATATGTGTGTGCTTAAACACTGAAATTTACTATGCTTTTCTAAATAAAACACAGGAATGGCCTTTAAACACTGCTTTAATCTAGTGAAGAAAGGATGTTAAAAGCAAAAATTGGATTAGTTTTGAATAATCTTAGATCTGTATAGACTGACAAAAACTGGATTTAGAAGTTGGGAAATATTAGCAACCTCTTATACGGATGCAGTAATTGTCCAGTGATATATAGGTTTTAGCTCCATTTGGAAGGAGAAAATTGGGTCTCAGATACTGCATGGCCCCTTTCTGCCATATTGTCTCAGGATGGTTGTGAGAACAAAATCACTGGAGATCATGCTATATTTGTTTTCTCTGTAACATTTTTCTTGCAACTGGGCAGATGTGAGGGTGCAGAGTTTGAGGTCTAAACTGTTGGATAAAGTTTTAATAAGGAACTGACATGATTAACACTGTTGTTAGTGTTGCTGTGCAGTAAACGTTAGGCTTCTATCCTAGTCAGTAATGGAACTTGTGAAATGCAGTAGCTCCCACAACTGTTTGTGTGCAGGTGAGAGAAACACTGAGACATTGTGATCAATTGATAGCATGATTAGTCAAACTTAATTGGCATTCCTTGAGGGTTACATTCATTAGAAAACAAACTGCTTTTAACACATAGTGTTTTATCTGGGCTGCTATGTCAGAAATAGGATAGTCAAGGCAGGTGGTGCCCCAGTGCTCTGGTATTCCACAGAACTGTAGCCAAGGGTTCCTCTGAAGAATATTGAAAACTCAGGCTCTGGCTGGTGGCTAATACTTCCAGGATAGTAAGTTAGTTTGCCTTTTGTATTATTCTAGGCCATTTACATTGACAGTCACATTAATTGTAGTGTGTACTTTGAACAAAACATACTAATTTTGTAAGTCTAATGGCAGCCATCGCCAGGCTGTTTGAATATTGTATCTGTTTCATTCAGTTCTTGAGAGGGCCTAGTGGGGAGGGAAAACAAGTAAAAAATCCAGTTCTAGTCTAATGAACTAAACTGGAGAAATGAAATTTCCTTAAGGCCCACATGGCACTTGACATTTTCCTTCAAGCAGAATGCTCCATTGTTGCCTGGTTTGTACCCAAATGTTGATTATCAGGGCTGTTTACTCAGCCTGCAGACTTCCTGTAAATGGCATCTTTAGAGGTAGCCTAATCCTACTTTTTGGTGCTGTACTTTCAGAAGCCTATAATATAAATACTTCTCTCTTATTAGACTCTTCGGTGTCCATACAGAGTAGGCTGGTGGTTAGGGGTGGCACTTTTGAAAAAGAGAGGTAGCAGTCATCTACAGTATCACAGATGTCATCCATCAGGGTTTGCATTGCTTCTTCTGTGAGTTTTTGCTTTTTATATCATCACTTTAAAGGAAGAGAACAGCTTTTTTTGACTTCTTGTGTTCTTTCTTTGAAACTTTGATGATGTCATCACTGACTAGAACACCAGATGCCTCAGTGCCTGTGGGCTGTAGTGGAGGAGGCTGCTGTGGAGATAAACTTAACCTGGAGATAAATCATCTTGCAGGGAAAGAAGTGAATGTGGGGAACAGAGGTGGATACTTTTTGTTTTTTGTTGTTTTGATCTTGCACATACTTACGGTTACACTCACTTGACTTTCATAAGTGGTGTGGAGTTTTTATGTGTTGTCACACCATTGTAACTGGAGGGTCAAGGAATATTGGTTGACTTTAGCTTTGGGTGAAAGCAAAGAGTTCTGTTGTGGGAATCTCTTCTATGTTTATGATTGTCATTTAGACAAGGGTGGTTATTTGGTGAGCAGAGCCACTTAAGTCTGGAGATCTCGCTAGTGCACTTCCATTGTCCGTAACATCTTTTGTTAAGGAGAATGAATAGATTGATTCCTGGAGTCTCAGCATTACCTCTGTACTCTACACAAAGTTCTACAGATTCTAAGCTTTGGATATAGCTGATCAGAAATGTCAGTTGCTATATAGCTACAGTAATGGGTATAAGTTCCCTCCCTTTTTAGGCCATCCGAGATGCTGAGCGAGTAAAGGAAATGAAACGGATGCACAAAGCTGTTCAGAAGGATCTGCCCAGACCGTCCGAAGTAAGTGCTGCACTTTCTGATTTTAGTGTTAGTGTATTTTTAAAAAATCTCCTTCATAAAGACTATAACAAAATTTCCTCTGCTTTTTTGAATATAGTAAAATAGTTCTTAAATCCATTCTTGAAAATATTGTACTAGTACCATTATGGATTCAGAAGAAGGGGGAGAAATTGCTTTTGAAAATATGGAAGTGCTATTTAGTTTATGCTGTAAGAGTAGGCACAGGATATTGCGGATATGTCTGATCATTTTGCCTGTTTTTAAATTTTAGGTAAATGAAACTATTTTAAGACCTTTAAATGTAGAACCACCTCTAACAGATTTACAGAAGAGTGAAGAACTGATCAAAAAAGAAATGATCACGATGCTTCATTATGATCTTCTACATCATCCCTATGAACCATCTGGAAATAAAAAAGGAAAAAATGTTGGGTTTGCTACCAACAATTCAGAGCACATTACCTATCTTGAGCATAGCCCTTATGAGAAGTTCTCCAAAGAAGACCTGAAAAAGGTGGGCTTGATAGGCGCCTCACCATTGTGACCCTTCAGCCTTTGTTAGATGCTGTGTGTCAGAGGCAGAACCAAAGGAAGCGTGATTGGGAGAGAAATGTCATGGGAAATGTTATGCAAAGAATATGTTCTTTTATTTTAATTTGTAGGTAGTATGTGAGTGTGGGTGTGTGGGTGCTTGAGCCCCCATGTGCATGGTGCAGAGGCAGAGGATGATGTCAGGCTTGTCCTTTGTTGCTCTCTACCTTATTTTTGAGACAGTATCTCTCTTACCAAATTTGCTATCTGCCATTTTTGCTAGAATGGCTGGTACAAGCTTCAGGGTCCTCTTGGACTACCCTGCCATCTCCTGTTGGGGTAACAGGGGTACACCACTGTACCCAGTATTTTTATGTGGGTGCTGGAGTTCTAAACTCAGGACCTTGTGCTTGCAGAGCAAACACTTTACCCACTGAAAAGCTGTTTTCTTAGCCTCTAGGATATGCTTTTAATCCTCTCTATATGTTATTAGTTACAGAGGCTTTGGTAGCAGGATAGTTTTAATTTGTGGGTGTTGTTGGCATGGTTGAGAATTTTGTTGATTGCTATTTTCCTGTGCTAAAGTCAGCATTTGAATGCCTTCAGTAGCTAAGTGTTATAAAAGGTACAAGTACTAAGTAAGCAGTTTTTAGTTGTGAACACAAATGGTTTGATTATCTCTTCTAGGACTCCTATTGAAATTAATTACCATTGTAGCAGTATTAAGATGTGGGCTCTCAAGAAGTCGTCATTAGTTCTTGAGGGCTCTGCCCTCATGAGTGGGCTAGTTGTTTTGTGAGTGAAGCTCTCTGCCCCTTTGTGATTCAGCCAGGAGGTCCTCACCGGATGTGAGATTTGAATTGATTGATGGGATTATTTGAAACAAATGTTCCATTGTTTATCTGTTTATATTCAACTTTGTTCTAAAAGCTGTTTAAAACAGCTATTTGCTTTTTATGTGTATGAGTGTTTTGTGTGAATGTATGTCTGTGTGTCTGTATGCCACTTGTGTGTAGTGCCAAAAGAGGGCATGGAATCCTCTGGAACTAGAGTTGTAGATGGTTTTGAGCCACTTGGTGGATGTGGGGAACTAAACCTAGGTCCTCTGCAAGAGCAGAAAGTGCTCCCAAACACTGAGCCATCTTTCCAGCCCCTGAAAAGAAAAAAGTCTTTGTTAAACATTTTTTTACTTAGTTTTTAAAACTACATTTTTTTTTTAAACATTGTGTTTGTGTTTGCGTGGGCTGTGCTGTTGTTCATGTGTAGAGGTCAGAGGACAACTTGGAATGAGTCATTTCCACTATGTTGGATTAAGGGTTTTGAACTCAGGTGGTCATGTTTAGTGAGTGGTTAGTGCCTTTACCTGCTGAGCTGTCTTGTAAACCCAGAGCATTAGCCCATTTTACAGTTGAGAATTGGGCTCAGAGGAGTTAAGTATTGCAGGCAGCCACTTAAACAGGGAAGCTGTGATTGAACCTAGCCTGCTTAGTCCCTTCTCTCTCATTCTGCCATCTAAAAGGTTTAGTAGAGAACTCTGGTTTAAGCTCCACTGTCTACTTGTGTCCTGAATCTCACCCTTGTGATACCAGTGGTGTTCTTTTGGAATGAGAAAGCTTGTCAGAGATGCCTGGAGTCCCTTTCACCTTGTGACATCCTGAGTAGAAGGTGGGATGGAGCACCCCTAAGCCAGCATTGGTTCCTTTGGCTTAGATTCTGCCTCATCTGATTACTACTGGTATAGTTCTGGACAAGTGGTTTAATTTCTCTGAGTTTATTAGTTTCATTAGCTTTAAAATGAAGTCAATATTAGCTAGTTTGTAAAGTGGTTATATTTTTTTTCTTTTTTAAGAGAAAGTCTTACTATGTCACCCTGGTTCTGGAACTTGCTCTGTAGACTAGGCTGGCTTTGGACTCTCAAAGATCTACCTGCTTTACATCTGCCATGGTTAAAGTTTTTGGAGGTAATAATAATAAACGTTGTCCAGTTTCTGACCTATAGTGACTGGTATAGACTTGAGAGATGTTGCTGTATAATGAGTAATAGCGATGTTGGTCCTCTTGGGAACCATGGATGCTTGATTTTTAAAAATCAGTTTATCTTGGAACCCTTGGATCTTCCTTTCTCTGTGTATCATTGTATGTGTATATGCCCATGTACATGCTAGAGGACATGGGTTATCTTCATCACTTTCAGCTCTGTATCCTTGAGACATAGGATGTACTCCATATTGTTTTTCACTTTTTTCAAAAGCTTGCTGTTGCTGAGTTGGCTGGCTAAAGTATAGGCACATGGTCATGTCTGTTGTTTTCTCCCCGTCCCACTTTTAAATGGGTTCTGGGGATTCGAACTCAGGTCTTCAAGTTTGCAAAGTAGGTACTCTTACGGAGTCATCTCCCTAGCCCCTACTTAGAGGCTTTTTAATCTATTTAGCTCAGGTATTGTCTATCCCCTTTTAGAGAACAACCAACCAAACCTTACCATTGGTTTAAGGAAGGAGGGAAATAAGTTAGTCTTGAGCTTTATGGTGATGGGAAGTGTATGTATGCTTCAGTTTAAATTATTACTGTAAACAGGCCCAGGATGCTCTGGTACAAGAGATGGAAGTGGTCAAACAAGGAATGAGCCATGGCGAACTCTCCAGTGAAGCTTACAACCAAGTGTGGGAGGAATGCTACAGTCAAGTCCTCTATCTTCCTGCTCAGAGCCGCTACACTCGTGCTAATCTTGCCAGCAAAAAGGACAGAATTGAATCACTTGAAAAGAGACTTGAGGTTGGTATCCATTTGCTTATATGTTTAAAAATTGATTATTATTGTGTGTATGTGTGTATGATGTGGAAAGCTTTGAGGAGGCAGTACTTTCATTTCCTTCTAAGAGGGGTTTGCCTCTCCTGTTGCCAGGCTTGTGCTGCAATCACTTTTACCTGCTATCTTCATTGCCCTTGTTATCCTTTTAAAATTCTAATTCATTGAAATTGTGGGCCAGTTAATACCTCTGATGACTTAGGTAATCTAGGCCTGGACAGCTGACTGCTTCGTAGTTCTGAGCACTTTACTTTGCTGAGTACTCACCTACACGGGGGAGGGAGGAGGAGTTACTAAGGTCACACTGGCCGCTCACATCGCGGTGGGTCACTGAAATTCAGCAGTGGGTGGGAGTTTTGATCTAGAGCTCACAGAGCACCGACACTTAGAGAAACTCGGTGCATTTTGTGTATCCTGCAGTTTGAGTTAGAGTGGAGCTGCTATGTAGACATTGGCTTCTGTGATTTCCTATGTCTGTGAAGCATTGAAGCCTAGTAACAGCAGGTCTTGGCATGCAGTTTCTTAATAGAATGTTCATATTCTGAATTCCAGAATCTCTGTAGACATTTTGCCAGTGGCATGTAAATTGTGCTTCACAGACTACCAGGCTGCCTTGTGGGTTCTATTTTATTTATTTATTTATTTTTGAGACAGGGTCTTACTGTGTCCCTATGCCTATCCCTAGAACTTAACTATGTAGATCAGGTTGGTCTCAAGCTCAGGCATCTGCCTACCTCTGCTTCCCAAGTGTGAATAAAGGTGTGAGCCACCACACACAGCATGATTTCTAGATTCTTACTCATGGTCTTTAGGGATGTGTCTGAGGCCGAGATGGAACAGGGAAGGGAAAGGGGATTCTTTCAGACACTGGATGCAGAAAATGACCTCAGCTTCCTCTTTCATGTGATTGTTAGTTTTTCTTTATAGAAAGTAAATTTATTGAATATTTTTGTTTAGGGTTAAATCTAGATATTAGAATAACTTGTGGTAGTTGGGACTGTGTGGAGCTAGAGAAATGATCAGGAAAAAACAGTGTCTTCTAATGTGAGTACCTTAATCTTTATGACCACTTATGGTCATGCCTTTGTGCTTGTTAGGAAATTAGTCTTTCTAATGTAATTCTTGCAGTGCCAGGGCCATGAGGGTTGTAGTTTTATGACTTCCAGCAGGTGGCACTATTGCTCTATTTTAATTCATAATGAAAGCTCTTGGAAGCAGAACACGAGTGGTTAAATTGTAGGTTATACTTTGTGTCGTGCAGGCTTCGTTTCTTACAAATGATGATTATAGATCTAAGGCCAACTTTGTAATTGATTGGTAGGCTGTTTGGAATGATTCCTTGTAACATTTATATATAAATACTTCAGTCTCTCACTTTGTTTGAAAATCTTCTCAGTTTGAGGTGGGTAAACTCTGTCTGCTGCAGATCAAGGACATTTTAATGTTGTTTAAAATAAAGACGATAATCTCCCTGAATCTCACTCACTCTGTTGAGGCACTAACTCTAATGACAGCAAACAGCCGTCCCAGCGTGAGTGAGTGAGTGAGTGAGTGAGAGAGAGAGTGAGTGAGTGAGTGAGAGAGTGAGTGAGAGAGTGAGTGAGTGAGAGAGTGAGTGAGTGAGTGAGTGAGTGCTGGGAAGTCCAGTGCCTCCTCTCTGTTGGATCAGCCCTGAGAATTCGGAAGGGAAAGGCACAGAGAGAGCCTCTGCTCTTTGTTCTGTTCTGTTGGAGAGGTACTTGGGTTGTTGTGAGCAGTCATTAAAAACATGTGGTTCTCTTTGTTCACTTCATACCAGGACTGAAATCTTCTGTTGAAGGATTGCTGATGTTGGAAGAATATTCATAAAACAGTCTAAAGTACTTTTTCTCTTTTTGACTCTTGGGTAACTTGGCTTATTGTTAACCCAGCTAGGTAATTTTAAGGAATACTTAATCAAATCTTTCAATTAGTAAACTCTTACTCCAAAAGAATGTTTATTAAGTCTTCAGGAAGAAGAGAAGCAACTTAGAGATCCAAATAAACAAAGCTTCCATCCATAATTCACAGCTAGATTTCTCAGAGCTCCTGAAGACAAACAACAGTTTACTGGTTTGAAATATATAAATACTTTATTTTAACTGTGTGGTGATTCTTTCATCATTTCAGTTGATTGCTAAATTATAAACATCATTCAGAGTTCATTGTGAGAAGGCACTGTAGTTAAGTTAGATGGTGTAACTAACTGCTAAACCTCTCCTTGAGGCCCAGTCAGGTGGGCTTTCTGGGCAAGCCCAGTGTACCATGGCTGCCAGTGTTTGACTATTGCTACTATGAACTTTGGAATAGTGAATTCAAATTGTGGCTCTATCTCAAGCCTATCAGGCAAGAAAACATGCAGAGTTGTCATGGCTGGTGTTTCCTGTCCTCTGGAGTTTATACTGTGGGTCATTTTTTTGAGCCACCACTCATGTTTAATATTTGTAACTTGGCACTTTAAAAAAAATCTTCTCAAGATTCTTAAAACTGGGACTCAATAGTTATGAGCACCAGCTGCTCTTATAGAGGACCCAGGTTCAAGTCCCAGCACCTATATGGCAGCTCATAACTGTCTGTATATAACTCCATTTTTAGGGGCTTAATATCCTCACACAGACTTACATGCAAGCAGAACACCAGTGCTCATAAAAATAGCAGTAAATAAATAAATCATTAAAAAAGAGATACTTAAGACTAATAGAACCAACTCATTTGATGCAGCACTTGGTTGGATGTGCTTCCGAGCCTGTTAAGCATTGTAGTCACAGGTCAGAAGGAAGTGGGAACGAGGTCTGCACTGTAACTGAATCTGGGGATTCTATTTTGCATTGGAGGCAGAATTAACTGGAACCTTGTCAGACCTTTGTTTGTAAAGGGGCAAGCAGAAATGAGAGCTCAGGAAAGTTGTTCAAGTACAGCTTACAGAGGCATTTTAACATGCAGCAGAAAGTCCCAGCCTTGGAATAACTTCTGGGGCTGTTATAAGCTCCTGTGGGAGGTTAGAGCTTTTACTGTTTCTAGTATTTCCTCCAGAGTAGCAGAGAGACTCAATTTCTGTTCCTTGCCATGACTCTTAGAAAATGAGGGATGGCCGTAATTCATTGTTGAAAAACTTTCACCAAATTGTTAAAGATAAAGTGCTTTCCCCTTATTTACTCACACATTTAGGGAACACTACTAGATAACTGCTGTGTTCCAGACACTGCTCTAGCCTGGCCACATAACAGGGAAGAAGACTGACATGGCTTCACTCTTGTGGACTTGGATTATCTGGAAGCACTAGCAGAGGGCCTCATTTTCAGATGATGCTAGCATTCAGTCATTTCTGTGTTTGGGAAGTGCAAAGAGAATTTGAAGTGTTCTAAGTTGTTTCCACTTTAAGTGGAAATAGGAAATCATCTGAAGACATAATTAGTTTGAGTGAAGCAGTTTCCATTAGGAGCAGAAGTGAAATGAAAAGCCAGAATTTAGGCCCTGCCATTAAGTTTAATAATATTTGAAATTGTAACTACACTGCTGTGTTGGAAGCTTGGCTAGAAAGTGGGTTTTGACATGTTAGCTATAAAAATGGAAAGGCTTTCCTCAGAGGTAGAGACCAGGCCCAGTGGGGACACTGTTCTCCATATGTTACCTCCACAGTCAATGTAGTCAAGAAATACTATATAATGTTGACTTCTGGGAAATAAGTGGCTTAAAGAACAGAGGTAGCAATTTAAAGGCCTTCTTGGTATATTTCTTAAAGCTCTGCCAAGGACCCTGACTTTGTGAGAGTTACATTGTAGCAGAATTGGCTGTACTGTGGGTCCCATTTTTCAGTGCAGATATTTTAACACAGGAAAAGGTGCACTTGTTACTCCAGAGTGAAAACTTAGGCTGAGGATTAAGTTGGTCGGCATTGCTGGCTAGAGAAGTCTGTGCTGGAAATACGTCTATAGCTGTTCATCTGTTTTCCTGAAGCTGGGATGGCTGGAATAGGTGGCCCGGGGTACAGAGGAGGACTCTTTAGTCTTTGATAATTCTCTTTCCCCAATTCTGCGGTCTGTCTTCTGTCATGCCTCTTCAGGGCACTGGCAGATTGCTTAGTTGTCTCCAGCAAGAACTCAGATAAGAGCTGGACACTGGGGTCAGAGGTTGAACAGCACAGCCGTGTCGCTCAGTCCTCCTCTGCATGAGTTGACTTTGTGTTTTATCTCCTAATCTGAGGATGCAGCATGCTCTGTGGTGCTCTGCCAGTGCCTGCCTGACTGCCTTGCTTGTTATCTAATGCTCACTCCGT